>JAECXH010000017.1:3045000-3547500 GCA_018152175.1 Drosophila jambulina | reverse complement strand
TATATTTTTATATTTTATATTTTATATTTTATATTTTATATTTTATATTTTATATTTATTTATATTTTATATTTTATATTTTTATATTTTATATTTTATATTTTATATTTTATATTTTATATTTTATATTTTATATTTTATATTTTATATTTTATATTTTATATTTTATATTTTATATTTTATATTTTATATTTTATATTTTATATTTTATATTTTATATTTTATATTTTATATTTTATATTTTATATTTTATATTTTATATTTTATATTTTATATTTTATATTTTATATTTTATATTTTATATTTTATATTTTATATTTTATATTTTATATTTTATATTTTATATTTTATATTTTATATTTTATATTTATATTTTATATTTTATATTTTATATTTTATATTTTATATTTTATATTTTATATTTTATATTTTATATTTTATATTTTATATTTTATATTTTATATTTTATATTTTATATTTTATATTTTATATTTTATATTTTATAATTTTATATTTTATATTTTATATTTTATATTTTATATTTTATATTTTATATTTTATATTTTATATTTTATATTTTATATTTTATATTTTATATTTTATATTTTATATTTTATATTTTATATTTTATATTTTATATTTTATATTTTATATTTTATATTTTATATTTTATATTTTATATTTTATTTTATATTTTATATTTTATATTTTATATTTTATATTTTATATTTTATATTTTATATTTTATATTTTATATTTTATTTTATATTTTATATTTTATATTTTATATTTTATATTTTATATTTTATATTTTATATTTTATATTTTATATTTTATATTTTATATTTTATATTTTTATATTTTATATTTTATATTTTATATTTTATATTTTATATTTTATATTTTATATTTTATATTTTATATTTTATATTTTATTTATATTTTATATTTTATATTTATATTTTATATTTTATATTTTATATTTTATATTTTATATTTTATATTTTATATTTTATATTTTATATTTTATATTTTATATTTTATATTTTATATTTTATATTTTATATTTTATATTTTATATTTTATATTTTATATTTTATATTTTATATTTTATATTTTATATTTTATATTTTATATTTTATATTTTATATTTTATATTTTATATTTTATATTTTATATTTTATATTTTATATTTTATTTTTATATTTTATATTTTATATTTTATATTTATATTTTATATTTTATATTTTATATTTTATATTTTATATTTTATATTTTATATTTTATATTTTATATTTTATATTTTATATTTTATATTTTATATTTTATATTTTATATTTTATATTTTATATTTTATATTTTATATTTTATATTTTATATTTTATATTTTATATTTTATATTTTATATTTTATATTTTATATTTTATATTTTATATTTTATATTTTATATTTTATATTTTATATTTTATATTTTATATTTTATATTTTATATTTTATATTTTATATTTTATATTTTATATTTTATATTTTATATTTTATATTTTATATTTTATATTTTATTTTATATTTTATATTTTATATTTTATATTTTATATTTTATATTTTATATTTTATATTTTATATTTTATATTTATATTTTATATTTTATATTTTATATTTTATATTTTATATTTTATATTTTATTTTATATTTTATATTTTATATTTTATATTTTATATTTTATATTTTATATTTTATATTTTATATTTTATATTTTATATTTTATATTTTATATTTTATATTTTATATTTTATATTTTATATTTTATATTTTATATTTTATATTTTATATTTTATATTTTATATTTTATATTTTATATTTTATATATTTATATTTTATATTTTATATTTTATATTTTATATTTTATATTTTATATTTTATATTTTATATTTTATATTTTATATTTTATATTTTATATTTTATATTTTATATTTTATATTTTATATTTTATATTTTATATTTTATATTTTATATTTTATATTTTATATTTTATATTTTATATTTTATATTTTATATTTTATATTTTATATTTTATATTTTATATTTTATATTTTATATTTTATATTTTATATTTTATATTTTATATTTTATATTTTATATTTTATATTTATATTTTATATTTTATATTTTATATTTTATATTTTATATTTTATATTTTATATTTTATATTTTATATTTATATTTTATATTTTATATTTTATTTTATATTTTATATTTTATATTTTATATTTTATATTTTATATTTTATTTTATATTTTATATTTTATATTTTATATTTTATATTTTATATTTTATATTTTATATTTTATATTTTATATTTTATATTTTATATTTATATTTTATATTTTATATTTTATATTTTATATTTTATATTTTATATTTTTATATTTTATATTTTATATTTTATATTTTATATTTTATATTTTATATTTTATATTTTATATTTTATATTTTATATTTTATATTTTATATTTTATATTTTATATTTTATATTTTATATTTTTATATTTTATATTTTATATTTTATATTTTATATTTTATATTTTATATTTTATATTTTATATTTTATATTTTATATTTTATATTTTATATTTTATATTTTATATTTTATATTTTATATTTTATATTTTATATTTTATATTTTATATTTTATATTTTATATTTTATATTTTATATTTTATATTTTATATTTTATATTTTATATTTTATATTTTATATTTTATATTTTATATTTTATATTTTATATTTTATAATTTATATTTTATATTTTATATTTTATATTTTATATTTTATATTTTATATTTTTATATTTTATATTTTATATTTTATATTTTATATTTTATATTTTATATTTTATATTTTATATTTTATATTTTATATTTTATATTTTATATTTTATATTTTATATTTTATATTTTATTTTATATTTTATATTTTATAATTTATATTTTATATTTTATATTTTATATTTTATATTTTATATTTTATATTTTATATTTTATATTTTATATTTTATATTTTATATTTTATATTTTATATTTTATATTTTATATTTTATATTTTATATTTTATATTTTATATTTTATATTTTATATTTTATATTTTATATTTTATATTTTATATTTTATATTTTATATTTTATATTTTATATTTTATATTTTATATTTTATATTTTATATTTTATATTTTATATTTTATATTTTATATTTTATATTTTATATTTTATATTTTATATTTTATATTTTATATTTTATATTTTATATTTTATATTTTATATTTTATATTTTATATTTTATATTTTATATTTTATATTTTATATTTTATATTTTATATTTTATATTTTATATTTTATATTTTATATTTTATATTTTTATATTTTATATTTTATATTTTATATTTTATATTTTATATTTATATCTTATATTTTATATTTTTTATTTTATATTTTATATTTATATTTTATATTTTATATTTTATATTTTATATTTTATATTTTATATTTTATATTTTATATTTTATATTTTATATTTATATTTTATATTTTATATTTTATATTTTATATTTTATATTTTATATTTTATATTTTATATTTTATACTTTTATATTTTATATTTTATATTTTATATTTTATATTTTATATTTTATATTTTATATTTTATATTTTATATTTTATATTTTATATTTTATATTTTATATTTTATATTTATATTTTATATTTTATATTTTATATTTTATATTTTATATTTTATATTTTATATTTTATATTTTATATTTTATATTTTATATTTTATATTTTATATTTTATATTTTATATTTTATATTTTATATTTTATATTTTATATTTTATATTTTATATTTTATATTTTATATTTTATATTTTATATTTTATATTTTATATTTTATATTTTATATTTTATATTTTATATTTTATATTTTATATTTTATATTTTATATTTTATATTTTATATTTTATATTTTATATTTTATATTTTATATTTTATATTTTATATTTTATATTTTATATTTTATATTTTATATTTTTTATATTTTATATTTTATATTTTATATTTTATATTTTATATTTTATATTTTATATTTTATATTTTATATTTTATATTTTATATTTTATATTTTATATTTTATATTTTATATTTTATATTTTATATTTTATATTTTATATTTTATATTTTATATTTTATATTTTATATTTTATATTTTATATTTTATATTTTATATTTTATATTTTATATTTTATATTTTATATTTTATATTTTATATTTTATATTTTATATTTTATATTTTATATTTTATATTTTATATTTTATATTTTATATTTTATATTTTATATTTTATATTTTATATTTTATATTTTATATTTTATATTTTATATTTTATATTTTATATTTTATATTTTATATTTTATATTTTATATTTTATATTTTATTTTTATATTTTATATTTTATATTTTATATTTTATATTTTATATTTTTTATATTTTATATTTTATATTTTATATTTTATATTTTATATTTTATATTTTATATTTTATATTTTATATTTTATATTTTATATTTTATATTTTATATTTTATATTTTATATTTTATATTTTATATTTTATATTTTATATTTTATATTTTTATATTTTATATTTTATATTTTATATTTTATATTTTATATTTTATATTTTATATTTTATATTTTATATTTTATATTTTATATTTTATATTTTATATTTTATATTTTATATTTTATATTTTATATTTTATATTTTATATTTTATATTTTATATTTTATATTTTATATTTTATATTTTATATTTTATATTTTATATTTTATATTTTATATTTTATATTTTATATTTTATATTTTATATTTTATATTTTATATTTTATATTTTATATTTTATATTTTATATTTTATATTTTATATTTTATATTTTATATTTTATATTTTATATTTTATATTTTATATTTTATATTTTATATTTTATATTTTATATTTTATATTTTATATTTATATTTTATATTTTATATTTTATATTTTATATTTTATATTTTATATTTTATATTTTATATTTTATATTTTATATTTTATATTTATTTTATATTTTATATTTTATATTTTATATTTTATATTTTATATTTTATATTTTATATTTTATATTTTATTTTATTTTATATTTTATATTTTATATTTTATATTTTATATTTTATATTTTATATTTTATATTTTATATTTTATATTTTATATTTTATATTTTATATTTTATATTTTATATTTTATATTTTATATTTTATATTTTATATTTTATATTTTATATTTTATATTTTATATTTTATATTTTATATTTTATATTTTATATTTTATATTTTATATTTTATATTTTATATTTTATATTTTATATTTTATATTTTATATTTTATATTTTATATTTTATATTTTATATTTTATATTTTATATTTTATATTTTATATTTTATATTTTATATTTTATATTTTATATTTTTATATTTTATATTTTATATTTTATATTTTATATTTTATATTTTATATTTTATATTTTATATTTTATATTTTATATTTTATATTTTATATTTTATATTTTATATTTTATATTTTATTTTATATTTTATATTTTATATTTTATATTTTATATTTTATATTTTATATTTTATATTTTATATTTTATATTTTATATTTTATATTTTATATTTTATATTTTATATTTTATATTTTATATTTTATATTTTATATTTTATATTTTATATTTTATATTTTATATTTTATATTTTATATTTTATATTTTATATTTTATATTTTATATTTTATATTTTATATTTATATTTTATATTTTATATTTTATATTTTATATTTTATATTTTATATTTTATATTTTATATTTTATATTTTATATTTTATATTTTATATTTTATATTTTATATTTTATATTTTATATTTTATATTTTATATTTTATATTTTATATTTTATATTTATATTTTATATTTTATATTTTATATTTTATATTTTATATTTTATATTTTATATTTTATATTTTATATTTTATATTTTATATTTTATATTTTATATTTTATATTTTATATTTTATATTTTATTTTTTTTATTTTTTATTTTATATTTATATTTTATATTTTATATTTTATATTTTATATTTTATATTTTATATTTTATATTTTATATTTTATTTTATATTTTATATTTTATATTTTATATTTTATATTTTATATTTTATATTTTATATTTTATATTTTATATTTTATATTTTATATTTTATATTTTATATTTTATATTTTATATTTTATATTTTATATTTTATATTTTATATTTTATATTTTATATTTTATATTTTATATTTTATATTTTATATTTTATATTTTATATTTTATATTTTATTTTATTTTATATTTTATATTTTATATTTTATATTTTATATTTTATATTTTATATTTTATATTTTATATTTTTATATTTTATATTTTATATTTTATATTTTATATTTTATATTTTATATTTTATATTTTATTTATATTTTATATTTTATATTTTATATTTTATATTTTATATTTTATATTTTATATTTTATATTTTATATTTTATATTTTATATTTTATATTTTATATTTTATATTTTATATTTTATATTTTATATTTTATATTTTATATTTTATATTTTATATTTTATATTTTATATTTTATATTTTATATTTTATATTTTATATTTTATAAATTTATATTTTATATTTTATATTTTATATTTTATATTTTATATTTTATATTTTATATTTTATATTTTATATTTTATATTTTATATTTTATATTTTATATTTTATATTTTATATTTTATATTTTATATTTTATATTTTATATTTTATATTTTATATTTTATATTTTATATTTTATATTTTATATTTTATATTTTATATTTTATATTTTATATTTTATATTTTATATTTTATATTTTATATTTTATATTTTATATTTTATATTTTATATTTTATATTTTATATTTTATATTTTATATTTTATATTTTATATTTTATATTTTATATTTTATATTTTATATTTTATATTTTATATTTTATATTTTATATTTTATATTTTATATTTTATATTTTATATTTTATATTTTATATTTTATATTTTATATTTTATATTTTATATTTTATATTTTATATTTTATATTTTATATTTTATATTTTATATTTTATATTTTATATTTTATATTTTATATTTTATATTTTATATTTTATATTTTATATTTTATATTTTATATTTTATATTTTATATTTTATATTTTATATTTTATATTTTATTTTATATTTTATATTTTATATTTTATATTTTATATTTTATATTTTATATTTTATATTTTATATTTTATATTTTATATTTTATATTTTATATTTTATATTTTATATTTTATATTTTATATTTTATATTTTATATTTTATATTTTATATTTTATATTTATATATTTTATATTTTATATTTTATATTTTATATTTTATATTTTATATTTTATATTTTATATTTTATATTTTATATTTTATTTTATAATTTTATATTTTATATTTTATATTTTATATTTTATATTTTATATTTTATATTTATATTTTATATTTTATATTTTATATTTTATATTTTATATTTTATATTTTATATTTTATATTTTATATTTTATATTTTATATTTTATATTTTATATTTTATATTTTATATTTTATATTTTATATTTTATATTTTATATTTTATATTTTATATTTTATATTTTATATTTTATATTTTATATTTTATATTTTATATTTTATATTTTATATTTTATATTTTATATTTTATATTTTATATTTTATATTTTATATTTTATATTTTATATTTTATATTTTATATTTTATATTTTATATTTTATATTTTATATTTTATATTTTATATTTTATATTTTATATTTTATATTTTATATTTTATATTTTATATTTTATATTTTATATTTTATATTTTATATTTTATATTTTATATTTTATATTTTATATTTTATATTTTATATTTTATATTTTATATTTTATATTTTATATTTTATATTTTATATTTTATATTTTATATTTTATATTTTATATTTTATATTTTATATTTTATATTTTATATTTATATTTTATATTTTATATTTTATATTTTATATTTTATATTTTATATTTTATATTTTATATTTTATATTTTATATTTTATATTTTATTATTTTATATTTTATATTTTATATTTTATATTTTATATTTATATTTTATATTTTATTTTATATTTATATTTTATATTTTATATTTTATATTTTATATTTTATATTTTATATTTTATATTTTATATTTTATATTTTATATTTTATATTTTATATTTTATATTTTATATTTTATATTTTATATTTTATATTTTATATTTTATATTTATTTTATATTTTATATTTTATATTTTATATTTTATATTTTATATTTTATATTTTATATTTTATATTTTATATTTTATATTTTATATTTTTATATTTTATATTTTATATTTTATATTTTATATTTTATATTTTATATTTATATTTTTATTTTATATTTTATATTTTATATTTTATATTTTATATTTTTTTATTTTTATATTTTATATTTTATATTTTATATTTTATATTTTATATTTTATATTTTATATTTTATATTTTATTTTATTTTATATTTTATATTTTATATTTTATATTTTATATTTTATATTTTATATTTTATATTTTATATTTTATATTTTATATTTTATATTTTATATTTTATATTTTATTTTATATTTTATATTTATTTTATATTTTATATTTTATATTTTATATTTTATATTTTATATTTTATATTTTATATTTTATATTTTATTTTATATTTTATATTTTATATTTTATATTTTATATTTTTATATTTTATATTTTATATTTTATATTTTATATTTTATATTTTATATTTTATATTTTATATTTTATATTTTATATTTTATATTTTATATTTTTATTTTATATTTTATATTTTATATTTTATATTTTATATTTTATATTTTATATTTTATATTTATATTTTATATTTTATATTTTATATTTTATATTTTATATTTTATATTTTATATTTTATATTTTATATTTTATATTTTATATTTTATATTTTATATTTTATATTTTATTTATTTTATATTTTATATTATTTTATATTTTATATTTTATATTTTATATTTTATATTTTATATTTATATTTTTATATTTTATATTTTATATTTTATATTTTATATTTTATATTTTATATTTTATATTTTATATTTTATATTTTTATATTTTATATTTTATATTTTATATTTTATATTTTATATTTTATATTTTATATTTTATATTTTATATTTTATATTTTATATTTTATATTTTATATTTTATATTTTATATTTTATATTTTATATTTTATATTTTATATTTTATATTTTATATTTTATATTTTATATTTTATATTTTATTTTATATTTTATATTTTATATTTTATATTTTATATTTTATATTTTATATTTTATATTTTATATTTTATATTTTATATTTTATATTTTATATTTTATATTTTATATTTTATATTTTATATTTTATATTTTATATTTATATTTTTATATTTTATATTTTATTTATTTTATATTTTATATTTTATATTTTATATTTTATATTTTATATTTTATATTTTATATTTTATATTTTATATTTTATATTTTATATTTTATATTTTATATTTTATATTTTATATTTTATATTTTATATTTTATATTTTATATTTTATATTTTATATTTTATATTTTATATTTTTATATTTTATATTTTATATTTTATATTTTATATTTTATATTTTATATTTTATATTTTATATTTTATATTTTATATTTTATATTTTATATTTTATATTTTATATTTTATATTTTATATTTTATATTTTATATTTTATATTTTATATTTTATATTTTTTATTTTATATTTTATATTTTATATTTTTATATTTTTATATTTTATATTTTATATTTTATATTTTATATTTTATATTTTATATTTTATATTTTATATTTTATATTTTATATTTTATATTTTATATTTTATATTTTATATTTTATATTTTATATTTTATATTTTATATTTTATATTTTATATTTTATATTTTATATTTTATATTTTATATTTTATATTTTATATTTTATATTTTATATTTTATATTTTATATTTTATATTTTTATATTTTATATTTTATATTTTATATTTTATATTTTATATTTTATATTTTATATTTTATATTTTATATTTTTATATTTTATATTTTATATTTTATATTTTATATTTTATATTTTATATTTTTTATATTTTATATTTTATATTTTATATTTTATATTTTATATTTTATATTTTATATTTTATATTTTATATTTTATTTTTATATTTTATATTTTATATTTTATATTTTATATTTTATATTTTATATTTTATATTTTATATTTTATATTTTATATTTTATATTTTATATTTTATATTTTATTTTTATATTTTATATTTTATATTTTATATTTTATATTTTATATTTTATATTTTATATTTTATTTTTATATTTTATATTTTATATTTTATATTTTATATTTTATATTTTATATTTTATATTTTATATTTTATATTTTATATTTTATATTTTATATTTTATATTTTATATTTTATATTTTTATATTTTATATTTTATATTTTATATTTTATATTTTATATTTTATATTTTATATTTTATATTTTATATTTTATATTTTATATTTTATATTTTATATTTTATATTTTATATTTTATATTTTATGTTTATTTTTTATATTTTATATTTTATATTTTATATTTTATATTTTATATTTTATATTTTATATTTTTATATTTTATATTTTTATATTTTATATTTTATATTTTATATTTTATTTTATATTTTATATTTTATATTTTATATTTTATATTTTATATTTTATATTTTATATTTTATATTTTTATATTTTTATATTTTATATTTTATATTTTATATTTTATATTTTATATTTTATATTTTATATTTTATATTTTATATTTTATATTTTATATTTTATATTTTATATTTTATATTTTATATTTTATATTTTATATTTTATATTTTATATTTTATATTTTATATTTTATATTTTATATTTTATATTTTATATTTTATATTTTATATTTTATATTTTATATTTTATATTTTATATTTTATATTTTATATTTTATATTTTATATTTTATATTTTATATTTTATATTTTTATATTTTATATTTTATATTTTATATTTTATATTTTATATTTTATATTTTTTATATTTATATTTTATATTTTATATTTTATATTTTATATTTTATATTTTATATTTTATATTTTATATTTTATATTTTATATTTTATATTTTATATTTTATATTTTATATTTTATATTTTATATTTTATATTTTATATTTTATATTTTATATTTTATATTTTATATTTTATATTTTATATTTTATATTTTATATTTTATATTTTATATTTTATATTTTATATTTTATATTTTTATATTTTATATTTTATATTTTATATTTTATATTTTATATTTTATATTTTATATTTTATATTTTATATTTTATATTTTATATTTTATATTTTATATTTTATATTTTATATTTTATATTTTATATTTTATATTTTATATTTTATATTTTATATTTTATATTTTATATTTTATTTTTTATTTTTTATATTTTATATTTTATATTTTATATTTTATATTTTATATTTTATATTTTATATTTTATATTTTATATTTTATATTTTATATTTTATATTTTTATTTTTATATTTTATATTTTATATTTTATATTTTATATTTTATATTTTATATTTTATATTTTATATTTTATATTTTATATTTTATATTTTATATTTTATATTTTATATTTTATATTTTATATTTTATATTTTATATTTTATTTTTTATATTTTATATTTTATATTTTATATTTTATATTTTATATTTTATATTTTATATTTTATATTTTATATTTTATATTTTATATTTTTATATTTTATATTTTATATTTTATATTTTTTATTTTTATATTTTATATTTTATTTTTATATTTTATATTTTATATTTTATATTTTATATTTTATATTTTATATTTTATATTTTATATTTTATATTTTATATTTTATATTTTATGTTTATATTTTATATTTTATATTTTATATTTTATATTTTATATTTTATATTTTATATTTTATATTTTATATTTTATATTTTATATTTTATATTTTATATTTTATATTTTTATATTTTATATTTTATATTTTATATTTTATATTTTATATTTTATATTTTATATTTTATATTTTTTTATATTTTATATTTTATATTTTATATTTTATTTTTTATATTTATATTTTATATTTTATATATTTTTTTATATTTTATATTTTATATTTTATATTTTATATTTTATATTTTATATTTTATTTTTATGTTTATATTTTATATTTTATATTTTATATTTTATATTTTATATTTTATATTTTATATTTTATATTTTATATTTTATATTTTATATTTTATATTTTATATTTTATATTTTATATTTTATATTTTTTATATTTTATATTTTATATTTTATATTTTATATTTTATATTTTATATTTTATATTTTATATTTTATATTTTATATTTTATATTTTATATTTTATATTTTATATTTTATATTTTATATTTTATATTTTATATTTTTTTATATTTTATATTTTATATTTTATATTTTATATTTTATGTTTTTTATTTTTTATATTTTATATTTTATATTTTATATTTTATATTTTATATTTTATATTTTATATTTTATATTTTATATTTTATATTTTATATTTTATATTTTTATATTTTATATTTTATATTTTATATTTTATATTTTTATATTTTATATTTTATATTTTATATTTTATATTTTATATTTTATATTTTATATTTTATATTTTATATTTTATATTTTATATTTTATATTTTATATTTTATATTTTATATTTTATATTTTATATTTTATATTTTATATTTTATATTTTATATTTTATATTTTATATTTTATATTTTATATTTTATATTTTATATTTTTATATTTTATATTTTATATTTTATATTTTATATTTTATATTTTATTTTTATATTTTATATTTTATATTTTATATTTATATTTTATTTTTATATTTTATATTTTATATTTTATATTTTATATTTTATATTTTATATTTTATATTTTATATTTTATATTTTATATTTTATATTTTATATTTTTATATTTTATATTTTATATTTTATATTTTATATTTTATATTTTATATTTTATATTTTATATTTTATATTTTATATTTTATATTTTATATTTTATATTTTATATTTTATATTTTATATTTTATATTTTATATTTTATATTTTTATGTTTTATATTTTATATTTTATGTTTTTATTTTATATTTTATATTTTATATTTTATATTTTTATATTTTATATTTTATATTTTATATATTTTATATTTTATATTTTATATTTTATATTTTATATTTTATATTTTTATATTTTTTATTTTATATTTTATATTTTATATTTTATATTTTATATTTTATATTTTATATTTTATATTTTATATTTTATATTTTATATTTTATATTTTATATTTTTATATTTTATATTTTATATTTTATATTTTATATTTTATATTTTATATTTTATATTTTTATTTTATATTTTTATATTTTATATTTTATATTTTATATTTTATATTTTATATTTTATATTTTATTTTTTTTATGTTTTATTTTTATATTTTATGTTTATTTTATATGTT
The DNA here is from genome assembly GCA_018152175.1 of Drosophila jambulina. Classification (NCBI taxonomy): domain Eukaryota; kingdom Metazoa; phylum Arthropoda; class Insecta; order Diptera; family Drosophilidae; genus Drosophila; species Drosophila jambulina. The sequence goes on along the minus strand of JAECXH010000017.1, from coordinate 3,533,533 downwards.
TATATTTTATATTTTATATTTTATATTTTATATTTTATATTTTATATTTTATATTTTATATTTTATATTTTATATTTTATATTTTTATATTTATTTTTATATTTTATATTTTATATTTTATATTTTATATTTTATATTTTATATTTTATATTTTATATTTTATATTTTATATTTTATATTTTATATTTTATTTTTTTTATATTTTTATATTTTATATTTTATATTTTATATTTTTTATGTTTATATTTTTATGTTTATATTTTATGTTTATTTTATATTTTATATTTTATATTTTATATTTTATATTTTATATTTTATATTTTATATTTTATATTTTATATTTTATATTTTATATTTTATATTTTATATTTTATATTTTATATTTTATATTTTATATTTTATATTTTATATTTTATATTTTATATTTTATATTTTATATTTTATATTTTATATTTTATATTTTATATTTTATATTTTATATTTTATATTTTATATTTTTATATTTTATATTTTATATTTTATATTTTATATTTTATATTTTATATTTTATATTTTATATTTTATATTTTATTTTTTATATTTTATATTTTATATTTTATATTTTATATTTTATATTTTATATTTTATATTTTATATTTTTATATTTTATATTTTATATTTTATATTTTATATTTTATATTTTATATTTTATATTTTATATTTTATATTTTATATTTTATATTTTATATTTTTTTATATTTTATATTTTATATTTTATGTTTTATATTTTATATTTTTATATTTTATATTTTATATTTTATATTTTATATTTTATATTTTATATTTTATATTTTATATTTTATATTTTATATTTTATATTTTATATTTTTTATATTTTATATTTTATATTTTATATTTTATATTTTATATTTTATATTTTATATTTTATGTTTATTTTATATTTTATATTTTATATTTTTATATTTTATATTTTATATTTTATTTTTATATTTTATATTTTATATTTTATATTTTATATTTTATATTTTATATTTTATATTTTATATTTTATATTTTATATTTTTATATTTTATATTTTATATTTTTATATTTTATTTTTTATGTTTTATATTTTATATTTTATATTTTATATTTTATATTTTATATTTTATATTTTATATTTTATATTTTATATTTTATATTTTATATTTTATATTTTATATTTTATATTTTATATTTTATATTTTATATTTTATATTTTATATTTTATATTTTATATTTTATATTTTATATTTTATTTATTTTTATGTTTATATTTTTTATTTTATATTTTATATTTTATATTTTATATTTTATATTTTATATTTTATATTTTATATTTATTTTTATATTTTATATTTTATATTTTATATTTTATATTTTATATTTTATTTTTTTTTATATTTTATATTTTATTTATTTTATATTTTATATTTTATATTTTATATTTTATATTTTATATTTTATATTTTATATTTTATATTTTATATTTTATATTTTATATTTTATATTTTATATTTTATTTTATATTTTATATTTTATATTTTATATTTTATATTTTTATGTTTATATTTTATATTTTATATTTTATATTTTATATTTTATATTTTATATTTTATATTTTATATTTTATATTTTATATTTTATATTTTATATTTTATATTTTTTTTTATATTTTATATTTTATTTATGTTTATATTTTATATTTTTTTATATTTTATATTTTATATTTTATATTTTATATTTTATATTTTATATTTTATATTTTATATTTTATATTTTATATTTTATATTTTATATTTTATATTTTATATTTTATATTTTTATATTTTATATTTTATATTTTATATTTTATATTTTATATTTTATATTTTATATTTTATATTTTATATTTTTATATTTTTTTATATTTTATATTTTATATTTTATATTTTATATTTTATATTTTTATATTTTATATTTTATATTTTATATTTTATATTTTATATTTTATTTTTATATTTTTATATTTTATATTTTATATTTTTATATTTTATATTTTATATTTTATATTTTATATTTTTTATATTTTATATTTTATATTTTATATTTTATATTTTATATTTTATATTTTATATTTTATATTTTATTTTTATATTTTATATTTTATATTTTATATTTTATATTTTATTTTTTATTTTTTATTTTTATATATTTTATATTTTATATTTTATATTTTATATTTTATATTTTATATTTTATTTTTTTTTATTTTTATGTTTATATTTTATATTTTATATTTTTTATATTTTATATTTTATATTTTATATTTTATATTTTATATTTTATATTTTATATTTTATATTTTATATTTTATATTTTATATTTTATATTTTATATTTTATATTTTATATTTTATATTTTATATTTTATATTTTATATTTTATATTTTATATTTTATATTTATATTTTATATTTTATATTTTATATTTTATATTTTATATTTTATATTTTATATTTTATTTTTATATTTTATATTTTATATTTTATATTTTATATTTTATATTTTATATTTTATATTTTATATTTTATATTTTATATTTTATATTTTATATTTTATATTTTATATTTTATATTTTATATTTTATATTTTATATTTTATATTTTATATTTTATATTTTATATTTTATATTTTATATTTTATATTTTATTATTTTTATATTTTATATTTTATATTTTATATTTTATATTTTATATTTTATATTTTATATTTTATATTTTATATTTTTTTATATTTATATTTTATTTTATGTTTATATTTTATATTTTATATTTTATATTTTATATTTTATATTTTATATTTTATATTTTATATTTTATATTTTATTTTTTATATTTTATATTTTATGTTTATGTTTTTATGTTTATATTTATATTTTATATTTTATATTTTATATTTTATATTTTATATTTTATATTTTATATTTTATATTTTATATTTTATATTTTATATTTTATATTTTATATTTTATATTTTATATTTTATATTTTATATTTTATATTTTATATTTTATATTTTATATTTTATATTTTATATTTTTTTATATTTTATATTTTATATTTTATATTTTATATTTTATATTTTATATTTTTATATTTATATTTTTTATATTTTATATTTTATATTTTATATTTTATATTTTATATTTATATATTTTATATTTTATATTTTATATTTTATATTTTATATTTTATATTTTATATTTTATATTTTATATTTTATATTTTATATTTTATATTTTTATATATTTTATATTTTTTATATTTTATATTTTTATATTTTATATTTTTTATATTTTATATTTTATATTTTATATTTTATGTTTTATATTTTATATTTTATATTTTATATTTTTATATTTTATATTTTATATTTTATATTTTATATTTTATATTTTATATTTTATATTTTATATTTTATATTTTATATTTTTTATTTTATATTTTATATTTTATATTTTATATTTTATATTTTATATTTTATATTTTATATTTTATATTTTATATTTTATATTTTATATTTTATGTTTATATTTTATATTTTATATTTTATATTTTATATTTTATATTTTATATTTTATATTTTATATTTTATATTTTATATTTTATATTTTATATTTTATATTTTATATTTTATATTTTATATTTTATATTTTATATTTTATATTTTATATTTTATATTTTATATTTTATATTTTATATTTTATATTTTATATTTTATATTTTATATTTTATATTTTATATTTTATATTTTATATTTTATATTTTATATTTTATATTTTATATATTTTATTTTTATATTTTATATTTTATATTTTATATTTTATATTTTATATTTTATATTTTATATTTTATATTTTATATTTTATATTTTATATTTTATTATTTTATATTTATTTTATGTTTATATTTTTATATTTTATATTTTATATTTTATATTTTATATTTTATATTTTATATTTTATTTTTATATTTTATATTTTATATTTTATATTTTATATTTTATATTTTATATTTTATATTTTATATTTTATATTTTATTTTATATTTTATATTTTATATTTTTATATTTTATATTTTATATTTTATATTTTATATTTTATTTTTATATTTTATATTTTATATTTTATATTTTATATTTTATATTTTATATTTTATATTTTATATTTTATATTTTATATTTTATATTTTATATTTTATTTTATATTTTATTTTTATATTTTATATTTTATATTTTATATTTTATATTTTATATTTTATATTTTATTATTTTATATTTTATATTTTATTTTTATATTTATATATTTTATATTTATATATTTTATATTTTATATTTTATATTTTATATTTTATATTTTATATTTTATATTTTATATTTTATATTTTATATTTTATATTTTATATTTTATTTTTATTTTTTATTTTATATTTTATATTTTATTTTATATTTATATATTTATATTTTTTTATATTTTATATTTTATATTTTATATTTTATATTTTATATTTTATATTTTTATTTTATATTTTATATTTTATATTTTATATTTTTTTATATTTTATATTTTATATTTTATGTTTTATATTTTATATTTTATATTTTATATTTTATATTTTATATTTTATATTTTATATTTTATATTTTATATTTTATATTTTATATTTTATATTTTTATATTTTATATTTTATATTTTATATTTTATATTTTTTTATATTTTATATTTTATATTTTATATTTTATATTTTATATTTTATATTTTATATTTTATATTTTATATTTTATATTTTATATTTTTTATATTTTATATTTTATATTTTATATTTTATATTTTATATTTTTTATATTTTATATTTTATATTTTATTTTTATTTATATTTTATATTTTATATTTTATATTTTATATTTTATATTTTATATTTTATATTTTATATTTTATATTTTATATTTTATATTTTATATTTTATATTTTATATTTTATATTTTATTTTTTTATATTTTATATTTTATATTTTATATTTTATATTTTATATTTTATATTTTATATTTTATATTTTATATTTTATATTTTATATTTTTATATTTTATATTTTATATTTTATTTTTATATTTTATATTTTTATATTTTATATTTTATATTTTATTTTTATATTTTTATATTTTATATTTTATATTTTATATTTTATATTTTATATTTTATTTTTATATTTTATATTTTATATTTTATATTTTATATTTTATATTTTATATTTTATATTTTATATTTTATATTTTATATTTTATATTTTATATTTTATATTTTATTTTATATTTATATTTTATTTTTTATATTTTATTTTATATTTTATATTTTATATTTTATATTTTTTATATTTTATATTTTATATTTTATATTTTATATTTTATATTTTATATTTTATATTTTATATTTTATATTTTATATTTTATATTTTATATTTTATATTTTATATTTTATATTTTATATTTTATATTTTATTTTTTATATTTTATGTTTATATTTTATATTTTATATTTTATATTTTTATATTTTATATTTTATATTTTATATTTTATATTTTATATTTTATTTTATATTTTTTTATTTTATATTTTATATTTTATATTTTATATTTTATATTTTATATTTTATATTTTATATTTTATATTTTATATTTTATATTTTATATTTTATATTTTATATTTTATATTTTTTATATTTATATTTTATATTTTATATTTTATGTATTTTATATTTTATATTTTTTTATATTTTATATTTTATATTTTTATATTTTATATTTTAATTTTATATTTTATATTTTATATTTTATATTTTATATTTTATATTTTATATTTTTTATATTTTATGTTTATATTTTATGTTTATATTTTATATTTTATATTTTTATATTTTATATTTTATATTTTTATATTTTATATTTTATGTTTTATTTTTATATTTTATATTTTATATTTATTTTTATATTTTTATATTTTATATTTTATATTTTTATATTTTATATTTTATTATTTTATATTTTATATTTTATATTTTATATTTTATATTTATATTTTTATATTTTATATTTTATATTTTATATTTTATATTTTTATTTTTATATTTTATATTTTATATTTTATATTTTATGTTTATATTTTTTATATTTTATATTTTATATTTTATATTTTATATTTTATATTTTATATTTTATATTTTATTTTTATTTTTATATTTTATTATTTTATATTTTATATTTTATATTTTTATTTTTTTATATTTTATATTTTATATTTTATGTTTATTTTTATGTTTATATTTTATATTTTATATTTTATGTTTTATATTTTATATTTATATATTTTATATTTTATATTTTATATTTTATATTTTATATTTTATATTTTATATTTTATATTTTATATTTTATATTTTATATTTTATATTTTATATTTTATATTTTATATTTTATATTTTATATTTTATATTTTATTTATTTTATATTTTATATTTTATATTTTATATTTTATATTTTATTTTTATATTTTTATATTTTATATTTTTTATATTTTATATTTTATATTTTATATTTTATATTTTATATTTTTATATATTTTATATTTTATATTTTATATTTTATATTTTATATTTTATATTTTATTTTTATATTTTATATTTTATATTTTATATTTTATATTTTATGTTTATTTTATATTTTATATTTTATATTTTATATTTTATATTTTATATTTTATATTTTATATTTTATATTTTATATTTTATATTTTATATTTTATTTATTTTTATATTTTATATTTTATATTTTATATTTTATATTTTATATTTTATATTTTATATTTTATATTTTTATTTATATTTTATATTTTATATTTTTATATTTTATATTTTATATTTTATATTTTATATTTTATATTTTATATTTTATATTTTATATTTTATTATTTTATATTTTATATTTTATTTTTATATTTTATATTTTATATTTTATATTTTATATTTTATATTTTATATTTTTTATATTTTATATTTTATATTTTTATGTTTATATTTTATATTTTATATTTTATATTTTATATTTTTATATTTTATATTTTATATTTTATATTTTATATTTTATATTTTATATTTTATATTTTATATTTTATATTTATTTTATATTTTATATTTTATATTTTTATATTTTATATTTTATATTTTATATTTTATATTTTATATTTTATATTTTATATTTTATTTTATATTTTATATTTTATATTTTATGTTTATATTTTTTATATTTTATATTTATATTTTTTATATTTTATATTTTATATTTTATATTTTATATTTTATATTTTATATTTTTTTATATTTTATATTTATATTTTTATTTTTTTATATTTTATATTTTATATTTTATATTTTATATTTTATATTTTATATTTTATATTTTATATTTTATATTTTATATTTTATATTTTATATTTTATATTTTATATTTTATATTTTATATTTTATATTTTATATTTTTATATTTTATATTTTATATTTTTTATATTTTATATTTTATATTTTATATTTTATATTTTATTTATATTTTATATTTTATATTTTATATTTTATATTTTTATATTTTATATTTTATATTTTATATTTTATATTTTATTTTTATGTTTATATTTTATATTTTATGTTTTTTTTTATGTTTTATTTTTATATTTATATTTTATATTTTATATTTTATATTTTATATTTTATATTTTATATTTTATATTTTATATTTTATATTTTATATTTTATATTTTATATTTTATTTTTATATTTTTATATTTTATATTTTATGTTTTATATTTTATATATTTTATATTTTATATTTTATATTTTTTATTTTATATTTTATATTTTATATTTTATATTTTATATTTTATATTTTTATATTTTATATTTTATATTTTATATTTTTATATTTTATATTTTATATTTTATATTTTATATTTTATATTTTATATTTTATATTTTATATTTTTTATATTTTATATTTTATATTTTATATTTTATATTTTATATTTATATTTTATATTTTATATTTTATTTTATATTTTATATTTTATATTTATATTTTTTATATTTTATATTTTATATTTTATATTTTATATTTTATGTTTTATATTTTATATTTTATTATTTTTATGTTTATATTTTATATTTTTTTATTTTTTTTATTTTTATTTTTATATTTTATATTTTATATTTTTTTATATTTATATATTTTATATTTTATATTTTATATTTTATTTATTTTATATTTTATATTTTATATTTTATTTTTTATATTTTATATTTTATATTTTATATTTTATATTTTTTATTTTATATTTTATATTTTTTATTTTATATTTTATATTTTATTTTTATATTTTATATTTTATATTTTATATATTTTATTTTATTTTTATATTTTATATTTTATATTTTTTATTTTTATATTTTATATTTATATTTTTTATATTTTATATTTATATATTTTATATTTATATTTTTTATATTTTATATTTTATATTTTATATTTTATATTTTATATTTTATATTTTATATTTTATATTTATATTTTTTATATTTTATATTTTATATTTTATTTTTATTTTATATTTTATATTTTATATTTTATATTTTATATTTTATATTTTATATTTTATATTTTATATTTTTATTTTATATTTTATATTTTTATATTTTATATTTTATATTTTATATTTTATATTTTATATTTTATATTTTATATTTTATTTTTTTTATATTTTATATTTTATATTTTATATTTTATTTTTTTTATATTTTATATTTTATATTTTATATTTTTATTTTTATTTTTATATTTTTATATTTTATGTTTATTTTATATTTTATTTTATATTTTATATTTTATATTTTTATATTTTATATTTTTATGTTTATTTTTATATTTTATTTTTATATTTTATATTTTATATTTTATATTTTATATTTTATTTTTATATTTTATATTTTATATTTTATATTTTATATTTTATATTTTATATTTTATATTTTATATTTTATATTTTATATTTATATTTTTATATTTTATATTTTATGTTTTTTATTTTATATTTTATGTTTTATATTTTATATTTTATATTTTATATTTTATATTTTATTTTTTTATATTTTATATTTTATGTTTTATTTTATATTTTATTTTTTATATTTTATATTTTATATTTTATATTTTATATTTTATTTTTATATTTTATTTTTTATTTTTATATTTTATATTTTATATTTTATATTTTATATTTTATATTTTATATTTTATATTTTATATTTTTATATTTTATATTTTATATTTTTATTTTTTATTTTATATTTATATTTTTATATTTTATATTTTATATTTTATATTTTATATTTTATATTTTATATTTTATATTTTATATTTTATATTTTATATTTTATATTTTATGTTTTATTTTATATTTTATATTTTATATTTTTATATTTTATATTTTATATTTTATATTTTATATTTTTATGTTTATATTTTATATTTTATATTTTATTTTATTTTTATATTTTATATTTTTTATATTTTATATTTTATATTTTATATTTTTTTATTTTATATTTTTATATTTTATATTTTATATTTTATATTTTATATTTTATATTTTATTTATTTTATATTTTATATTTTATATTTTATATTTTATGTTTATTTTATTTTTATATTTTTATTTTTTTATATTTTATATTTTATATTTTATATTTTATATTTTATATTTTATATTTTATTTTTTATATTTTATATTTTATTTTTATATTTTATATTTTATTTATTTTTATATTTTTATATTTTATATTTTATATTTTATTATTTTATATTTTATATTTTATATTTTATATTTTATATTTTATATTTTATATTTTATATTTTATATTTTTTTATATTTTATATTTTATATTTTATATTTTATTTTATATTTTATATTTTATATTTTATATTTATATTTTTTATATTTTATTATTTTATATTTTATATTTATATTTTTATTTTTTTATGTTTTATATTTTATATGTTTTATATTTTATTTTTTTATATTTTATATTTTATATTTTATATTTTATATTTTATATTTTATATGTTTTATTTTATATTTTTATATTTTATATTTTATATTTTTTTATATTTTATATTTTATATTTTATATTTTTATTTATATATTTTATATTTTATATTTTATATTTTATATTTTATATTTTATATTTTTTATATTTTATATTTTATATTTTATATTTTATATTTTATATTTTATATTTTATATTTTATATTTTATTTTTATATTTTTTATTTTATATTTTATATTTTATATTTTATATTTTATATTTTATATTTTATATTTTATATTTTATATTTTATATTTTTATATTTTTATATTTTATATATTTTTTTATATTTTATATTTTATATTTTATATGTTTATATTTTATATTTTATATTTTTTATATATTTTATTTATATTTTATATTTTTTTATTTTATATTTTATATTTTATATTTTATATTTTATATTTTTATATTTTTATATTTTATATTTTATATTTTATTTATATTTATATTTTTATATTTTATATTTTATGTTTATTTTATATTTTATATTTTATATTTTATATTTTTATATTTTATATTTTATATTTTATATTTTATATTTTTATATTTTATATTTTATATTTATATTTTATTTTATATTTTTATATTTTATATTTTTATGTTTATGTTTTATATTTTATATTTTATATTTTATATTTTATATGTTTATATTTTTTATTTATTTTATATTTTATATTTTATTTTTTTATATTTATATTTTATATTTTATATTTTATATTTTTATATTTTATTTTATGTTTATATTTTATATTTTATATTTTATATTTTATGTTTTTATATTTTATATTTTATATTTTATATTTTTATTTTTTATGTTTATATTTATATTTTTTTATTTTATATTTTATATTTTATATTTTATATTTTATATTTTATATTTTTTATATTTTTTTATTTTATATTTTATATTTTATATTTTATATTTTATATTTTATATTTTATATTTTATTTTTTATATTTTATATTTTATATTTTATATTTTATATTTTATTTATTTTATTTTTATTTTATTTATTTTATATTTTTTTATATTTTATATTTTATATTTTATATTTTATATTTTATATTTTATATTTTATATTTTATATTTTATTTATATTTTTATATTTTATATTTTATATTTTATATTTTATTTTTTTATATTTTATATATTTTTATTTTATATTTATATTTTTATATTTTATATTTTATATTTTATATTTTATATTTTATATTTTATATTTTATATTTATATTTATATTTTATTTTTTATATTTTATATTTTATATTTTATATTTTATTTTTATATTTTATTTTATATTTATATTTTTATTTTTTATATGTTTATATTTTATATTTTATATTTTATATTTTATTTTTTATATTTTATATTTTATATTTTTATATTTTATATTTTATATTTTTATATTTTATATTTTTTATATATTTTATATTTTATATTTTATATTTTATATTTTATTATTTTATATTTTATATTTTATATTTTATATTTTATATTTTATATTTTATATTTTATATGTTTATATTTTATATTTTATATTTATATTTTTATTTTTTTATATTTATATTTTTTATATTTATATTTTATATTTTATATTTTATATTTTATATTTTATATTTTATATTTATATTTTTATATTTTATATTTTATATTTTATATTTTTATATTTTATATTTTATATTTTATATTTTATATTTTATATTTTATATTTTTTATGTTTATATTTTTTATTTTATTTTATATTTTATATTTTATATTTTTTATTTTTATGTTTATATTTTTTTATATTTATATTTATTTTTATATTTTATATTTTATATTTTATTTTATATTTTATATTTTATATTTTATATTTTATTTTTTATATTTTATATTTTATTTTATATTTTATATTTTATATTTTTTTATATTTTTTATATTTTATATTTTATTTATATTTATATTTTATATTTTATATTTTTATATTTTTATATTTTATATTTATTTTATTTATTTTATTATTTTATATTTTATATTTTATATTTTATATTTTATATTTTATATTTTATATTTTATATTTTATTTTATTTTATATTTTATATTTTATATTTTATATTTTATATTTTTTATTTTTTTATATTTTATATTTTATATTTTATATTTATTTTATTTTATATTTATATTTTATATGTTTATATTTATTTTATATTTTATATTTTTATGTTTATATTTTATATTTTATATTTTATATATTTTATATTTTATATTTTATATTTTATTTATTTATATTTTATATTTTATATTTTATATTTATATATTTTATATTTTATATTTTATATTTTATATTTATTTTATATTTATATATTTTATATTTTATATTTATATTTTTATATTTTATTTTATATTTTATATTTTATATTTTATATTTTATATTTTATATTTATATATTTTATATTTTATATTTTATATTTTATATTTTATATTTTATATTTTATATTTTATTTATTTTTATATTTTATATTTTATATTTTATATTTTATATTTTATATTTTATATATTTTTTATATTTTATATTTTATATTTTATATTTTATATTTTATATTTTATATTTTATATTTTATATTTTATATTTTATATTTTATATTTTATATTTTTATATTTTATATTTTATATTTTATGTTTATTTTATTTTTATATTTTATATTTTATATTTTATATTTTATATTTTATATTTTATATTTTTATATTTTATATTTTATATTTTATATTTTATATGTTTATATTTTATGTTTTTATATTTTATGTTTATATATTTTATTTTTATATTTTATATTTTATATTTTATATTTTTATATTTTATTTATATTTTATTTTTTTTATATTTTTATATTTTATATTTATATTTTATATTTTATATTTTATATTTTATATTTTATATTTTATATTTTATATTTTATATTTATATTTTTTATATTTTATATTTTATATTTTATATTTATTTTATATTTTATATTTTATATTTTATATTTTATATTTATATTTTATTTTTATATTTTATATTTTATATTTTATATTTTATATTTTATGTTTATATATTTTATATTTTATATTTTATATTTTATATTTTATATTTTATATTTTATATTTTATATTTATATTTATATTTTATATTTTATATTTTATATTTTATATTTTATATTTTTATTTATATTTTATATTTATATTTATATTTATATTTTATATTTTATATTTTATTTTATATTTTTATTTTTTTATATTTTATATTTTATATTTATATTTTATTTTTATATTTTATTTTTTATATTTTATATTTTATATTTTATATTTTATTTTTATATTTTATTTTTTATATTTTATATTTTATATTTTATTTATATTTATATTTTATATTTTATATTTTATATTTATTTTATATTTTATTTATTTTTTTATATTTTATATTTTATATTTTATATTTTATATTTTATATTTTATATTTTATATTTTTTATATTTATATTTTATATTTATATTTATTTATTTTTATATTTTATATTTTTATATATTTTATATTTTATATTTTATATTTTATTTATATTTATATTTTATATTTTATATTTTTTATTTTATATTTTATATTTTTATATATTTTATATTTTATATTTATATTTTTATATTTATATTTTATTTATATTTTATATTTTATGTTTATATTTTATATTTTATATTTTATATTTTATATTTTATATTTTATATTTTATATTTTATATTTTATATTTATATTTATATTTATATTTTATATTTTATATTTTATATTTTATATTTTATATTTTATATTTTATATTTTATATTTATATTTTATATTTTATATTTTATATTTTATATATTTTATATTTTATATTTTATATGTTTATATTTTATATTTATATTTTTATATTTTATTTTTTATATTTTATATTTTATATTTTATATTTTATATTTTATATTTTATATTTATTTTATTTTATATTTTATATTTATATTTTATATTTTATATTTTATATTTATGTTTATGTTTATATTTTATATTTTATATTTTATATTTTATATTTTATATTTTATATTTTATATTTATGTTTATATTTTATATTTTATATTTTATATTTATATTATTTTATATTTTATATTTTATATTTTATTTATTTTATATTTTATATTTATATTTTATATTTTATGTATTTTATATTTTATATTTTATATTTTTATATTTTATATTTTATATTTTATATTTATATTTTATATTTTATATTTTTATATTTTATATTTATATTTATATTTTATATTTATATTTATATATTTTATATTTTATATTTTATATTTTATATTTATATATTTTATATTTTATATTTTATATTTTATATTTTTTATGTTTATATTTATATTTTTATATTTTATATTTATATTTATATTTTATATTTTTTTATTTTATATTTTATATTTTATATTTTATATTTTATATTTTATATTTTATATTTTATATTTTATATTTTATATTTATATGTTTTTATGTTTATATTTTATATTTATATATTTATATTTTTATATATTTTATATTTATGTTTATATTTATTTTATTTTTTTATATTTATATTTTATATTTTATATTTTATTTTTATATTTATATTTATATTTTATATTTATATTTATATTTATATTTTATATTTTATATTTTATATTTTATATTTTATATTTTATATTTTATATTTTATATTTTATATTTTATATTTTATATTTTATATTTTATATTTTATATTTTATATTTTATATTTATATTTATTTTATATTTTATATTTTATATTTTATATTTATATTTATATTTTATATTTTATATTTTATATTTTATATTTATATATTTTATATTTTATATTTATATTTATTTTATATTTTATATTTATATTTTTATATTTTATATTTTATATTTATATTTTATATTTTATATTTTTATATTTTATATTTTATATTTTATTATTTTATATTTTATTTTATATTTTATATTTTATATTTTATATTTTATGTATTTTATATTTTATATTTTATATTTTATATTTTATATTTATATTTATATTTATATTTTTTATATTTATATTTTTATATTTATATTTATATTTATATTTTATATTTTATATTTTATATTTTATTTTATATTTTATTTTATATATTTATATTTTATATTTATATTTATTTTATATTTTATATTTATATTTTATATTTTATATTTTTATTTTTTATATTTTATTTATTTTATATTTTATATTTTATATTTATATTTTATATTTATATTTTTATTTATATTTTATATTTTATTTTTATATTTTATATTTATATATTTTATATTTTATATTTTTATGTTTATATTTTATATTTTATATTTTATATTTATATTTTATATTTATATTTTATATTTTATATTTTATATTTTATATTTTATTTTATTTATTTTATATTTTATATTTTATATTTTATATTTTATATTTTATATTTTATATTTATATTTTTTTATATTTATATTTTATATTTTATATTTATATTTATTTTATATTTTTATATTTTATATTTATATTTATTTTATATTTTATATTTTATATTTTATATTTTATATTTTATATTTTATATTTTATATTTTATATTTTATATTTATATTTTATATTTTATATTTTATATTTTATATTTTATATTTATATTTTATATTTTATATTTATATATTTTATATTTTTATATTTATATTTTATATTTTATATTTTATATTTATATTTATTTTATATTTTATATTTTATATTTTATATTTTATATTTTATATTTTATATTTATATTTATTTTATATTTTATATTTTATATTTATATTTATTTATATTTTATATTTATGTTTATATTTATATTTTATATTTTATTTTATATTTTATATTTTATTTTTATATATTTTATATTTATTTTATATTTATATTTATATTTATTTTATATTTTATGTTTTTATATTTTATATTTATATTTATTTTTATATTTTATATTTTATATTTTATTTTTATGTTTATATTTTATATTTTTATATTTTATATTTATATTTTTTATATTTTATATTTTTTATATTTATTTTTATATTTATTTTATATTTATATTTTATATTTTATATTTATATTTATTTTATATTTTATATTTTATTTATTTTATATTTTTATATTTATATTTTATATTTTATATTTTATATTTTATATTTTATATTTATATTTTATGTTTTATATATTTTATATTTATATATTTTATATTTTTATATTTTATGTTTATATTTATTATTTTATATTTTATATTTTATATTTTATATTTTTATATTTATTTATATTTTATATTTATATTTATATTTTATATTTATATTTTATATTTTATATTTTATATTTTATATTTTATATTTATATTTATTTTATATTTATATTTATATTTTATATTTTATATTTTTATATTTTATATTTTATATTTATTTTATATTTTATATTTTTATATTTATATTTTATATTTTATTTATTTTATATTTATATTTATTTTTTTTATATTTTATATTTTATTTATTTTTATATTTTTTATATTTATATTTATATTTATATTTATATTTTTTTTATATTTATATTTTATATTTTATATTTATATTTATTTTATATTTTATATTTTATATTTTATATTTTATATTTATATTTATATTTATTTTATATTTTATATTTTATATTTATATTTATATTTTATATTTTATATTTTATATTTATATTTTATATTTTATATTTTATATTTTATATTTTATATTTATATTTATATTTTTTTATTTATTTATATTTATATTTTATATTTTATATTTTATATTTATATTTATATTTTATATTTTATATTTTATATTTTTATATTTTATATTTTATTTATATTTATATTTATATTTTTATATTTTATATTTATTTTATTTTATATTTATATTTATATTTTATATTTATATATTTTATATTTTATATTTTATTTATTTTATATTTTATATTTATATTTATATTTATATTTTATATTTTATATTTTATATTTTATATTTTTATTTTATATTTTATTTTTTTATATTTTATATTTTATATTTATTTTATTTTATATTTTATATTTATATTTATATTTTATATTTTATTTATTTTATATATTTATATTTTATATTTTATATTTTATATTTTATATTTTATGTATTTATATTTTATATTTATATTTTATATTTTATATTTTATATTTATATTTTTATATTTTATATTTTATATTTTATATATTTTATATTTTATATTTTATATTTATATTTATATTTATATTTTTTTATATTTATATTTATTTTTATATTTTATTTATATTTATATTTTATATTTATATTTTTTATATTTTATATTTTATATTTATATTTATTTTATATTTTATATTTATATTTATTTTATATTTATATTTATATTTATATTTATATTTATATTTATTTATTTATATTTTATATTTTATTTATATTTATATTTTATATTTATATTTATATTTATATTTATATTTTATATTTTTATATTTTATATTTTATTTATATTTTATATTTTATATTTTATATTTATATTTTATATTTTATATTTTATATTTTATATGTTTATATTTATATTTATATTTATATTTATATTTATATTTATATTTTATATTTATATTTATATTTTTATATTTTATATTTATATTTTTTTATATTTTATATTTATATTTTATATTTATATTTTATATTTTATATTTTATATTTTATATTTTATATTTATATTTTTTATATTTATATTTTATATTTATATTTATATTTATATTTATATTTATATTTTATATTTTATATTTTATATTTATATTTTATATTTTATATTTATATTTATATTTATATTTTATATTTATATTTATTTTATATTTTATATTTATATTTATATTTTTATATTTTATATTTATATTTATATTTTATATTTATATTTATATTTTATATTTTATATTTTATATTTATATTTATTTTATATTTTATATTTTATATTTTATATTTATATTTATATTTATATTTTATATTTATATTTTATATTTTATATTTTATATTTTATATTTTATATTTATATTTTATATTTATATTTTTATATTTTATATTTATGTTTATATTTTATATTTTATATTTTATATTTATATTTATATTTTTATATTTTATATTTATATTTTTATATTTTATATTTTATATTTATATTTTATATTTATATTTATTTTATATTTATTTTTTATATTTTATATTTATATTTTATATTTATATTTTATTTATATTTTATATTTTATATTTATATTTTTATATTTATATTTTATATTTATATTTATATTTATATTTTATATTTATATTTTATATTTTATATTTTTATATTTTATATTTTATATTTATATTTATATTTTATATTTTATATTTTATTTATATTTATATTTTATATTTTATATTTATATTTATATTTTATATTTTATATTTTATATTTATATTTATATTTATATTTATATTTTATATTTTATATTTATATTTTATATATTTATATTTATATTTTATATTTATATTTTATATTTTATATTTTATATTTTATATTTATATTTTTTTATATTTATATTTTATATTTTATATTTATATTTATATTTTTTTATATTTTATATTTTATATTTATATTTATATTTATATTTTATATTTTATATTTTATATTTATATTTATGTTTATATTTTATATTTATATTTATATTTTATATTTATATTTTTATATTTTATATTTTATATTTTATATTTTATATTTTTATTTATATTTATATTTTATATTTTATATTTATGTTTATATTTTTATATTTTATATTTTATATTTATATTTATATTTATATTTATATTTATATTTATATTTATATTTATATTTTATATTTTATATTTATATTTTATATTTTATATTTTATATTTATATTTATATTTATATTTATGTTTATATTTATATTTATATTTTATATTTATATTTATATTTTATATTTTATATTTTATATTTATATTTTATATTTTATATTTATTTTATGTTTTATATTTTATATTTATATTTATATTTTATATTTTATATTTATATTTTATATTTTATATTTTATATTTTATATTTATATTTTATATTTTATATTTTATATTTTATATTTATATTTTATTATTTATATTTTATTTATATTTATATTTATATTTATATTTATATTTATATTTTATATTTTATATTTTATATTTATATTTATATTTTATATTTTATATTTTATATTTTATATTTATATTTTATATTTTATATTTTATATTTTATATTTTATATTTTATATTTTATATTTATATTTATATTTATATTTATATTTTATATTTATATTTTATATTTATATTTTATATTTTATATTTATATTTTATATTTTATATTTTATATTTTATATTTATATTTATATTTTATATTTTATATTTTATATTTATATTTTATATTTTATATTTATATTTATATTTTATATTTATATTTATATTTTATATTTATATTTATATTTATATTTATATTTTTATTTTATATTTTATATTTATATTTTATATTTTATATTTATATTTATATTTATATTTATATTTATATTTTATATTTTATATTTATATTTTATATTTATATTTATATTTATATTTTATATTTTATATTTTTATATTTTATATTTATATTTATATTTTATATTTTATATTTATATTTATATTTATATTTATATTTTATATTTATATTTTATATTTTATATTTTATATTTATATTTTTATGTTTTATATTTTATATTTTATATTTTATATTTATATTTATATTTATATTTTATTTATATTTATATTTTATATTTATATTTATATTTTATATTTTATATTTTATATTTATATTTATATTTATATTTTTATTTATATTTTATATTTTATATTTTATATTTTATATTTTATATTTTTATTTATATTTTATATTTTATATTTATATTTTATATTTTATATTTATATTTTATATTTATATTTATATTTTATATTTATATTTATATTTTATATTTTATATTTTATATTTTATATTTATATTTATGTTTTATATTTTATATTTTATATTTATATTTATATTTTATATTTATATTTATATTTTATATTTTATATTTTATATTTTATATTTTATATTTTATATTTTATATATTTATATTTATATTTATATTTATATTTTTATATTTATATTTTATATTTATATTTATATTTTATATTTTATATTTTATATTTTATATTTTATATTTATATTTATATTTATATTTATATTTTATATTTATATTTTATATTTATATTTTATATTTATATTTTTATATTTATATTTATATTTTATATTTTATATTTATATTTTATATTTATATTTATATTTATATTTATATTTATATTTATATTTTATATTTTATATTTTATATTTTATATTTATATTTATATATTTTTATTTTTTTATATTTATATTTTATATTTATATTTTATATTTATATTTATATTTATATTTATATTTTATATTTTATATTTATATTTATATTTATATTTATATTTATATTTTATATTTTATATTTATATTTATATTTATATTTTATATTTTATATTTATATTTATATTTTATATTTATATTTTTATATTTATATTTTATATTTTATATTTTATATTTATATTTATATTTATATTTTATATTTATATTTATATTTATATTTTATATTTATATTTATATTTATATTTTTATTTATATTTATATTTTATATTTATATTTTATATTTATATTTTATATTTTATATTTATATTTATATTTATATTTTTATATTTTATATTTTATATTTTATATTTATATTTATATTTATATTTATATTTTTATATTTTATATTTTATATTTATATTTATATTTTATATTTATATTTTATATTTTATATTTATATTTTTATTTATATTTTATATTTTATATTTTATATTTTATATTTTATATTTATATTTTATATTTTATATTTTATATTTATATTTATATTTATATTTTATATTTTATATTTTATATTTTATATTTATATTTTATATTTATATTTATATTTATATTTATTTTATATTTATATTTATATTTTATATTTTATATTTTATATTTTATATTTTATATTTTATATTTATATTTTATTTATATTTATATTTTATATTTATATTTTATATTTTATATTTATATTTATATTTTATATTTTATATTTATATTTTATATTTATATTTTATATTTTATTTATTTATATTTATATTTTATATTTATATTTTATATTTATATTTTATATTTATATTTATTTTATATTTATATTTTATATTTTATATTTATATTTATATTTATATTTTATATTTTATATTTATATTTTATATTTTATATTTATATTTATGTTTATATTTTATATTTATATTTATATTTTATATTTATATTTATATTTATATTTTATATTTTATATTTTATATTTATATTTATGTTTATATTTATATTTATATTTTTTATATTTATATTTATATTTATATTTATATTTTATATTTTATATTTATATTTATATTTTATATTTTATATTTTATATTTTATATTTATATTTTATATTTTATATTTTATATTTTATATTTTATATTTTATATTTTATATTTTATATTTTATATTTTATATTTTATATTTTATATTTTATATTTTATATTTTATATTTTATATTTTATATTTATATTTTATATTTTATATTTATATTTTATATTTTATATTTATATTTATTTTATATTTTATATTTTATATTTTATATTTTATATTTATATTTATATTTTATATTTATATTTATATTTATATTTATATTTATATTTTATATTTATATTTATATTTATATTTTATATTTATATTTTATATTTATATTTATATTTTATATTTATATTTATATTTTATATTTTATATTTTATATTTTATATTTTATATTTATATTTTATATTTATATTTATATTTATATTTTATATTTTATATTTATATTTTATATTTTATATTTATATTTATATTTATATTTTATATTTATATTTATATTTTATATTTTATATTTATATTTTATATTTTATATTTATATTTTATATTTATATTTTATATTTTATATTTATATTTTATATTTATATTTATATTTATATTTATATTTATATTTTATATTTATATTTTATATTTTATATTTATATTTATATTTTATATTTTATATTTTATATTTTATATTTATATTTATATTTATATTTATATTTATATTTATATTTTATATTTATATTTTATATTTTATATTTATATTTATATTTATATTTATATTTTATATTTATATTTTATATTTATATTTATATTTATATTTTATATTTTATATTTATATTTATATTTATATTTTATATTTATATTTATATTTATATTTATATTTTATATTTTATATTTATATTTATATTTATATTTTATATTTATATTTATATTTATATTTATATTTATATTTATATTTATATTTATATTTATATTTTATATTTATATTTATATTTTATATTTATATTTATATTTATATTTATATTTTATATTTATATTTATATTTATATTTATATTTATATTTATATTTATATTTATATTTATATTTATATTTATATTTTATATTTATATTTATATTTATATTTATATTTATATTTATATTTATGTTTATTTTATATTTATATTTATATTTATATTTATATTTATATTTATATTTATATTTATATTTTATATTTATATATTATTTATATTTATATTTATATTTATATTTATATTTATATTTTATATTTATATTTATATTTATATTTATATTTATATTTATATTTATATTTATATTTATATTTATATTTATATTTATATTTATATTTATATTTATATTTATATTTATTTATATTTATATTTATATTTATATTTATATTTATATTTATGTTTATATTTATATTTATATTTATATTTTATATTTATATTTATATTTATATTTATATTTATATTTATATTTATATTTATATTTATATTTATATTTATATTTATATTTTATATTTATATTTATATTTATATTTATATTTATATTTATATTTATATTTATATTTATATTTATATTTATATTTATATTTATATTTATATTTATATTTATATTTATATTTATATTTATATTTATATTTATATTTATATTTATATTTATATTTATATTTATATTTATATTTATATTTATATTTATATTTATATTTATATTTATATTTATATTTATATTTATATTTTATATTTTATATTTATATTTATATTTATATTTATATTTATATTTATATTTATATTTATATTTATATTTATATTTATATTTATATTTATATTTATATTTATATTTATATTTATATTTATATTTATATTTATATTTTATATTTATATTTTATATTTTATATTTTATATTTATATTTATATTTATATTTTATATTTTATATTTTATATTTATATTTATATTTATATTTATATTTATATTTTATATTTATATTTATATTTATATTTATATTTATATTTATATTTATATTTATATTTATATTTATATTTATATTTATATTTATATTTATATTTATATTTATATTTATATTTATATTTATATTTATATTTATATTTATATTTATATTTATATTTATATTTATATTTATATTTATATTTATATTTATATTTATATTTATATTTATATTTATATTTATATTTATATTTATATTTATATTTATATTTATATTTATATTTATATTTATATTTATATTTATATTTATATTTATATTTATATTTTATATTTATATTTATATTTTATATTTATATTTATATTTATATTTATATTTATATTTATATTTATATTTATATTTTATATTTTATATTTATATTTATATTTATATTTATATTTATATTTATATTTATATTTATATTTATATTTATATTTATTTTATATTTTATATTTTATATTTATATTTATTATTTATATTTATATTTATATTTATATTTATATTTATATTTATATTTATATTTATTTTATTTTATATTTTATATTTATATTTATATTTATATTTATATTTATATTTATATTTATATTTGTTTTATATATTTATATTTATATTTATATTTATATTTATATTTTATATTTATATTTATATTTATATTTATATTTATATTTATATTTATATTTATATTTATATTTATATTTATATTTATATTTATATTTATATTTATATTTATATTTATATTTATATTTATATTTTATATTTTATATTTATATTTATATTTATATTTATATATTTATATTTATATTTATATTTTGTATTTATATTTATATTTATATTTATATTTATATTTATATTTATATTTATATTTATATTTATATTTATATTTATATTTATATTTATATTTATATTTTATATTTATATTTATATTTATATTTATATTTATATTTATATTTATATTTATATTTTATATTTATATTTATATTTATATTTATATTTATATTTATATTTATATTTATATTTATATTTTATATTTATATTTATATTTATATTTTATATTTATATTTATATTTATATTTATATTTATATTTATATTTATATTTATATTTATATTTATATTTATATTTATATTTATATTTATATTTATATTTTATATTTATATTTATATTTATATTTATATTTATATTTATATTTATATTTATATTTATATTTATATTTATATTTATATTTATATTTATATTTATATTTATATTTATATTTATATTTATATTTATATTTATATTTATATTTATATTTTATATTTATATTTATATTTATATTTATATTTATATTTATATTTATATTTATATTTATATTTATATTTATATTTATATTTATATTTATATTTATATTTTATATTTATATTTATATTTATATTTATATTTATATTTATATTTATATTTATATTTATATTTATATTTATATTTATATTTATATTTATATTTATATTTATATTTATATTTATATTTATATTTATATTTATATTTATATTTTATATTTATATTTATATTTATATTTATATTTATATTTATATTTATATTTATATTTTATATTTATATTTATATTTATATTTATATTTATATTTATATTTTATATTTATATTTATATTTATATTTATATTTATATTTATATTTATATTTATATTTATATTTATATTTTATATTTATATTTATATTTATATTTATATTTATATTTATATTTATATTTATATTTATATTTATATTTATATTTATATTTATATTTATATTTATATTTATATTTATATTTATATTTATATTTATATTTTATATTTATATTTATATTTATATTTATATTTATATTTATATTTATATTTATATTTATATTTATATTTATATTTATATTTATATTTATATTTATATTTATATTTATATTTATATTTATATTTATATTTATATTTATATTTATATTTATATTTATATTTATATTTATATTTATATTTATATTTATATTTATATTTATATTTATATTTATATTTATATTTATATTTATATTTATATTTATATTTATATTTATATTTATATTTATATTTATATTTATATTTATATTTATATTTATATTTATATTTATATTTATATTTATATTTATATTTATATTTATATTTATATTTATATTTATATTTATATTTATATTTATATTTATATTTATATTTATATTTATATTTATATTTATATTTATATTTATATTTATATTTATATTTATATTTATATTTATATTTATATTTATATTTATATTTATATTTATATTTATATTTATATTTATATTTATATTTATATTTATATTTATATTTATATTTATATTTATATTTATATTTATATTTATATTTATATTTATATTTATATTTATATTTATATTTATATTTATATTTATATTTATATTTATATTTATATTTATATTTATATTTATATTTATATTTATATTTATATTTATATTTATATTTATATTTATATTTATATTTATATTTATATTTATATTTATATTTATATTTATATTTATATTTATATTTATATTTATATTTATATTTATATTTATATTTATATTTATATTTATATTTATATTTATATTTATATTTATATTTATATTTATATTTATATTTATATTTATATTTATATTTATATTTATATTTATATTTATATTTATATTTATATTTATATTTATATTTATATTTATATTTATATTTATATTTATATTTATATTTATATTTATATTTATATTTATATTTATATTTATATTTATATTTATATTTATATTTATATTTATATTTATATTTATATTTATATTTATATTTATATTTATATTTATATTTATATTTATATTTATATTTATATTTATATTTATATTTATATTTATATTTATATTTATATTTATATTTATATTTATATTTATATTTATATTTATATTTATATTTATATTTATATTTATATTTATATTTATATTTATATTTATATTTATATTTATATTTATATTTATATTTATATTTATATTTATATTTATATTTATATTTATATTTTATATTTATATTTATATTTATATTTATATTTATATTTATATTTATATTTATATTTATATTTATATTTATATTTATATTTATATTTATATTTATATTTATATTTATATTTATATTTATATTTATATTTATATTTATATTTATATTTATATTTATATTTATATTTATATTTATATTTATATTTATATTT
This sequence comes from Drosophila jambulina, assembly GCA_018152175.1. NCBI lineage: Eukaryota > Metazoa > Arthropoda > Insecta > Diptera > Drosophilidae > Drosophila > Drosophila jambulina. Next base: position 3,506,449 of record JAECXH010000017.1, on the reverse strand, counting down.
ATATTTATATTTATATTTATATTTATATTTATATTTATATTTATATTTATATTTATATTTATATTTATATTTATATTTATATTTATATTTATATTTATATTTATATTTATATTTATATTTATATTTATATTTATATTTATATTTATATTTATATTTATATTTATATTTATATTTATATTTATATTTATATTTATATTTATATTTATATTTATATTTATATTTATATTTATATTTATATTTATATTTATATTTATATTTATATTTATATTTATATTTATATTTATATTTATATTTATATTTATATTTATATTTATATTTATATTTATATTTATATTTATATTTATATTTATATTTATGTTTATATTTATATTTATATTTATATTTATATTTATATTTATATTTATATTTATATTTATATTTATATTTATATTTATATTTATATTTATATTTATATTTATATTTATATTTATATTTATATTTATATTTATATTTATATTTATATTTATATTTATATTTATATTTATATTTATATTTATATTTATATTTATATTTATATTTATATTTATATTTATATTTATATTTATATTTATATTTATATTTATATTTATATTTATATTTATATTTATATTTATATTTATATTTATATTTATATTTATATTTATATTTATATTTATATTTATATTTATATTTATATTTATATTTATATTTATATTTATATTTATATTTATATTTATATTTATATTTATATTTATATTTATATTTATATTTATATTTATATTTATATTTATATTTATATTTATATTTATATTTATATTTATATTTATATTATATTTATATTTATATTTATATTTATATTTATATTTATATTTATATTTATATTTATATTTATATTTATATTTATATTTATATTTATATTTATATTTATATTTATATTTATATTTATATTTATATTTATATTTATATTTATATTTATATTTATATTTATATTTATATTTATATTTATATTTATATTTATATTTATATTTATATTTATATTTATATTTATATTTATATTTATATTTATATTTATATTTATATTTATATTTATATTTATATTTATATTTATATTTATATTTATATTTATATTTATATTTATATTTATATTTATATTTATATTTATATTTATATTTATATTTATATTTATATTTATATTTATATTTATATTTATATTTATATTTATATTTATATTTATATTTATATTTATATTTATATTTATATTTATATTTATATTTATATTTATATTTATATTTATATTTATATTTATATTTATATTTATATTTTATATTTATATTTATATTTATATTTATATTTATATTTATATTTATATTTATATTTATATTTATATTTATATTTATATTTATATTTATATTTATATTTATATTTATATTTATATTTATATTTATATTTATATTTATATTTATATTTATATTTATATTTATATTTATATTTATATTTATATTTATATTTATATTTATATTTATATTTATATTTATATTTATATTTATATTTATATTTATATTTATATTTATATTTATATTTATATTTATATTTATATTTATATTTATATTTATATTTATATTTATATTTATATTTATATTTATATTTATATTTATATTTATATTTATATTTATATTTATATTTATATTTATATTTATATTTATATTTATATTTATATTTATATTTATATTTATATTTATATTTATATTTATATTTATATTTATATTTATATTTATATTTATATTTATATTTATATTTATATTTATATTTATATTTATATTTATATTTATATTTATATTTATATTTATATTTATATTTATATTTATATTTATATTTATATTTATATTTATATTTATATTTATATTTATATTTATATTTATATTTATATTTATATTTATATTTATATTTATATTTATATTTATATTTATATTTATATTTATATTTATATTTATATTTATATTTATATTTATATTTATATTTATATTTATATTTATATTTATATTTATATTTATATTTATATTTATATTTATATTTATATTTATATTTATATTTATATTTATATTTATATTTATATTTATATTTATATTTATATTTATATTTATATTTATATTTATATTTATATTTATATTTATATTTATATATTTATATTTATATTTATATTTATATTTATATTTATATTTATATTTATATTTATATTTATATTTATATTTATATTTATATTTATATTTATATTTATATTTATATTTATATTTATATTTATATTTATATTTATATTTATATTTATATTTATATTTATATTTATATTTATATTTATATTTATATTTATATTTATATTTATATTTATATTTATATTTATATTTATATTTATATTTATATTTATATTTATATTTATATTTATATTTATATTTATATTTATATTTATATTTATATTTATATTTATATTTATATTTATATTTATATTTATATTTATATTTATGTTTATATTTATATTTATATTTATATTTATATTTATATTTATATTTATATTTATATTTATATTTATATTTATATTTATATTTATATTTATATTTATATTTATATTTATATTTATATTTATATTTATATTTATATTTATATTTATATTTATATTTATATTTATATTTATATTTATATTTATATTTATATTTATATTTATACTAGCGTACCCTGTGCACACTTCTGTAGTCATTAAGGAAATAAAATTGAATCAAAAGCAAAAATGAAAAACCCTGATTTTATAAAGTGACATGAAAACAATTTTATTGAAGTGCTGTATGGTACACAACGTTCTTTGTTTTTGAATTTGTATTGCTAACGAATACATAGAGAACAGATGGTTTTCCAACACGTGAACATGCAACATAAAGTTGTCCATGAAAACACTGGATTCTCTAAATTCACACCAAAATTCCCAACGACTGGCCTTGTGCCTTATTGATAGTAACAGCAAACGCGAGGCGCACTGGAAATTGCAAACGCTTAAACTCGAAGGGCATATCAGATGATTTCATTGGAATTCGTGGTATCAATACATCTTCACCTTTGAATTTGCCAGTTAAAATAGTTGCTTGATCACATTTGCCATTAACTTTTAACTGCGAGTCTGGTTCCATTACATAAACGCGGCTGATTGATATTACGCAACATTATTATAGTAACACCAACTTTCAATTGTAAATTATGAGGTGGTAATCCAGGAAATTCCAAAGAATTCAAAAATTCAGTTGGATATTGAACGACATCTTCTTCCTCGATAACCGTATCCAATGACTTGTACGAAATCAATTCGCCAGGAATTTTTGATTGTATGACTAAGTTCAATTCACTGACGTCTTTGTTTTTCGCAGCTAAATTTGCTCTTTCACCTAACCAAGTATGGCATTTATAATGTTGTGCTATGTTTGGAAAAACACTTTCAATCAATTCATCCATGGATTGAGCAAAACGGCAAAAATCATTAGGCAACGTTATCAATCCATTTTCATCGACTGACATAGCACCATTTCCAATTTTTAACAATTGCTTGGAGAATGTATCAGCAGATGGATCATTCTGCAACTGAACACGAACATTGGTAGTTAATTTCAATGTTTTGACGTGTCTCCACAAATATGATGATTTCAAGCAAGCATTAATCTCATCAGCAGGTGTTGATTTCGGAATGACTGGCAATGTTTGTCGAAAATCACCAGCCAATAAAATCAATGCGCCACCAAACAACTCCGCATTACCTCGAAGATCTTTCAAAGTTCTATCCAATGCTCCGACTGATTTCTTGTGTGCCATCGTACATTCATCCCAAATAATAATGGAGCATTGCTGCAATACTTTAGCTGTGCCAGATCCCTTTGATATGTTGCACGTTGGAGTTTCATTCCCTTGATAATTCAATGGTAGTTTCAAAGCAGAATGAGCCGTTCGACCGCCATCCAATAACGTAGCAGCTATACCGGAAGAAGCCAATGCCAATGCAATTTTACTTTGAGAATTGTTGCCAACAACAATGATATCAAAAACGTTTTTCCAGTTCCGCCTGGAGCATCCAAGAAATAAAATCCACCAACACCACTTGTAACAACTTGCATGATCTTGTCATAAGCGATTTTCTGTTCAGCATTCAATTTCGTTAGATTTGCTCGCACAAATGCATTCAATGCGTTTCGGTCGTACTGTTGTTCACGTTGCAACTCTAACTCGAGTAAATCGCGTATTGATCGATTAGGAGATTTGTATGTGTGTATGTGTGTATGCGTGTATGCGTGTATACGGGCGAAGTAGTGTTCGCTTACACGTTCATAACTTACGAACCAAAGCACATACAGGCATCGTATATACATACAAACCACCGTATTGATACCACCTTTCAAACAAAAAAATTTTTTGGAAATCGGTCAACGCACTGAGCCTAACACTGGCTACAAACACTTTTGGCGTTTAATTTTTATATATATAGATTTATATTTATATTTATATTTATATTTATATTTATATTTATATTTATATTTATATTTATATTTATATTTATATTTATATTTATATTTATATTTATATTTATATTTATATTTATATTTATATTTATATTTATATTTATATTTATATTTATATTTATATTTATATTTATATTTATATTTATATTTATATTTATATTTATATTTATATTTATATTTATATTTATATTTATATTTATATTTATATTTATATTTATATTTATATTTATATTTATATTTATATTTATATTTATATTTATATTTATATTTATATTTATATTTATATTTATATTTATATTTATATTTATATTTATATTTATATTTATATTTATATTTATATTTATATTTATATTTATATTTATATTTATATTTATATTTATATTTATATTTATATTTATATTTATATTTATATTTATATTTATATTTATATTTATATTTATATTTATATTTATATTTATATTTATATTTATATTTATATTTATATTTATATTTATATTTATATTTATATTTATATTTATATTTATATTTATATTTATATTTATATTTATATTTATATTTATATTTATATTTATATTTATATTTATATTTATATTTATATTTATATTTATATTTATATTTATATTTATATTTATATTTATATTTATATTTATATTTATATTTATATTTATATTTATATTTATATTTATATTTATATTTATATTTATATTTATATTTATATTTATATTTATATTTATATTTATATTTATATTTATATTTATATTTATATTTATATTTATATTTATATTTATATTTATATTTATATTTATATTTATATTTATATTTATATTTATATTTATATTTATATTTATATTTATATTTATATTTATATTTATATTTATATTTATATTTATATTTATATTTATATTTATATTTATATTTATATTTATATTTATATTTATATTTATATTTATATTTATATTTATATTTATATTTATATTTATATTTATATTTATATTTATATTTATATTTATATTTATATTTATATTTATATTTATATTTATATTTATATTTATATTTATATTTATATTTATATTTATATTTATATTTATATTTATATTTATATTTATATTTATATTTATATTTATATTTATATTTATATTTATATTTATATTTATATTTATATTTATATTTATATTTATATTTATATTTATATTTATATTTATATTTATATTTATATTTATATTTATATTTATATTTATATTTATATTTATATTTATATTTATATTTATATTTATATTTATATTTATATTTATATTTATATTTATATTTATATTTATATTTATATTTATATTTATATTTATATTTATATTTATATTTATATTTATATTTATATTTATATTTATATTTATATTTATATTTATATTTATATTTATATTTATATTTATATTTATATTTATATTTATATTTATATTTATATTTATATTTATATTTATATTTATATTTATATTTATATTTATATTTATATTTATATTTATATTTATATTTATATTTATATTTATATTTATATTTATATTTATATTTATATTTATATTTATATTTATATTTATATTTATATTTATATTTATATTTATATTTATATTTATATTTATATTTATATTTATATTTATATTTATATTTATATTTATATTTATATTTATATTTATATTTATATTTATATTTATATTTATATTTATATTTATATTTATATTTATATTTATATTTATATTTATATTTATATTTATATTTATATTTATATTTATATTTATATTTATATTTATATTTATATTTATATTTATATTTATATTTATATTTATATTTATATTTATATTTATATTTATATTTATATTTATATTTATATTTATATTTATATTTATATTTATATTTATATTTATATTTATATTTATATTTATATTTATATTTATATTTATATTTATATTTATATTTATATTTATATTTATATTTATATTTATATTTATATTTATATTTATATTTATATTTATATTTATATTTATATTTATATTTATATTTATATTTATATTTATATTTATATTTATATTTATATTTATATTTATATTTATATTTATATTTATATTTATATTTATATTTATATTTATATTTATATTTATATTTATATTTATATTTATATTTATATTTATATTTATATTTATATTTATATTTATATTTATATTTATATTTATATTTATATTTATATTTATATTTATATTTATATTTATATTTATATTTATATTTATATTTATATTTATATTTATATTTATATTTATATTTATATTTATATTTATATTTATATTTATATTTATATTTATATTTATATTTATATTTATATTTATATTTATATTTATATTTATATTTATATTTATATTTATATTTATATTTATATTTATATTTATATTTATATTTATATTTATATTTATATTTATATTTATATTTATATTTATATTTATATTTATATTTATATTTATATTTATATTTATATTTATATTTATATTTATATTTATATTTATATTTATATTTATATTTATATTTATATTTATATTTATATTTATATTTATATTTATATTTATATTTATATTTATATTTATATTTATATTTATATTTATATTTATATTTATATTTATATTTATATTTATATTTATATTTATATTTATATTTATATTTATATTTATATTTATATTTATATTTATATTTATATTTATATTTATATTTATATTTATATTTATATTTATATTTATATTTATATTTATATTTATATTTATATTTATATTTATATTTATATTTATATTTATATTTATATTTATATTTATATTTATATTTATATTTATATTTATATTTATATTTATATTTATATTTATATTTATATTTATATTTATATTTATATTTATATTTATATTTTATATTTATATTTATATTTATATTTATATTTATATTTATATTTATATTTATATTTATATTTATATTTATATTTATATTTATATTTATATTTATATTTATATTTATATTTATATTTATATTTATATTTATATTTATATTTATATTTATATTTATATTTATATTTATATTTATATTTATATTTATATTTATATTTATATTTATATTTATATTTATATTTATATTTATATTTATATTTATATTTATATTTATATTTATATTTATATTTATATTTATATTTATATTTATATTTATATTTATATTTATATTTATATTTATATTTATATTTATTTATTTATTTATTTATTTAATTAATTGTACCTTAAAAATTAATTTTGAGATACAAAGAGAAATAGCCAGAGCAACGAAGGCCTTCAGGCTGGTATATATTTATATTTATATTTATATTTATATTTATATTTATATTTATATTTATATTTATATTTATATTTATATTTATATTTATATTTATATTTATATTTATATTTATATTTATATTTATATTTATATTTATATTTATATTTATATTTATATTTATATTTATATTTATATTTATATTTATATTTATATTTATATTTATATTTATATTTATATTTATATTTATATTTATATTTATATTTATATTTATATTTATATTTATATTTATATTTATATTTATATTTATATTTATATTTATATTTATATTTATATTTATATTTATATTTATATTTATATTTATATTTATATTTATATTTATATTTATATTTATATTTATATTTATATTTATATTTATATTTATATTTATATTTATATTTATATTTATATTTATATTTATATTTATATTTATATTTATATTTATATTTATATTTATATTTATATTTATATTTATATTTATATTTATATTTATATTTATATTTATATTTATATTTATATTTATATTTATATTTATATTTATATTTATATTTATATTTATATTTATATTTATATTTATATTTATATTTATATTTATATTTATATTTATATTTATATTTATATTTATATTTATATTTATATTTATATTTATATTTATATTTATATTTATATTTATATTTATATTTATATTTATATTTATATTTATATTTATATTTATATTTATATTTATATTTATATTTATATTTATATTTATATTTATATTTATATTTATATTTATATTTATATTTATATTTATATTTATATTTATATTTATATTTATATTTATATTTATATTTATATTTATATTTATATTTATATTTATATTTATATTTATATTTATATTTATATTTATATTTATATTTATATTTATATTTATATTTATATTTATATTTATATTTATATTTATATTTATATTTATATTTATATTTATATTTATATTTATATTTATATTTATATTTATATTTATATTTATATTTATATTTATATTTATATTTATATTTATATTTATATTTATATTTATATTTATATTTATATTTATATTTATATTTATATTTATATTTATATTTATATTTATATTTATATTTATATTTATATTTATATTTATATTTATATTTATATTTATATTTATATTTATATTTATATTTATATTTATATTTATATTTATATTTATATTTATATTTATATTTATATTTATATTTATATTTATATTTATATTTATATTTATATTTATATTTATATTTATATTTATATTTATATTTATATTTATATTTATATTTATATTTATATTTATATTTATATTTATATTTATATTTATATTTATATTTATATTTATATTTATATTTATATTTATATTTATATTTATATTTATATTTATATTTATATTTATATTTATATTTTATATTTATATTTATATTTATATTTATATTTATATTTATATTTATATTTATATTTATATTTATATTTATATTTATATTTATATTTATATTTATATTTATATTTATATTTATATTTATATTTATATTTATATTTATATTTATATTTATATTTATATTTATATTTATATTTATATTTATATTTATATTTATATTTATATTTATATTTATATTTATATTTATATTTATATTTATATTTATATTTATATTTATATTTATATTTATATTTATATTTATATTTATATTTATATTTATATTTATATTTATATTTATATTTATATTTATATTTATATTTATATTTATATTTATATTTATATTTATATTTATATTTATATTTATATTTATATTTATATTTATATTTATATTTATATTTATATTTATTTATTTATTTATTTATTTAATTAATTGTACCTTAAAATTAATTTTGAGATACAAAGAGAAATAGCCAGAGCAACGAAGGCCTTCAGGCTGGTATATATTTATATTTATATTTATATTTATATTTATATTTATATTTATATTTATATTTATATTTATATTTATATTTATATTTATATTTATATTTATATTTATATTTATATTTATATTTATATTTATATTTATATTTATATTTATATTTATATTTATATTTATATTTATATTTATATTTATATTTATATTTATATTTATATTTATATTTATATTTATATTTATATTTATATTTATATTTATATTTATATTTATATTTATATTTATATTTATATTTATATTTATATTTATATTTATATTTATATTTATATTTATATTTATATTTATATTTATATTTATATTTATATTTATATTTATATTTATATTTATATTTATATTTATATTTATATTTATATTTATATTTATATTTATATTTATATTTATATTTATATTTATATTTATATTTATATTTATATTTATATTTATATTTATATTTATATTTATATTTATATTTATATTTATATTTATATTTATATTTATATTTATATTTATATTTATATTTATATTTATATTTATATTTATATTTATATTTATATTTATATTTATATTTATATTTATATTTATATTTATATTTATATTTATATTTATATTTATATTTATATTTATATTTATATTTATATTTATATTTATATTTATATTTATATTTATATTTATATTTATATTTATATTTATATTTATATTTATATTTATATTTATATTTATATTTATATTTATATTTATATTTATATTTATATTTATATTTATATTTATATTTATATTTATATTTATATTTATATTTATATTTATATTTATATTTATATTTATATTTATATTTATATTTATATTTATATTTATATTTATATTTATATTTATATTTATATTTATATTTATATTTATATTTATATTTATATTTATATTTATATTTATATTTATATTTATATTTATATTTATATTTATATTTATATTTATATTTTATATTTATATTTATATTTATATTTATATTTATATTTATATTTATATTTATATTTATATTTATATTTATATTTATATTTATATTTATATTTATATTTATATTTATATTTATATTTATATTTATATTTATATGAATGAATAACAATAAAATAAATAAATTCTCTACAGAAAATAATAGTAATTATAACAATACCTATATATTTGGAGTATATCTTCCCAAAATGGGAGTTGTTGACGTTAAGTCAGTGGACTCCACTGCTAACGTTATTAACAAAGTAGAATCTAATAATATTGACCTATATTGGGTACATATACTCTTAATAATAATCGTTGTCATCATGAGTGCAAATTTTTTTACAAAATATACAAATTGCACAATAAATGTTTAAAAAATAAGTATTTAAGTAGAGCAAACGATCTAGATAAGATCTAAAAAGGCTAGAGTGATTAATTTAATACCCATTGTTTATTCTCTAAATATGAATTTTAAATAAAATTATGCCATTTAATACTATAGAATTTGATAGCTGTCTTAATGAAACAATTATTAAAGACCCAGAATTTAAAATGCGTGCATTTACTAGATACTTTGCCATACGTCTCAGTAATGGTAAAATTGCATAGGTAATATTACCATGGAATATGCGAAATTGAATAAAATAAAAACAGAATTTGATAAATCATACAAATCTTAATCAAAACAGACCAATTCAAGGGAGTACAATAAAGAAACATGCAAAAATATTGGTCAACTGCTTTAATGAGGCGCGTATATTAATACACGGAGAACGAGAAAAATTAAATGATGATCATTGGAAAGAAAAATTCAATTTAGATATCTCTGTACCTACCACTCTTAATACCGCAATAACAGTTGAAACCGATGAAGAATCAACATTGGAAGAACCAATTGGAGTCGATCAGACAGAGTCAGAAGAGTTCAACGCGAAAATAAAGTAGGAAGATTTAAATAATCTTACCATCCCAGCCGTTTTATTATCAAACGAAGATAATACAACAGACTCAGACTAAGAATCAAGCGAAAGCATAACTGAAAACAACAACTTCGAAATGGACCAAACAAATATTCACTTCATTAACACTGCATCAAAGCTTATACCAGTTTTCGATGGTAAAGCAGAAAACTTAACTAGTTTCATTGATGCATTAAATATAATAGAGTCAATAAAAGGCGAACACGAAAGCCTAGCTGTCTCTATAATAAAGACAAAGCTAAAGGGTGTAGCCAAAAATCTAATTGGAAATGAAACAACGGTAGATGAAGTGATTGCCAAGTTGAAAAGTAACGTCAAAGGCGAGACTGTAGAGGTATTATCAGCGAAGTTAATGAATCTACAGCAACGCAACAAAACTGCCAATCAATACACATCAGAGATAAAGTAACAGTTCATACTATCAATCTCAGCCAAAATATATTCGTCTCATTCATCCATGTGGCTACCGGAAAAGAACTTGTCTTTTTGGTAGACACAGGTGCCGAAATCTCTATGGTAAAAGAAAATTCAGATATATTTCAAAACGTACAAGATAATAACATAATATATATACGATACAGAGAGGTTCTACTATCCTGTCGGTGATTATTTTTCCAACTTGCTTTTGAATTTCGTCAACCTGGCTATGTGGGTTTCTATAGTTTTTAATATATACAGGTTCATCATCTTTTAATCTCAGAGTCTGTTTATAGTTATAGTTATAATTGTTTGTGGTTATTGATTCGGTTTCCAATCCGAATATATCGCTATACTGGGTGCATAAGCTAGAAAGCTGTGACTTGAACTGTGGAGGGAAGTTTTTCGAAAGTTGAGATAATACCGATTTTCTCTATTGTCTAGATTTGTGTTGACTACATCGTAGTTTGAAAGTGATTCATATGTTAGATCATCTGTACTGACTACTTGGTCGGAATTTGTTGTATTAAGTAGCCTTATAAAAGCTTTATTGGATGTTGCTATGGTATTTGCAATGTAAATACCATGCTGGATTTCTTGATTTGGAATTAATACACTGTCCTCTTTTGAATTAAGTTCAATTTTTCGAATAACATGGGATCTTGCTGGCAGAAGTATTGAATTATTGCCAGAGCTGTATGCTATTGGAACATAAATTGGAAATTTAAAATTGTTTGGTCTTATTATGAGCCAATCTTCAGATGGCTGAAAGTCTAATTGACAGTTGTATTTTTTAATGAAATCAATTCCTAATATGCCATCACAAGGGACAGCTAAGTGTAAGTCTACGATATGAAAATCGTGTTGAAGTATGTACTTGGTAGTCTGTATTTCAATTGATGTTAAGCCTTTGGATTTACTTTTCTTATTCCCAGTATAGCGATATATTCGGATTGGAAACCGAATCAATAACCACAAACAATTTCTATAAACAGAAACTGAGGTTAAAAGATGATGAACCTGTATACATTAAAAACTATAGAAACCCACATAGTCAGGTGGACGAAATTCAAAAGCGAGTCGGAAAATTAATCACCGACGGGATAGTCCAACCCTCTGTATCTGAATACAATAGCCCATTATTGCTTGTCCCTAAAAAGTCAGCTCCAGGTTCCGAAGAAAAGAAGTGGCGATTAGTAATTGACTATCGTCAGATAAATAAAAATTACTGTCTGATAAATTTCCACTCCCTAGAATTGATGATATTTTAGATCAACTTGGTCGAGCAAAATGCTTTTCATACTTTGATTTAATGTCAGGATTTCACCAAATAGAACTCGAAAAAAGCTCGAGAGATATAACTTCCTTTTCAACGAGCAATGGCTCGTATCGCTTCATGCGATTACCTTTTGGTTTAAAAATAGCGCCAAATTCATTTCAGAGAATGATGACTATTGCATTCTCTGGACTTGAACCTTCACAAGCATTCCGTTATATGGATGATTTAATAGTTATAGGTTGCTCCGAAAAACATATGCTTAAAAACTTTACAGACGTTTTTGAGAAATGTAGGAAATACAACCTAAAGTAACATCCACAAAAATGTTCATTCCTTATGCATGAGGTGACTTTCCTAGGTCATAAGTGCACAGATAAAGGAATACTTCCAGACGACAAGAAATACGACTTCATACAGAAATTTCTACCCCCACACGATGCAGACAGCGCAAGACGTTTTGTAGCATTCTGCAATTACTATAGACGATTCATAAAAATTTCGCCGACTAAAAAGAATGTTCCTTTTGAATGGATAGCTGAATGCCAAAACGCATTCGAATACTTAAAAAAAACTTATGGAACCTACCTTGCTACAATATCCCGATTTCAGTAAAGAATTTTGTATAATTACTGATGCAAATAAGCAAGCATGTGGAGCGGTTTTATCTCAAAACCATAACGGACTCCAACTTCCCATTGCATATGCATCAAGAGCCTTTACCAAGGGAGAAAGCAATAAGTGTACTACCGAGCAGGAACTAGCTGCAATACACTGGGCAATATTACATTTTCGACCATACATTTATGGCAAACATTTCACTATTAAAACAGATCACAGACCTTTAACATACTCAATGACAAACCCAAGTTCCAAATTGACACGTATGAGGCTAGAACTAGAAGAATACAACTTCACAGTTGAATATTTAAAGGGAAAAGACAATTACGTAGCTGATGCGTTATCAAGAATAACCATCAAAGAACTACAAAATATAACCGGAAATATAAATAAAGTCTCTACAAGATTCCAAAGCAGACAGAAATCCTGCGCAGGAGAAAAGAAATAGACTTGCCTAGGCAATCTATAAAAGCTTTAAAGCCCAACGTATACGGAGTCATAAACAATGACGAAGTACGTAAAAGTAGTGACCTTGCACGTAAAAAATATGCTATGTTTATTTAAACATGGAAAAAAATTACTGCAAGATATGATGTTAGCGATTTATATACCAATGGAGTCCTTGACTTAGGTCAGTTTTTCCAAAGGCTTGAGTCGCAAGCCGGTATACATAAAATCATCCAACTTAAAGTGGCACCGTGGGAAAATATCTTTGAACAGGTTTCAATAGATAATTTCAAGAAAATGGGCAATAAAACATTAAAATCATTGAGAGTAGCGCTACTTAACCCGGTGACCCTAATAAATTCTGAAAAAGAAGCAATTCTGTCTAAATTTCATGATGAACCAATTCAAGGAGGTTATACTGGTATTTCTAAAACCTTGGCCAAGGTCAAAAGACATTACTTTTGGAAAGGTATGATTGATATATCACGGAGTACATACGGAAATCAAAAATGCCAAAAAGCGAAGATAACCAGGCATACAAAGACCCCATTAACCATTACTGAAACACCACAAAAAGCGTTCGACAGGGTAATGGTGTCTGAACTAGGGAATGAATACGCAGTTTAATCTGCGATTTAACAAAATACCTTGTGGCAATACCAATTCCAAATAAAAGTGCAAAAACAATAGCCAGAGCTATTTTTGAAGATTTTATTCTGAATACGGTCCAATGAAGACGTTCACTATGGACATGGGAACAGAATATAAAAATTCAATAATTGAAGATTTATGTAAAAATGTAAATATCAAAAACATAAATTCTACTGCACACCATCACCAGACTGTCGGAACAGTGGGATGTATGGCTACAAAACTTCGTATACTGCTTTAACACAACCCCCTCTATGGCACATGATTATTGTCCATACGAACTAGTTTTCGGAAAAACTTCAAATTTACCTAACCAATTCAATAGCATACATATAATAAAACCAATATATAATATTGTATTTTTTAATGAAATCAATTCCTAATATGCCATCACAAGGGACAGCTAAGTGTAAGTCTACGATATGAAAATCGTGTTGAAGTATGTACTTGGTAGTCTGTATTTCAATTGATGTTAAGCCTTTGGATTTACTTTTCTTATTCCCAGTATAGCGATATATTCGGATTGGAAACCGAATCAATAACCACAAACAATTTCTATAAACAGAAACTGAGGTTAAAAGATGATGAACCTGTATACATTAAAAACTATAGAAACCCACATAGTCAGGTGGACGAAATTCAAAAGCGAGTCGGAAAATTAATCACCGACGGGATAGTCCAACCCTCTGTATCTGAATACAATAGCCCATTATTGCTTGTCCCTAAAAAGTCAGCTCCAGGTTCCGAAGAAAAGAAGTGGCGATTAGTAATTGACTATCGTCAGATAAATAAAAATTACTGTCTGATAAATTTCCACTCCCTAGAATTGATGATATTTTAGATCAACTTGGTCGAGCAAAATGCTTTTCATACTTTGATTTAATGTCAGGATTTCACCAAATAGAACTCGAAAAAAGCTCGAGAGATATAACTTCCTTTTCAACGAGCAATGGCTCGTATCGCTTCATGCGATTACCTTTTGGTTTAAAAATAGCGCCAAATTCATTTCAGAGAATGATGACTATTGCATTCTCTGGACTTGAACCTTCACAAGCATTCCGTTATATGGATGATTTAATAGTTATAGGTTGCTCCGAAAAACATATGCTTAAAAACTTTACAGACGTTTTGAGAAATGTAGGAAATACAACCTAAAGTAACATCCACAAAAATGTTCATTCCTTATGCATGAGGTGACTTTCCTAGGTCATAAGTGCACAGATAAAGGAATACTTCCAGACGACAAGAAATACGACTTCATACAGAAATTTCTACCCCCACACGATGCAGACAGCGCAAGACGTTTTGTAGCATTCTGCAATTACTATAGACGATTCATAAAAAATTTCGCCGACTAAAAAGAATGTTCCTTTTGAATGGATAGCTGAATGCCAAAACGCATTCGAATACTTAAAAAAAACTTATGGAACCTACCTTGCTACAATATCCCGATTTCAGTAAAGAATTTTGTATAATTACTGATGCAAATAAGCAAGCATGTGGAGCGGTTTTATCTCAAAACCATAACGGACTCCAACTTCCCATTGCATATGCATCAAGAGCCTTTACCAAGGGAGAAAGCAATAAGTGTACTACCGAGCAGGAACTAGCTGCAATACACTGGGCAATATTACATTTTCGACCATACATTTATGGCAAACATTTCACTATTAAAACAGATCACAGACCTTTAACATACTCAATGACAAACCCAAGTTCCAAATTGACACGTATGAGGCTAGAACTAGAAGAATACAACTTCACAGTTGAATATTTAAAGGGAAAAGACAATTACGTAGCTGATGCGTTATCAAGAATAACCATCAAAGAACTACAAAATATAACCGGAAATATAAATAAAGTCTCTACAAGATTCCAAAGCAGACAGAAATCCTGCGCAGGAGAAAAAGAAATAGACTTGCCTAGGCAATCTATAAAAGCTTTAAAGCCCAACGTATACGGAGTCATAAACAATGACGAAGTACGTAAAGTAGTGACCTTGCACGTAAAAAATATGCTATGTTTATTTAAACATGGAAAAAAATTACTGCAAGATATGATGTTAGCGATTTATATACCAATGGAGTCCTTGACTTAGGTCAGTTTTTCCAAAGGCTTGAGTCGCAAGCCGGTATACATAAAATCATCCAACTTAAAGTGGCACCGTGGGAAAATATCTTTGAACAGGTTTCAATAGATAATTTCAAGAAAATGGGCAATAAAACATTAAAATCATTGAGAGTAGCGCTACTTAACCCGGTGACCCTAATAAATTCTGAAAAAGAAGCAATTCTGTCTAAATTTCATGATGAACCAATTCAAGGAGGTTATACTGGTATTTCTAAAACCTTGGCCAAGGTCAAAAGACATTACTTTTGGAAAGGTATGATTGATATATCACGGAGTACATACGGAAATCAAAAATGCCAAAAAGCGAAGATAACCAGGCATACAAAGACCCCATTAACCATTACTGAAACACCACAAAAAGCGTTCGACAGGGTAATGGTGTCTGAACTAGGGAATGAATACGCAGTTTAATCTGCGATTTAACAAAATACCTTGTGGCAATACCAATTCCAAATAAAAGTGCAAAAACAATAGCCAGAGCTATTTTTGAAGATTTTATTCTGAATACGGTCCAATGAAGACGTTCACTATGGACATGGGAACAGAATATAAAAATTCAATAATTGAAGATTTATGTAAAAATGTAAATATCAAAAACATAAATTCTACTGCACACCATCACCAGACTGTCGGAACAGTGGGATGTATGGCTACAAAACTTCGTATACTGCTTTAACACAACCCCCTCTATGGCACATGATTATTGTCCATACGAACTAGTTTTCGGAAAAACTTCAAATTTACCTAACCAATTCAATAGCATACATATAATAAAACCAATATATAATATTGTATTTTTTAATGAAATCAATTCCTAATATGCCATCACAAGGGACAGCTAAGTGTAAGTCTACGATATGAAAATCGTGTTGAAGTATGTACTTGGTAGTCTGTATTTCAATTGATGTTAAGCCTTTGGATTTACTTTTCTTATTCCCAGTATAGCGATATATTCGGATTGGAAACCGAATCAATAACCACAAACAATTTCTATAAACAGAAACTGAGGTTAAAAGATGATGAACCTGTATACATTAAAAACTATAGAAACCCACATAGTCAGGTGGACGAAATTCAAAAGCGAGTCGGAAAATTAATCACCGACGGGATAGTCCAACCCTCTGTATCTGAATACAATAGCCCATTATTGCTTGTCCCTAAAAAGTCAGCTCCAGGTTCCGAAGAAAAGAAGTGGCGATTAGTAATTGACTATCGTCAGATAAATAAAAATTACTGTCTGATAAATTTCCACTCCCTAGAATTGATGATATTTTAGATCAACTTGGTCGAGCAAAATGCTTTTCATACTTTGATTTAATGTCAGGATTTCACCAAATAGAACTCGAAAAAAGCTCGAGAGATATAACTTCCCTTTTCAACGAGCAATGGCTCGTATCGCTTCATGCGATTACCTTTTGGTTTAAAAATAGCGCCAAATTCATTTCAGAGAATGATGACTATTGCATTCTCTGGACTTGAACCTTCACAAGCATTCCGTTATATGGATGATTTAATAGTTATAGGTTGCTCCGAAAAACATATGCTTAAAAACTTTACAGACGTTTTTGAGAAATGTAGGAAATACAACCTAAAGTAACATCCACAAAAATGTTCATTCCTTATGCATGAGGTGACTTTCCTAGGTCATAAGTGCACAGATAAAGGAATACTTCCAGACGACAAGAAATACGACTTCATACAGAAATTTCTACCCCCACACGATGCAGACAGCGCAAGACGTTTTGTAGCATTCTGCAATTACTATAGACGATTCATAAAAAATTTCGCCGACTAAAAAGAATGTTCCTTTTGAATGGATAGCTGAATGCCAAAACGCATTCGAATACTTAAAAAAAACTTATGGAACCTACCTTGCTACAATATCCCGATTTCAGTAAAGAATTTTGTATAATTACTGATGCAAATAAGCAAGCATGTGGAGCGGTTTTATCTCAAAACCATAACGGACTCCAACTTCCCATTGCATATGCATCAAGAGCCTTTACCAAGGGAGAAAGCAATAAGTGTACTACCGAGCAGGAACTAGCTGCAATACACTGGGCAATATTACATTTTCGACCATACATTTATGGCAAACATTTCACTATTAAAACAGATCACAGACCTTTAACATACTCAATGACAAACCCAAGTTCCAAATTGACACGTATGAGGCTAGAACTAGAAGAATACAACTTCACAGTTGAATATTTAAAGGGAAAAGACAATTACGTAGCTGATGCGTTATCAAGAATAACCATCAAAGAACTACAAAATATAACCGGAAATATAAATAAAGTCTCTACAAGATTCCAAAGCAGACAGAAATCCTGCGCAGGAGAAAAAGAAATAGACTTGCCTAGGCAATCTATAAAAGCTTTAAAGCCCAACGTATACGGAGTCATAAACAATGACGAAGTACGTAAAGTAGTGACCTTGCACGTAAAAAATATGCTATGTTTATTTAAACATGGAAAAAAATTACTGCAAGATATGATGTTAGCGATTTATATACCAATGGAGTCCTTGACTTAGGTCAGTTTTTCCAAAGGCTTGAGTCGCAAGCCGGTATACATAAAATCATCCAACTTAAAGTGGCACCGTGGGAAAATATCTTTGAACAGGTTTCAATAGATAATTTCAAGAAAATGGGCAATAAAACATTAAAATCATTGAGAGTAGCGCTACTTAACCCGGTGACCCTAATAAATTCTGAAAAAGAAGCAATTCTGTCTAAATTTCATGATGAACCAATTCAAGGAGGTTATACTGGTATTTCTAAAACCTTGGCCAAGGTCAAAAGACATTACTTTTGGAAAGGTATGATTGATATATCACGGAGTACATACGGAAATCAAAAATGCCAAAAAGCGAAGATAACCAGGCATACAAAGACCCCATTAACCATTACTGAAACACCACAAAAAGCGTTCGACAGGGTAATGGTGTCTGAACTAGGGAATGAATACGCAGTTTAATCTGCGATTTAACAAAATACCTTGTGGCAATACCAATTCCAAATAAAAGTGCAAAAACAATAGCCAGAGCTATTTTTGAAGATTTTATTCTGAATACGGTCCAATGAAGACGTTCACTATGGACATGGGAACAGAATATAAAAATTCAATAATTGAAGATTTATGTAAAAATGTAAATATCAAAAACATAAATTCTACTGCACACCATCACCAGACTGTCGGAACAGTGGGATGTATGGCTACAAAACTTCGTATACTGCTTTAACACAACCCCCTCTATGGCACATGATTATTGTCCATACGAACTAGTTTTCGGAAAAACTTCAAATTTACCTAACCAATTCAATAGCATACATATAATAAAACCAATATATAATATATAAGATTATGCTAAGGAATCTAAATTTAGATTAGAACAGGCATATAAAAGAGCCAGAATAATGATAGAAACTAATAAGCAAAAACAAAAAGATAGATACGACAAAAATAGCGTAGACTTTGAATTAAAAATAGGAGACCAGGTTTTATTAAAAAATGAAACTGGCCATAAGCTACACTTTAAATATACAGGACCATATAAGGTTAAGAAGATAGAACCTAATAAAAATATAACAATTTTAAATACAAAAAACAAGACGCAGACAGTTCATAAGGATAGATTAAAAAAATTTTTATAGAATAGATTTTGTAGAATGGCCATTCATAAGAAAAAATAAAATTACAAGCACTCATAAAAGAAAAATAAAAATGACAACATATTTTTCCTTTTTAAAAATTTAATTTCTTAATAATGAATATAGGAATACAAAAACGAAAAAAATAATATATATAATAATAAATAATTAGAAATAACGCATAAATTTTTCAAGATTTGATTTTACTAATTTTTTCCAATATTTACTATATTAATTAAAAAATAAAAATACAAAAAAATAATAATATTTTCAAAAAATTTATAAATAGCAAGAATTAAAATAACTTCATAAAATTACGTTGTTTTTCAAAAGGAGGGAGATGTAGTGCATCCACATATGAATTCTTATCACTCAGCATAAACATTGAGCGGCAACACTTGGTTAGCCGAAATCACAACACTTTGTTGTTATGCCAATAATATACATAGGGCATTGCCTTTGTCACTCAGCGACAGCGTGCCAAGTGCCCACACACTTTTCAAGTGCAAACGTAATGTGATATGCATTCAGTGCATTCATCGTTTAGGTCCGAATCAGCATGGTTCCCACGCTGACCGCTTATATAAATATGTGCATGCATAGCTCTGCCTGTCTTATATTTTGTTACTTTAAATATATATAAAATATATATATCGGCTGCTCTGCCACTGCCCTCGGCAGCAGCGCAGCCTTTGTATGGAAGGTTTAGAATAAGTAAAATTGTAACGAACAAACACAGAGAAATGAACCAGAGCAGCGACATGTCGTGTCGCCCTCTTAATTAATAAGATTAATGCAATATTATTGTGGTTTTTATTCATTTAATTCACCAAACAAAAAGCGGTTATTACAGTGGTGTCCTCTTAGCGGTTGACTCCAATCTCACGTCTGAATTATTAACTTTTGAGGAGTGCAACGATGTTGAATTACTATGTGTGAAGATATCAGTTAATGGTAGCTCCATTTTCATTACTTGTTCCTACATTCCTCCTTTGTCGGAACTTCCTACTTATTGGAACCATCTTTCCGCTATCCAGATGGTCTCCAATCGTCTTTCGGATAAGGACCACTTAGTAGTTCTTGGTGATTTTAATATCCCAGGGGGTATTTGGTCCTCTAATAATTCCACAAACTCACTTCTTATTACAACACAGCATGATTTTATTGCTGGCTTGTTTGACATTTCGCTGTCCCAAGTCAAGCATGTACGAAACTCTTTAGAGTGCTTGCTTGATCTCTGTTTTGTTTCAGATCCTGCGAGAGTTAGTTTAGCCAGGGTGGCGCCGCTGACGCTACCCGAAGATCCCTATCATCCTACTTTCGATGTGACCCTCGATGTCGGGGCCGACTTACAGAACATATCTGACCGTCCAGCCAACAAAGTCCTTTGTTTTCGCAAGGCGGACTTCGAACGGCTGAATAATCTTATAGCTGATTTTATTTGGTCCGATCTATACATGTGCACTGACATGGCGAAAGCCGTGGATATTTTGAACAGTGCCATGAATTCATGTTTTACTGAGTGTGTTTCGTTATACTACCCGTCAACCTCAAATAAGCCTCCTTGGTTTACTAGAGAGTTGAGTCGCCTTAAAAACAAACAGTCTAGGCTAATCTAGGCTAGTCTGTTTTCTAAATTTAAACGTACCGGTTCTCAATCTGCCCTCTATTCTTATTTATCGGCTCGGTTAAGCTTCACCGTGTTGAACGCGCAGTGTTACAAAAATTATCTTGCTCGTTGTCGGGCCCAGTTTTCTCAGGACCCAAAACAGTTCTATAATTTTGTTAACACTAAACGTAAGTCAGTTACTCATCCTTCCTCGTTCTCATTTGAAAATACAACCGTAAATAATGATCAGGCAATAGCCGATCTATTTGCGCAGTTTTTTCAAACTACATATTCAAACTTTATTGACTCAAATCAGACTTATTCTTACATCATTCCCAAATCGAACTTTATTTTCAGTCCTAGTTTAAACGAAAGCTCTATTCTTTCAGATCTTCTCCGTGTTAAGCCAGTTTATTCGCCAGGTCCCGACGGAATACCCGGCTGTGTGCTCAGGTATTGTGCCGACGCCCTGTGCAATCCCCTCCTGAAATTGTTTACCTTATCCTTAGAAACCTCCCACTTTCCCCTTATTTGGAAGGAGTCGTTCGTTATTCCTCTCCACAAAAAAGGTAGCAAATTGGATGCCAACAACTACAGAGGAATCTCTAAGCTGTCGGCCATCCCAAAACTTTTCGAAAAAATTATCACTCCACATTTGCAGCACCTTTGCAGTGATAGACATTTCTCCATGTCAGCATGGATTTATAAAGCGAAGATCAACTACTACTAATCTTTTGGAGCTCACTTCCTTCATAATAAAAAACTTCCATAAAAACTTTCAAACAGACGTAATCTATACTGATTTCAGTAAAGCGTTCGACTCTGTTAACTATTCTCTTCTTGTTCGGAAACTCGATTTAATGGGATTTCCGGTTGATCTTCTTATATGGATCTCTAGTTATCTGAATGGCCGGACGCAAATGGTCCTTTTTAAAAATACCTTATCTAATGTTCTCAGGGTTACGTCTGGCGTCCCGCAAGGGAGCCATTTGTGACCCTTGTTGTTTACATTATTTATTAACGACCTGCCCAAAGTTCTGACTAACTCCAGAGTACTTATGTATGCGGATGACGTCAAACTTTGCGTGCAATATAAGGACGCTTCTTGCCAGTCAGATTTACAAACAGATCTTAATAATTTTCAAACATGGTGCCGCGTTAACTTATTAAATTTAAACGGCTCCAAATGCAAGCTAATGACATTCTCTCGTGTCGTTCCCAAGCTTGCAACTTACACGCTAAACTGTTGCTCTTTGGATAGAATCGCTATTGTTGACGATTTGGGAGTCCGTCTGGATCCTAAACTTGACATTATTGATCATATTTCGTGCATGGTAAATAAAGCCAGATGTGTGCTTGGTTTCATTAAACGGTGGTCGAAAGAATTCAATGACCCCTATGTTACTAAATCGCTTTATATTTCTTTAGTTCGTTCTATCTTAGAATATGGATCTTGCGTTTGGAGCCCTCAGTATGGGGTCCACAGTAACCGCATTGAGTCAGTTCAAAAGACCTTTTTACTGTTCGCTTTACGCGGTTTAAACTGGGATACAAACCAGAGGTTACCCTCTTATTCCAGTAGACTCCTACTAATCAATTTACCATCTTTATCCAATCGTAGAACTATGCTAGGTATTACCTTTATTTATAACCTTATTCATGGTGACGTTGAAAGTGCTGATATTTTGGGTCAGCTTAACTTCCACGTGCCAAGTAGAAATACTAGATCCTTTGAATTGCATGAACCCTTTAGAGTCTTATGTGAAAATTATAATGATTTGTACATAATAACATCATCTGTAGATACCCTTCCCAAACTAAAAACTTTAATTCTAACCCACTTAACATGCATGCAAGTAAACAGTCTGGCAGCACGCCAGTAGCCATTTCCTCGTATTCCTTTTTATATACTTTCATTTGTCGCGCGTAAAAATCAATTATTCCTTCCGCCCAAAAAGCCGAAGGAAATGAACCATTAGCCATGGTTGAAGGTGCCTGGCGGCAGGCATAAAACGCAAGTGGGTGGTTCACCGGAAAAACACACCAGAATGAGTGGATTGAATGAGTCTACCGGGGATGTCAACCCAAACGTCGGTGGGAAGCGTGATCGCTACCACCGGCGGGCACAAAGAGAGGAGCAATCCTCTCTGCGTGACGCCAGCGATCACACCCCTGATTTGACGGGAGCAGCTCATGTCAGTTGTAATGCCACTGTTTCACAAACACAAACACAGAGGAGAAGGCAAAGATTACCTTACCTGCTCGCCAACAAAAGGCAACGCTCAGCGCCATTAGGGACGCTCCGGGAAGCAAGTGGCGACGCGGGCCTAAGGAGGCGGGCCCTCCCCAAAAAGCAATGAAGCCTAACACGAAACCCGCAAAAGTCAATGAGGTGACCAAACGGCATTTGATCGTGGCACTCATTGACAGAAACGAAGAAAACGGCAAGATGACAGAGTCGCGGTGGAAGTAGGTGCATGCGCGGCTCGTCGAATGATTATTTGCACGGATGGAGGAAGACCCCGAAGCTCCCATGCCTACATTTGATGGAGCCGGATGGCTGAATGGGGTTAAAATCCTATAGTGCATGGATGACGCAAACGGTCTTCCAGTTGTAGGCGTTGTGGGAGGGGGCCCTAAGGCGAAAGTACTCTTCCCCATCGCCATCCAAGGGAACCGGGCGCTAAAGCTGCTGCAGCGGCAGAATCCGCACATCTCAACCGCTGACTGGAAGGTTCTGCACATTGCGACCCCATTACCCAAAGAGGGGGGCCAAAGTGCAGTCCTCCAGATTAACAAAGAGGCTGAAGATATCCTTTATCCTAGATACGGGAAGATGGCGTGGGGCATGGGTAGCGTACCTGACCTGCGCCTCAAAAAGCGCCATCCCGGGGATAAGGATGCTCACACTCACCTAGATCTGGAAACCATCGTGGACGCCGCCCAGGAACTGACGCTGGACGAGACCTGCGAGGAGAAGGACGGTGACCTGACGTTCACAGTCAACCCGTCGAATGGAGGTGAGCCCGGTACCCATGACTCTCAGTGTGTTGCAGCTCATCCTCTTTCAAAGAGCTACTAGACCGCGTATCACGCATCATTCCCGGTATCGGAAGCAAGGAAGAGAACCAGCCCCCCTGGCGGAACCTTTCAATCCAACGCGACAAACTCAGAGAATTTTTCAGAATCGCTAAGCGAAAGATGAAATAACCAACGAGGAATACAAAGTCCTACTACGGGACTACAAGAAGGAAATACGCAAGGCACAGAGAAACTCGTGGAGAAACTTCTGCACTAGCATAGAGACTGCCCCAGAAACGGCTAGCCTCCGGAAACTGCTATCGAAGCAGCCAATCATACAGAGTCAGCTCAAACGCGAAGACGGACAGTGGACTGAAGGCAGCGAAGAGGCCATAACGATACTAATGTTAGTTCATTTATCCGATGCGAACAAGCACCAGGACCTTGCAACTGGAGAAGAGCATCTCCCAACTAATCTTATATCCTCTAGATTCACTGGTCTATAGACTTCATTTCGGGGATGAAAGCACCAGGACTAGACGGAATATTCCCAGCCATGCTACAGGTGACCAAAAAATGATCACCCCATGGCTTTACGCTATATGCACAGCTTGCGAAAGCACGGGCTATATCTCTATCCACTCTCTCCTCTCGAATTGTCTTCCTGCCAAAAGCAAGGAAGTGCAGCCACGTGAGCCCCAAGGATTATAGACCGATAAGCCTCTCCTCTTTTTTACTTAAGACGCTAGAAAAGCTGCTGGACACACAGATCAGAAACGATGTGGGAAGACTGCTGTCAACCAACCAGCATGCTTACACAAAAGGGAAATCAGTGGAGACGGCACTACACTCGTTAGTAGCTACCATTGAAAGAGCCCTAAATAATAAGGAATATGCGCTCGGAGTGTTTGTAGACATATCCGGAGCTTTCAACAACGTGACCACAGACGCTATAAGGGACTGCCTAGAAGCGATCAACACGTACCCTGCCGTCAACTTGTGGATAAGAAATCTTCTAAGTTGTAGGCGGATACAATCCGATTGGGGAACCGTCTTCATGGTGAAAGGAGCTCACAGAGGCACGCCGCAAGGCGGGGTCCTGTCGCCCCTCCTGTGGAACTTGGACCTGATCAAGAGGTTCAAAAGGAAAGCCCCAAAGATAACAGCCTATGCTAACGACATAAGCATCAAAACCACGGGAGTCTGACCATCCAGCAAATCTAATATTAAGATTAGTAACGGCCATATATTCGTTTTGCAATATGAGGCTGCTTTTTTAAATGCAACGACAATCGCTCTCTGTCGCTCTCTGTCCACTCTCACAAAGTTGAGAGCGTAAAATTCTAAAAAATAGAATGAGATTGCTTGTGTGAGTAAACACAAGAACAACCATGAGAATACGTGTGCACACAAACAGGAGGCAACTTTCGCTGTATGCGTAAAAGAGAGCGGCTGGCTCTAAAGCCAGCAAGAGAGAGTCTGGAGCCAGAGAAAGCCTGAAGCCAGTGAGAGCCTGGAGCCAGTTCAAAAGCCAGCCCGAAAAAATCGTGTGCAAAAAAATCGTATGGTGTTCGGCCTCTTACTCCTTATACACTCTGTGCATCGACCCTCAGCTCGATTATGGAATCAACACTCAGGGCGATACGTGAGTGGGCGCAGAAGGTAGAACTCAGGATCAATGCGGACAAGACGGACCTTATTCTCTTCATTAAAAGATACAAGGTGCCGCTATAGATCCCCCCAAAAGTTAACACAACCACGCTGACCCCGAAAACACATGTAAGATACCTCGGGATTGTACTAAACAGCAAGCTGCATTAGCAGCGCATGGGGTCTCTCGCCCGCCCTAATGCACTGGGTCTACATATCGGTGGTGCGTCCGACTATTCTGTATGGAGCGGCAGGCACTGCTCTGCATAACAGGGGCGCTGAGGTCAACCCCAACAAAAGCCCTCGAAACCATTATAGGAATAGACCCCCTAGATATCCACGCGCAACTGACTGCAGGAAAGGCGGCACAACACCTGATTGCATCAGGAAACATGTCGATGCAAGGATTCGGGCGTAGTTCAATTGGTCGAGACATGAGCAGTGCGTCTGACTACAAGATACTGACCGAATGTAGAAACAGCAACATTCATGGGACCTGACGACTCGAAAATAGGTCAGGATTATGCTCAACACCTCAATATCTACACCAACGGCTCGAAGATGGAAGAAGGATTAGGAGCGGGCATATACTGCAGATACCCTGAGAAACGGCTGTCATATAAGCTACCAAGCCAAAGCAGCATCTTCCAGGCGGAAGCATCGCCATCGGGAAAGCTGTAGAGCTTGCTCAGAGCATAGACCGACCGCATGAAGCGATCAATTTGTTCATAGACAGTCAAGCGTCGATGTGATCCGTGCAGTCGTCAGCGGTCAGTTCCAAAACTGTACTGGCAGGCGTGGTAGAATAGATACCCTTTGCACGACTAACTCAGTGCGAATCTACTGGGTTTCCAGCCACCAAGGCATAAATGGTAACGATATCGCAGACGAACTTGCAAAGCAAGGCGTCGGACTGACTAGTGAAAAAACAACTCTGCTGTTGAGTATATATACTTTACAGGGTCCATTATGACTCCTTCACCGCGTTGCAAACTTTTGACTAAAATTAGAATACCCTACAGGGGTATAACTATGATGATCAGTTTTGGAATCAGTTGCTCAAACGTCTTGGCCAAAAATGGAAGAATGGATAACGGCGAAACAAAAAACCAAATCAATTTTTGATTTAGTATTATATTTCATATTTTCCACAGTTCAGGATACAAACAATTTGTAATTGCATTATTTATTGGGTGTGTTATATGGCTCTGCGAAATAACCCTCCAATAAAATAAATTCCAAAAATCAAAACGAAATAGGTCCAAAAAATTTTCTGAAATACAAACACAACATTTGGAATTTTGGGGGGCTTGAGAAAATAATAAAATAAGATTTAATTGGCATTCAATATTTTGTAGAGGAATGAGGATTTATAATTAAGTCAAATGTCAATACATGAATTGGCATTGAAAAATGTAATTAAATCGTGCAATTATAAATATTAATTTTCGTTCGCATAGCTTACTTATTATTGAAAGTAGCGGCTCTACTATATATTCAAAACGAAAGTCTTAAATTGAGAAAGACGAAAAGATCAACGGGGTAATAATTGCTATTGGATCTTCTTCTTCTTCCATTCTAGGATGGTGTATAAAAACAAAGACATAAGCACCAACAAGGTACCAAAAGGAAACATTTCTGATGTAGAAGAGGACAATAGCCCTGATGAAAATTCAGACGAAAAAATACAGTTAAGAATGAGATACCAAAAAATGACAAAAAACGTTTGAAAAATTTCAATTAAAACAAATAATTCAGGAGGTTACCATGCTCTTTTTGCAAGTACTCCTTGAAAGTTCAATTCAAAATTGATTTACTTTAAAAGCTTAATCAAAAGAAAAACGTTTTTTTATTTTAAATGGGTTGTTATTTTCTTACGGAATAACCTTTCAAATTTGGGGGGACTTATTTCGTTTTCCTTTGCGTCACTTTTTTTTAATGTTAGCGGGTTATTTAATTTTTAAATTTGGGAAGTTATTTTATAACTAACCGGCAGCAGAAAATATATCAAACACCACTTATACCAAAGGAATGCATTAAAATACTTGCAAGCCACATCCATAAAAGTGTATTCAGGAAGCAGCAACTTTTTCATTGCCGCCGTCTACTACCATCTACCTCACTTTACCATCTCTGAAGGCCAATTCATGGATTCCTACAATAAACTTCAGGATCGTTTTATAACTGCAGAACTCTACAACGACAAACACGCTGGGGATCACGGATCCTGACTCCCAAGGGAAAGCAACTGATGCACTTATAAATTTAAGTGACTATGTTTCTCCTGGCAGCCCCACATATCGGCCAGCACCCCAGAAAGATTCCAGATCTAATTGATTTTGCGGAGACAAAAACATTTGTCAGGGATTTAATAATCGCTAAGGCCCTATTGGATCTCTCATCAAACCACTTGTCATTGTTGATAACCCTTCTTTAGAGCCAAAAGATTACGAACCACTGACTGGATGAAATACCGAAAGTATGTGAGTTCCCATATTGAGCTAACTCCCCAGCTCAATGACGCAGCAGACATCGACTGCTCTACCGCAGCTATGGAAGAGATCACAGCAGGCAGGATCTCAACACCACAACGGAAGGATGTGAAAATAAAGAAGTTTAAAACCAACCTACAAATTTAACAGAAAAGACGCGTATGAGACGGGAGTGGCCAACCCGCAGATCGCCTTGCTCGAAACAACGTCTTACTAAAGCCACCCGCAATCCAAACCGAAAGTGCACAACTCAGATATATGGAGAAACTTACGCCAACTAGAACAAAGCCTCCCTTGTCGAGGGCTCACCCAAGTTTAAGCTCTCCGATTGAAACCGTCACCACGATAAGTAATTCTCCTGGTTGCTGGGTACGCAGCAACAAAAAGAGAGCCAAATCATTTCACACAAAGGGCTTCTTTCAGCCGAATCCTGCTACAAATTCTATTGTTCTTGTGCAAATCCAACCTGAGATCACAAAAGTCATCAGGGAGCTGAAACCGAAAAGTGCTCCCAGTAGTAACCTAATAACTTCAAAAATAATAATTGAACTTTTGAACTATTAAGAAAAGATCACACGATCTCGGCATCTTACATACCAATAAGTTTATTATCAGGTCTTTTGAAATAGTTTGAAAAATATCTTCTAACGCGCAAAATACCGTATCTGGGAGCTCACAAGATTATCCCAACCTGAAATGGAGGGGGTGGCTTCAACCTAAAGCACTCGATAAATGAAACACGGAAAAACTATTTTCAGGGTATTGCGCGACGTGCGGTCTTTATTGTTAGAAGTAGGAATTAGAACTAAAATACAAGAAGACTTAAAACTAGCTTCGGAGAGCGGATTGGAAGCTCTATGGACCGAAAGCCCAAAGGAAGAGGGAGAGAGAGCGAGGGTGTACGGGATCACACTGCCTCTAGAAAATAAACGCCCTTTTGGCGTGAACACAACCTATCAATTTGGCTTCAGAGAAACTATCAAGCAAGTTACAGAATAACTTCTGAAATTTGTACAGCCTTCGAGCATAGAGAATATTGCAGCACGATATTCCTCGATGAATCTCAAGCTTTCGACCGCATCTGGCTCAACGGTCTTATACAAAAAATTGAAACACATTTGGCTGGGTACTCTCATATACTACTGGAGTCGTAGCAGACAACTACACAATCGAAGCCTGAGTTCCACAAGTTAACCAACTTTATTTGACCTTTACACAGGGGATATTCCTACGAATGACTAGCTAACAAAATTCCTTTTCGCCGACGACACTGCGATCCTCAGCCTCTCCGGATGCCCAATCCGTGCAATAACCCAACTCGCTAGGGTCATGGTAGTCGAGAAGTGCCCTCGGTCTGCTTGAATAGCACGCAGATCCCCCAATTTAATGAAGGAACGAAACCACCTTGACCAACGTCTAAGATGGCAGAAACTACACCATTTACTACTAAATACCAGCAGCCTCCACTGGATTATAAACGCCCGATCGCCCTTGGATATGGACTACAAGGTCCTGCTCTACAACTCTGCTCTTAAGCCAATATGGACGTACGACTTCCAGCAGAAGCAACGTAGACATTATTAAGCGCGCTTAATCAAAGATCCTGGGTACTATAACGGGTACACCATGGTATATTTAAAACCAAAACATACACATGGATTTTGGCATTCTCGCAGTAAAAGATGATATCGACAAGCCAAAATTGGGTTTCCAATATACATTTCCAATTGCATTTTTGCCATAGTAATTAATGACAGTACTACCATTAAAAAAAGTCAAGAGCTGAAAATTTTTCAGCATGGGCAGTTTCAATGAAAAGTTCCGGAGTCTTTCTCGATACAATTTGCATTGGTCGTTCGGTGCTCCTTCACCACAGCTGCTGGATCTCATCG
Organism: Drosophila jambulina; assembly: GCA_018152175.1. NCBI lineage: Eukaryota > Metazoa > Arthropoda > Insecta > Diptera > Drosophilidae > Drosophila > Drosophila jambulina. The sequence goes on along the minus strand of JAECXH010000017.1, from coordinate 3,474,771 downwards.
AGGTTCGTTTCCAGAACCAGTCAAACTCAATTGCCGCCCTAGTACGGGAAGCAGAAAAGCGAAAAAAGAAGCCTGTCGAAACGTTTGGATTCCATTGCAAGTGGGGTCCAGCTGATAAGTAGGCAGGTTCTTAACCTGAAGGGGGAGGTAGCTGATCTGCGCTCTCAATTGATGTGCGCGCGTGTAGAACACCCGTACCGGTAGGTCGTGGATATGTCTGCAATGAGGGAGAGTCATGGTCGAAGAGGCTTAACGGGGTACTCAGAATGTTTGCAAGTTAATTTACGCATGCATGACTTGCAGAACTCTTAAGGCTTAACTTTTGTGACTATTTAACCAACCATGCTTCTCACCCCACATGACGCCACCGCCTCGCGGTCGTGACCTACTACTGTGGGAAAAGTGCAGGTTAATTTTTTATTTATGCAGATTCATTGCTCAAACATTTTGATAGACTATTTGTGCATACGAAAAGTCAAATCTAGCTTGGTACTGAAAACGAAGACGATTTCGCCAAAAATTTAACGAAAATCGTTCCGAAACCACTAGTGTACGCACAGTGTTAGATTTTTCCAATCTAGGGGGACTTTATTCAGTGGCAGTAGTACTTTTAAGAGATATCAACTAAAATTTGCAGTGAACTTTTGATTAAAAGCAAAGATATGGTTAGACTTTAAAAAAATTGGTGTGTCACATTTGTGGGCGTAAAAACACTCTAATTTTTTAACATTTTCAACTAATTTTGTATTTTTATACTCTTGCAGGGTATTAAAATTTTAGTCTGAAATTTGCTCCGCAATAAACAAGACATTTCCGACCCTATCTAGCCATGTCTGTCTGCCCGTTTGTTCTTCAGTCTGTTTGTTTGTCTGTCCGTTTCTACATAAACTAGTCCTACAGTTTTGAAGCTATCTACTACTATCTATCTATCTCACTACTATATAAGTCGGAACGGATCGGATGGGACGACTATATCATATGGCTGCCGTAGAAACGATCGAAAAGTTATATGATTATAACTTTGCCAGTTTTCAACATATTTTCATATAATTTGAGATTTGGCTGTTCTGCATTATTTTAGAATTTTGGATTTAATTTGATCAAAATCCGATTACTATATCATATAGCTGCCATAGAAACAATCGTTAAATGTAACTGAAAAATATTATGATAGGTAAACGCTAAGACCGAACTGATTTGTAATTATACATGTTTCATATATATCCTTTAGTTTTTGTTTTCATTTGATCAAATTTTATTAATCAACAACAATTTTTTTTTTTTTTTCAAATTACTGTTTTAGGCTACAGGCTCCTGCTTTTAGCTGTAACTTCAAGGTTTTAGGTCGAATAACTGAAAATCAAATTTTATATTGAAGCCAATTGTTCAGAAAATTAAAAAAAAAATGTTGTTAATTTATAAAATTGTTTTTGAAAATGGTATAAAAAATGTTTACTGCATTTTTGTTTATCAACTTAATTTGATCCGAAATTGGCACATCCTAAGCGATCCTATGGCAGTTGTAGGTGAGGTTAAGTGGTGAGGCCCTCCATTGAGCCTCCAATAAGAGCTGGGCTCCCTTTTGATGCACACCCTCTGTTTCATGGTTGTGACTAATCATCTCTAGCACCATCCAGAATCAGGCTAACTCGTCCGCTTTCTCTTTCCCTGTTATGTCGCTGTGTCCTGGCAGGTTAATCTCACGTCGTTGTCTCCGGAAAGTTCGTTTAAGGATCTTTTGCACTTTTCCAGTAACTGTGAGATTGTTTTGACTACTGCTAGTGCTTTGATAGTCGCTTGGCTATTAAAGTAGATCCTTTGGTATTCCTAAGGCCTTGCTGTATTGATAGTTTAGCTGCCTCCAATACTGCGAGTACCTCTGCCTGGAAGACTGTCGCTGATGGTCCGCTCCTCCCTCGACGGGTATGAGGTCGTGTAGCCGTTTCTGAATCTAATTTCGGTGGTCATGTAGTCTATATCCTTGTCTATTTGTGCTGTGACTCCTTCAAGGATAGTACCATGTCCTATGCAGTGATCTCTTCAGAAATTGCTTGCCTTAAACGGCAGCTGGGCACGAATGCAAAGCCCCCGTTCCCCTGCGCATGCTGAACGTTGTATCCTGGTTAGTCTTGTGATGTTGTAGGCTCTGGTGAGTGCCGGCCACCAAACTAGAGCCCCGCAAGTCAATATTGGTCGAACAACTGCTAGTAGAGCCACATTATGGTCTTTTGGTGTAGTCCCCAGTTCTTCCCAAACATCTTTCTACAAGAGTAGAAAGCAATTCCTGCCTTCCTGACTCTTTCTTTGATGTTGCGCTTCCATGCAAGTTTTGGATCTAGTATTACTCCTAAATACTTCGCCTGCTCCAAAAGTTTCAACTCTATGCAATATATTTTAGGCATGTTATATCTTGCGATCTTTGATCTCCTTTTAAAAAGCATTAGTTCCGTTTTGTTTGGGTTAATCCCTAGTCCGCAGGACTTCGTCTACTTGTTTAAGCGTTTCAAAGCTCCCGACATTATGTTGCTAATTACGTCAGGGAATGGACCTGATACTAGCAGCACTACGTCGTCGGCGTGTGCTACCGCCTTTACTCCACCGCAATTGAAATCCTTCAAGATGTGTTTCATGTTGATTAGCCAGAGTAGAGGCGATAAGACTCCGCCTTGGGGTGTGCCTCTCTTCACTACTCGTGTGAGGTGAGTGCCACCCAGTATGGCTATCCTATCCATTCTCTGATGCATCTCTCAACACCTATCAAGCTGAGGGAGCCCAGGATGGGTTCCGCGTTCACCTTGTTGAACGCAGCTTCTATAGCTAAAAAGGTGGCCGTCGTGGATTGGTTATAAATTAGTGATTTCTCGACGTGACTCACCACTTCATGCAGTGCCGTCTCGGCAGATCGACGTTTCCGGTACGCATGTTGGGCGTCCGACAGGTGATACGTCTCGGCCTTATCTCTTATATGTATGCCCATTAGCCTCTTTATCGTCTTCAGGATGAAGGATGTTACGATGATTGGTCTGTAGTCCTTTGCTAGGATATGTCCTCTCCTGCCAGCTTTTTGGATGTTTGCATCCATCGCAGACGAAAGTGCTGACGGAGAGCCTTCAGGTGTTGCCAGCGTTTTATAATGGATGTGGTGACCCCCTTGATTTCGGGTTCAACCACGGCGAGGAGAGGGCCGCCAACAAGAAAGTGCCCAGGCGTAAGTGCCAACAAGTCGCCGGGATCTTCGGACATTGGAGAGAGCGGACGCGAATTCAGACACGCCTCTATTCTAGCCAGAAGTGAGGACAGCTCTTCAAACGTGTACTTTCGCGTGGCCGTAGACTTGTAAAACAAGGTTTTGAAGCTTTTTACCCCTGCTTCCCACAAGCCTCCCATGTGGGGTGCTCCCGGAGGAATGAACTGCCAGAGCAGCTGCTGGTGACTATAGGCCCCCGTCACCGCCTCTTTGAGAGCGTGGTGAAAGTCTCGGGAGAGTTGGGCCGCCGCCCCCACAAAGGTCTTTCCGTTGTCCGACTGAACTTGACGAGGGCATCCTCTTCGGGACACAAAACGGTCGAAAGCGGCGAAAAACTTTTCCGTAGTAAGGTCGGACGTAGGCTCTAAGTGGATGGCCTTAGTGGAGAAGCACACAAACACCAACACATACCCCTTGGTGATGAGACAGGCTCGTCCCGTATATTCTTGATGTCGAAGGGACCGGCGTAGTCCATGCCGGTGTATGTGAAAGGACGCGAGAAGGAGGTCCCTTCCTTTGGCAAGTCTCCCATGAGTTGCGTTTGCAACTTCTTTTTGTGGATGACGCATACCTTGCACGAATAGATGACAGACTTAACCAAATTCCTCACCCTCGGGACCCAGAACTTGGAACGAATCAGGCGGATAATTAGCTGATTACCGCCATGCAGCGTTATCCGATGCGTAAAGTGGACGATGAGCCGAGATAGATGGCACTCGTATGGGAGAATGATGGGGTGTCGTTCATCGTATTGGAGAAGTTCGGAAGTTGTGACCCGGCCGCATGCTCTTATGAGCCCATTAGAATCAAGGAATGGGTTCAATTTTTGAACCAGACTGGATGTTGGAACTGGTCGGTTTTGGCTTAAGCAGCCCATCTCAAGGACGAAGTGCCTGCGTTGCGTAACGGAAATGAGAAGTCGCTCAGCTGACACGATTTCAGAAGCTGTCAAGCGATCCTCTATCGACGACATGAGCTTCCGCGAGCGCTGGATGAAGCGATGGCCGTAGGCGAGAACTCGCAGCGCCTTGTCGAGTGAGGAAAAACGCTCAAGAATGTCTTCAAGAGGAACCTTCGCAACATGGACTTTAACTGCTCGTTTCTCGAGGTCAGTTACAGGTCGGTAGGTCTGGTATGTTTAGTAGGGGGGGCGATCCTTCCGCTGACGATCCTTGAAGGAGTTGGAAAAAACCAAGTAGAAGAAAAAAGTCGAGGGCGTCGTGAGGAACGTCAGACCGCTTTATTCGGCTGCATACATGTAACTAACTAAACTTAAGTATAAGACCACGCTCCCGCCCGCTTTACTCCGCTAAAGCGAGAGCGGGAGATCGGCAGCGGCCGACCGTAGAGTTCGGTTCCGAACACGAGGGCAGCGGTCCAGAGCGCGGAAGCTGCGAGATGGGTCGAGAACGGCCGGCTTGGTCGAGAAAGGTGCCGAGGAGCGGCGGAAGAGTGCCGAGCTTGATGAGATGCGGGGAGCGGGCGATAGTTGATGAGCTCGACCGACAGTGCGCGGAGGCCCGACAGACGGGAGCGCAAGAGCGGTCGAGCTTTCGGAAGCTCGGTGGGCAGAGGGCGACACTGAGGGCCTTCTAACCTGAACATTCCGCCCCTCATTGCAATCACTCGGGTTGCAATGAATCCGTTGATGACTGATGCTGAATCGGGGCGCACTTAGCGTTGAAACATCAAAGTTGATCGGCACAGAGCGTAGGGAAACCTTGATCTTTCCTTAGCGGATGGATTCCGTGCAGACTCGGCAATGGTAGGACTCAGTACCTCGGGTACGTCTGCTTTTCAACTGGGATGCGTTGGGTGGAAGTGGATACATCGGATCTGGTCTGAATGAAGAAAATAGAGAATAAGAAAATAGAGAATGGTCAGTAATGTGCGACTTAGGAGTACGGAGGTGCCCAATGCTGCGAATGGGGCATATGCACTTGGTGTTCGTGCATATGCAGGAGCGTATGGTGGTGCTGATTGCACGTCTTGCATCGGTCACCACTGCGGCAGGTTACCTCGGAATGTTCGTGAGCCAAACAGTTCGAACAGTAGCGGTTGTCAAGAACCGCGCGGAACCTCTTTTTGCATTAAGCCTAAGGAACTGTTGACATTTCCGAAGCGGGTGGATTCCGTTGCAGACTCGACACCGGTAGGAGTGAGTGCTTTTGAAACGCCTGCCTTCAAAGGCAGCCGTACTGCGAGTGGCAAAACATTTGCCCTTGGATGTATAGGAAACTCGCGTGGAGAACACAGATACGGTGCGCGCGGTTGTCGTGGACACTGGGCCCGTGAGTACCCATCCGAAAATTGTCTCTTGTGCCAGAAGAGAGCCCAGAATGTTGCTCTTGGAGCCGCCCAGAAGCACAGACGGAAGAATATCAGCTCCTATCAGGGCGGAGCTCTCGAAAAACGTCGAATCCGCCCATGTGAGATTCGGAAGCTCTCTTGGAATGGGGTATGATGGAAGTTTTCCGGCTAGTTGAGGAAGAACATAAGCATTTGTTTCCAACATCAGCCCGGGTCTGGAGGGAGCGCAAATGGAAAACTTGCAAAACTTCGTGGATTGGGCTGCAACTGTGTCATTGAGACCGGAAACTTGGGTCTGAACTGGCTTGAATGGAAGTTCGATTTGGTTGAAAAGTTGCTCAGTAATAAATGTTGCTTCGGAACCAGAATCAATTAAAGCCCGGTCTTCGAAGTTGCGACCAAGATGGGAGATATTAATAATCGCTGTGCCGAGCAGGACAGCTCTTGATCCTGACGCAAAACACACTTGCAAATTCGCGTGGTCGTCAGAAACTGCTGCGCGTGTTGCAACGGGAGCGGGTCGTAGACTATAAGGAGCGGAAGGTCTTGAAACGGTAGCGACCGGATCGTCGCGATGCAGAAGAGTGTGATGCCGGTCACGGCACGTAAAACAGGAGTGGGGACTAGTGCAGTCCCGCTGTAGGTGGCCTCGGGCAAAATAATTCAAGCAGAGTTGCTTTCTTCTGATGTAGTTGGAACGACCATTTACATTCATCTCGAGGAAGCGGGGACAGAAGCGAACTGGATGGTTTTCCCTGGAGCAGATATCGCACCCCTTTGGGGCTGGAGCTACTCTGGCCTCGTAGGAGTTGAGTCGTCAATGGCCTCTAACGTGCGATGGCGATCCGTCAGGAAGGCGTCTATCTCATTCCATGTTGGAATCTCGGCCTTATTATGAATGGATTGCTCCCACATAGAAAGAGTAAGTTTGGGAAGCTTTGAGGACACCATTTAAACAAGGAGACAATCCCACGCCTCGACCTGAATAGAGGACATCTCTAAGGATGTGAGACAACTTTGAATCGTGCCTTGCAGCTCTTTTAAAGCGCCTCCGGACTCTTGGGGGACAGCCTGGATGTTAAAGAGAATCTTTTCCACATGCGTTAGGCGCGAATTCTGGATATAAATTGCGGAAAAGAGGTATCTGAAGGTGGGCCACCTAAGGTAGTCACCAGCGAAGACTTCGGTGTCAACCGGTGGCAGGCGGCAACCCTTAGAGGGGGGTGGTTGACTACTGGCGGAAGCCTGTGTGGATTGGGAGGCGGCCTTGTCAATTACGTCCTAAAGCTGGACCACACACTTCGAATACACCGAATAGCAGTAATTGTACTTTGATTCTAGTACTGATGCAGTGGTCGTAGTGTCGTCGGACTCGGCCAGGAGGTCAGAGCAGCTCTCGTAGCTTTTCTCCACCTTTTCCCACAGGGCCCGGACTTGGTCCCGGTGGACTTGGCACATGCCAGGGGACAATCTGTCTGTGTCAGGGGCAACCGGAGTGTGCAGGTTAGCTTCGAAATGGCTAACACGGTCTGTTGTGGCAATAAACTTTTTTAGGGCAACCTCTACCGCATTTGGAGCCATCTTGGACATGGATCGCGTTGTTTTTGGCAATTGACCAGGGCAAAGGTTTACGGACTTGTCGCTTTTTTCCCTTGGAAGGGCAATTGCTGCCTTTGACGTTGACGGAGTCGAGCACGGAGACGGGCGCGGAGATGCGCATTGGGACCTGTCCAAGCGGATTGACGGGAGCGGACGTGGCTTCTTGTCGTCACCTATGGGCATTCTCGGACTCACAGATGGTCACACTAATGCGCTCGGCACGATCTGGGTCGCTTAGACGCTAATCGTGGCCCAAAGGATACACACGAATTAAGAACAGAAGACCCAAATATGGTTCGTGTGACGCCAACGGAAACAGCACCCACGAAAAAAAGAGTGTGAGCGGCAGACGAAGGGAAACAAAGGCGAGTCCTCAGCGGAGAAGTTCGGCCACGAAGCACAGGTGGCTGAATGGGACAGAAAAAAAACTACAGCGAATGCCGTGCAGGCCGTAGGATGCCTTATGCGGAGATACCCTTCGAATTATTTGAGGATGTCGGACTTGGACTCTGGACTTCAGGAACCAACTGTATATTCTATATATATATACATATATTACGTGGCTTGGATATAAATGGGAAATTTTATTTATTGTTTAAATTGGAAATTTAATTTATTAATTTATAAAATTATAAAATTAATATATTAAAAATGAATCAAATATTAATGTTGGAAATAATAAATGTGTATTATTTAATTAATAGCACGTAATTATTACGGAGTCGGAACGGCGGAATTGAGAAAAAAAAATAATAATAAATAATAATAAAATCTTGGCTTTGACTCGGAAAAAGCTCACTGGGTTATGCCGTCGGCAAAGCAGTGCATAGGTGAGGCGCCTAGGAGAGTCACGGCAAAAAAACCGAAACAACAACAACAGGACAGCTGCTGCGGCGTTTGTGTGGATTTGGAGAAATAAAACATTTGCGGTCGCACTCGTGTGTTATTATTGTTATTATTATTATTATTCTTAGTTATTTTTTTCGCGTTTGTTTGTTTGAGAGTTATTTAATTCCTGTATGAAAGGGCAGAAAATATAAATAAATATGTATGTAATTGGATAAGCATGCAAATGTGTATGGATTTGTGGTTTTTATTGGTACAGTGGAAACCCGATAACGGAACTGCTGAGGGCGTACAAAAAATATTTTGGAGGCAGAAAATATTTTCAGAGATGGGCATGCAGAGAGCGTGTGTGTGGGGCCATGTGTTGAATGCTCTGCTTTGTGGTACAGTGGAAACACGATAAGTGGACTGTATTTGGATTTTGGCATATAAAACTGTGGAGCCTGTGAACCTTGCGTGGAGAAAGGAAAAAAACAAATGGCACACACAAAAAATATATATATATATATTTATATATATATTGACCACGGCGGATTGTTCGGCGAAAAGAGGAACTCCCGAAACATGTGCACACTGGTTGGCGGATATTGAGCCTTTTTGTTTTATTTATTTTATTAAATTTATTTTTTTTTTCACCACACAAGTTCACTTTTGGTCGGCGGAGGTTGTTTGTTTGTTTGCGGAGACGGACTTGCACGGAATAAGTATATGCATAAGTTGTCACACATATGTATGTATGTATGTCTGTATGTGAATGCACATATGCCTTGACCGTTGGCAAGTGGAACGGAGAAACGAAGGAAAAAAAACGGCAAGCAATATGGCGATCACACAAAACGGAAACGGATTGAAAAAAAAGGAAAAAATAATCTTCGCAGTGTGAGCGAAATTTAATGATCGGACCACTGCTGAAGACTGGCAGAGAGAGGGAGATGGAGGAAGCTCGTACTTAGTTACTCAGTTGTCATTTTGCCGGTGAAAACTTCGCTTGTTTATTGTGTTGTGTGGACACAAATGTGCAATATATAAGTAAAAATATATTATTTGTGGGTGAAAACAAAAAGCTCCATATCGCTACCAACACTGCCAGAGTAGCTTGGATCCCACAAAACAAACTTGGAGCATAGCCGGAATCAACAGGATGTGGCCCGGCTCCGAGCGTGGAAGCTCGCGGGCACTCGAGTTCCCAACGAGCCAGCAGAACGCCGGCGGTAGTAGCCAGCAGGAGACGCTGGCCGACATCGAACACATATCCACCATAGCCGGATCTTTGGCCTCCATTGGCTCCATCTCGCACACCCAGATGCGATATCAATGCACCAATGATGCCGGCTATGACACGGAACACACTTCCCTCAACTCGGATTTTGATGAAATCGAGCTGCGCAGGGAGTTACTGAGAGATAAATGGAAACTTTTCTTTGATATGTTCGATCCGGAGGGGAAATATCCTTCGAGGAATTCGTTCTGGCATTAAGATCGCCAGAGTTCCTGTCCCAAGTGCCTATGAACAAGCGAGAGCTGCTGCTGGAGCGGGCCAAGAAGGCCCAACTGCCCACAGGACCAGGCTACGTGACGTTCCAGGACTTTGTGAATGTGATGAGCGGTAAGCGAACTCGAAGCTTTAAATGCGCCGTACACCATCGAGATCGTGAGGTCTGCTCAGAGAACGATTTCCAGCTTGCACTTAACAAGCCGCCACTCTTCCGGAAAATGGTGCACGCCGTTGCCATGGAGATCCTGCCAGAGGAGCGGGATCGCAAATATTATGCCGATCGCTATACCTGCTGTCCGCCACCATTCTTCATTATCCTGGTCACTGTAGTGGAGCTGGGTTTCTTTGTGTATCACGCGTTGGTCACTGGTGAAGCAGCGGCGCGGGGACCCATTCCCTCAGACTCCATGTTCATCTACCGTCCAGACAAGCGACACGAGATCTGGCGCTTCCTCTTCTACATGGTACTCCATGCGGGATGGCTGCATCTCGCATTCAATGTGGCCGTGCAATTGGTCTTCGGTCTGCCCCTGGAGATGGTACACGGTTCCACGAGGATCGCCTGCATCTACTTCTCGGGAGTGTTGGCGGGAAGCTTGGGCACAAGCATCTTTGATCCGGAGGTTTTCCTTGTGGGCGCCAGTGGTGGAGTCTACGCTTTGCTAGCCGCCCATCTGGCAAACGTTCTTCTCAACTATCACCAGATGCGCTATGGAGTGATACGTTTACTTCGCATTCTTGTTTTCGTTTCCTTCGATTTTGGCTTTGCTATCTATGCCCGCTATGCTGGCGAGGAGTTGAAGCTGGGATCATCGAGTGAATTCCAGTCCATGGATCAGGCTAAAACAGTGGTCGCAGTTTCGTTCGTGGCCCATTTGGCAGGAGCCATTGCCGGCTTGACCATCGGTCTGCTGGTCCTCAAGAGCTTCGAGCAGAAGCTGCACGAGCAGCTGCTCTGGTGGATCGCCCTGGGAACTTACTCGGCACTGGTCGTCTTTGCCATCGCCTTTAATATAATGAATGGATTCGCCATGTTCAGTGTGCGAGTGGAGAAAATACGCGTTACAGAAACATATTTCAATGACTTTCAGGTATAGGAGAATCCAAGGAGGATTTCGATGATGAGAACAAAAGGAATATCCATTATCTGATTTCGTTTCAATTTTTGTTCATTGCGTTCCGTTGAAGTTTTTATTGTTTTCGGACGTCGATTAAGTTTTCCCGTTTATTGTTTTGTTACTATCACGCTGTATCTGTAGAATCAGATATGATTGCGCAGCCTCTTTAGAACTCTACTTACGTGTATTTTCGGCGTTAATTATTTGGTTTTGATTACTAGTTAAGTGCAAACAATATTGAATTGTAAGAGAATATTTACAACAAACAAATTGAATTGTAAGAGAATATTTACAACAAATCGAACTGATTAGGTGTGTAACATAATGCTCAAGGAATTCGACATTTATAGATCTATATATATACATGATTAACTGCAGAATCAGAAGACTTTATATAGAAGATAAGGATGAAAACTCCACAAGAAGATATAAATTAACTTGAGCGGAAGAAATCACCGGAACTGCTGGCTGTATTTCGGAAGGATATCCTTATCCGGCCCGAAGGACTAATGTTTAGTAGGGGGGCGATCCTTCCGCTGACGATCCTTGAAGGAGTTGGAAAAAAACCAAGTAGAAGAAAAAAGTCGGAGGAACGTAAGGAACGTCAGACAGCTTTATTCGGCTGCATACATGTAACTAACTAAACTTAAGCATAAGACCACGCTCCCGCCCGCTTTACACCGCTAAAGCGAGAGCGGGAGATCGGCAGCGGCCGACCGTAGAGTTCGGTTCCGAACACGAGTGCAGCGGTCCAGAGCGCGGAAGCTGCGAGATGGGACGAGAGCGGCCGGCTTGGTCGAGAAAGGTGCCGAGGAGCGGCGTCGGAGTCCCGCGAAGCGGCGGAAGAGTGACGAGCTTGATGAGATGCGGGGAGCTTGCGATCGTTGATGAGCTCGACCGACAGTACGCGGAGGCCCGACAGACGGGAGCGCAAGAGCGGTCGAGCTTTCGGAAGCTCGGTGGGCAGAGGGCGACAATGAGCAAAAACGATTCTTCGAACAAGACAAGAATAATTAACAGAGTCAAATTCTTTACTGAAGTATAGATTACATCTGTCTATAAATTATTATGAAAGCCTTTTTCTATGAAGGCAATGAGCTCCAAACGATTAGTTGTAGTAGATCTTCACTTCATAAATTCATACTTACATGTAGAATGTGGATTAATGATATTTTTGAAAAGATTTGAGATGTCCGACCACTTATTAGTTGTTTATAGTTGTTGGCATCCGATTTGCTTTCGATTTTCTGAGGAGGAATAAAAAATGATTCCTTCCAACCAAGGGAAAAGTGGGATGTTTTTAAAGATAATGTAAACAATTTCAAAAGTAAATTGCACAGGTTGTCCGCATAATACCTATGCAGAATATAGCATTCGTTTAAATTAGGACTAAACATTAGGTTCTGTGAAATTGATTTAGGAAATTAAATAAAGATTTTTAATGTCACAAATAAATTTAATTTACTTTTGTGGTATTCTTGGTCAGTAAGACAGTGGGCTTTGGAATGTCCGAAGTAAAGGGAGTGAGAGCGTACGTATGTATATGTTTTGAATATTAACACATGGCGTTGGCGGGTCTTCATCTGTACTTTTTTTTATCTTCGTCCTGTCTTCACAATTTAATTATGTTTCCTAATGACGGGACTGATGATGAGCTTGCTGCCTCTTTATAATTCTGTACTTGTAATGTCATAATTATTGCAAAGCTACATATAGAGTAATTTCATAATTAATATACTTATTTTTGGCTTATTAATGTATTTTCTAAAACTGAGATTACGATTCTAATTCTAGGCATTACCTATATTTATAAACTAATCCGTGGTGACACTAGATCCTATCTACCGTGAGTTTGTAAGCAAACAATCAGGTAGTGTCGGTAGTTCGTTTCCTCGTGTTCTTCTCCTATGCTTTCTATTGTGCGCCTACCAATATTTAGCACGAACTATCACGTGCTTGGAGTCACACAGGCCACTTAAATGTATTAATCTTAGTGCATCAACGTCCCAGGAATAATAGGTATATGTCACTGCCGAGGAAGGAAATGTGTGATAGGAATGTGAAGGGAAGAACAAATAACCAAGACGAGTATAAGTTTTAATTTAAACAAAATTATTATTTTATTATACATGGTACACTAATACTTCTTTAACTTACAAAAATAAGTGTTCAATATGAATATAAATTTTTCTAAGTTTAATTTTAAAAAAGTTGATTTTTAGGTATAATTAAGATAAGGATTTTTATTAATGTACTGATGTCAATTTTTACTCATATTACAGGGTAACGAAGAGAGGTTCAGGCATATCACGACAACCAAAGTGTTCAGCAAAGTTTGGCAGGACAAGAATATACTTTATACTCTTTGATAAAATTAAAAACGGAAGTTAACTGCGAGATGCCGAAGATGGTATACCCTTTCACTTTACACTTGCGTGTTTTGGGGCGGCTTTTTCTCCTTCATTAATTTTACTATATTTTTCTTTGTTCTTTTTCTTTTATTTTCCTTACTATCTAATTTCTTGGTTGTTTGTTCCTTATTTCTATTCTTTAGAATAAATGACTTCATAGATGTTCACGCCAAAAGGACGTTAATTTTCCAGAGGCAGTGTGATCCCGTACACCCTCGCTCTCTCTCCCTCTTCCTTTGGGCTTTCGGTCCATAGAGCTTCCAATCCGCTCTCCGAAGCTAGTTTTAAGTGTTCTTGTGTTTAGTTATAAATCCTACCTGTACCAATAAAGACACGCACGTCGCTCAATACCCCGAAAATAGTTTCTTTCGTGTTTTACTTATCTAGTGTTTCCAGGTGGTAGCCAACCCCGTCCACTTCATGGTCCATCAGAGCCGGATAATTCGATCCCCAGCAGCTTCGGTGGCTTTAAAACCGCATAAGATAAGTAATATTTACATTTGCTGCCGGTCATACAGTTTAGTTTTGCGAAACTCAGTTCGCCTAACTTCTCTGTATGATTATTGTCTAAAATCCAAGTCCGATTGATCCGACACTACGGCAGCTTCCTATTCCAAACAAAATTGATTTCCGCATATTTATCCGTGTGTTTAAATATATGCCATAAGCCACAGTGAAACTTCCAATTCCGAATTTCTCCTCGTTCACTGTGTTTCGCTTGCATTTATTTTCGTTTATACACCTACATACATCTGTCCATAAAAGTCCACTCCACTGATTTTTAATTGCCACCAGCAATTTTCACCAAAGTTAATAAATATTAAATCCCAGATATACCGGCAAGGTATTTTAATTATTTAAGCAGCAAAAAAAAAATCAAATTGTTCTTATTAAATATATTATATATTAAATAATTCCAGAACATAAAATTTAAATATTCTACAATTACAGTCCACAGCTACTACAAGTAAATATATTCAAAAACTTATTTTTTATAATCTTTCAAAGAACTAATTCAGTTACAAATTTAAGTGCGCTTCCAAATCCGCGTTGGTGTGGCCGTGTATGCTCCCGACTGAGTTAATATTATTTAGTTAAATTCCACATTTCCGCAATAAAAAAAAATAATAAATTATCTAAATTATTCCGCTTGGTTCCTAAATTCCAAACCTAGCTTCGACCTTAAAAATAATTTGACAAACATGCATTGTTAAATCGAGTTTACTACTCTTAAGGCAAAATATGAGTATGCCTATTTCATTTACGAAAGGTGTGCCGCCCAGCTCATGGAACAGATCGATGCGATCTCTTCCAAAGCAACTCAAGTGCAATGCCCTGCGCCCCAAAATTCCTTTCCGTCTGGCTGTCGCCTTCCTCCTTGCGATACGGAAGTTTTCTCAGGCGATTATATTCGCTGGCCGACTTTCCGAGACCTTTTCACAGCGGTCTATATTGACAATCCAGCGCTGACCCCTGTTGAAAAGTTGTTCTATTTAAAGGCCAAGACAAGTGGTGAAGCTAATTCCATAGTTTCCAATTCGCCACTCACCAACGATGGTTTCCGCTCAGCCTGGGAAAACCTTTCTGAGCGTTTCGAACAGCGCTGGTGAACAGCCAACTGAAAAAATTATTAAACATGCAGTCCTTTCCACATGAATCTTCGGCAGCCTTGAAGGAGCTGCAAAATACAATTCAAAATTGCCTCACGTTCCTAAACTTGTCCGGTCTTCCTACCGATAATTGGGATTGTATTCAGGTTTATTTGTGTTCCACGAAGCTTCCAAAGCTGACACTCTCATTATGGGAGCAATCATTACCAAATAAAACTGAAATTCCTACGTGGCAACAACTTGATTCTTTCCTGAATGAGCGCCATAGAACTCTAGAAACTATAGATTCTATCCAACCTTCTCCGGTGCGCCTCCATCCGTCCAAATCGACACCCTACAATGTGTCACCACGAGTACTGAAATCCTTCAGTACTAGAATCATTCCAATACCGAAAGAATGCGATTTATGTTCTAAGGAGAACCATCCAGTGCGTATATGTCCACGCTTCCTCCAGATGATGAAAGAAAATAGTACCTTTTACGTCAAAACAAAGCAGTTGTGCTTCAATTGCTTTGCAAGCGGTCATCAACTCCGCAATTGCACAAGCGCTCACAAGTGTTTCACGTGTCACGGTCGGCATCACACTTTGTTGCATCCAAGCAACTGCTCCGCACCTATCCAAAGGATTTCCTCGTTCTCCACACGAGTTACTACTTCTCCCGATTCAAGCAATTACTGGGTTCTATACGACGAGTAAATTCCCAGAGGCAGTGTAATCCCGTACATCCTCGCTCTCTCTCCTTCTTCCTTTAGACTTTCGGTCCATAGAGCTTCCAATCCGCTCTGAGATGCTAGTTTAAGTCCTCATGTATGTTAGTTCTAATTCCTACTTCTAACAATAAAGACCGCACGTCGCGCAATATCCCGAAATAGTTTCTACCGTGTTTTTATTTATCGGGTGCTTTAGGTTGAAGCCACCCCCCTCCATTTCATGGTCCTTCGAGCCGGATAATTTCATCCCCAGCAGCTTCGGTGGCTTTAACACCGCACAAGATAAGTAATATTTACATTTGCTGCCGGTCATACAGTTTAGTTTTGCGAAACTCATTTCGCCTAACTTCTCTGTATGATTATTGTCTAAAATCCAAGTCCGATTGATCCGACACTACGGCAGCTTCCGATTCCAAATAAAATTAATTTCCGCATATTTATCCGTGTGTTTAAATTAATGCCAAAAGCCACAGTGAACTTCCAATTCCGAATTTCTCTTCGTTCACTGTGTTCCGCTTGCATTTATTTCCACCTACATACATATGCTCCTACATATTTCCAATACAGTCCACTCCACTAATCTATAATTGCCACCAGCATTTACACAAAATTAATTAAATATATTAAATCCCAAATATACCGGCAAGGTACTTAAATTATTTACACAGAAAAAATAAATCCAAATTGTTCTTATTGAATATATTATATATTATATATTTAATAATTCCAGAACATAAAACTTAAATAATCTACAATTACAGTCCACAGCTACTACAAATAAATATATCGAAAAACCAAGGCACATCGAAGCCAACTTGATTTGTATATTTATTTGTTTACTTCCCTAGCTCTATCCTGAGCATCCAAATAAACATACTTACATATACACATTGCAATTACATATATGTACATATAATCGTCGGCAAGTCGACGCTCCGATTTTTGGCAATTTTTTCCGCCTCTCATTGTCTTCGCTATTCTGCATTGGCCTACGGCTGATGCACAAACATATTCACATGCACTTCTTATCCATCGACACAAAATAATTTTTAAATTATTTTTGTTTAATAAAATTCCAACTAAATAATTCAATTAGAAATTTCAGTACGCTTCCATAGTGACATTAGTGTGCCCGTATCTGTTTTCCTGCATAGTGAATATTGTTGACTTAAATTCGAACTTTCCATATATATTAAAAATATTCTACAATTAAATATTGATATATATTTCCTAAGTTCCGAATTCAGCTTCGACCTTTTGAAAAGGGCGTTGCAAAATCCGCATTAGTGTGACCGTATATGTTTACGACTGAGTTAATATTATTCAGTTAAATCGCACATTTCCGCAACCGTATATGTTTACGACTGAGTTAATATTATTCAGTTAAATCGCACATTTCCGCAACCACAAAAAAAATAAAATAAATTATTTAAATTATTCCGCTTGGTTCCTAAATTCCAAACCTAGCTTCGACCTTAAAAAGTAATTTGACAAACCTTTATTGTTAAATCCAGTCCAGTAATTCCAAATAAAAATTTCTCCAATATGACTCCATCAACTCTGAATAAATTTACGATGACCTGTGACCGTCTGAGTAATTTCGAATCCAGATTCTGCAATCCAGCAGCACCCAGTCTATCCAAGTATACCTGCCAAATTCACCTCGACCAAGTCCGGGCTCTATGGGACAAGGTCGAGAAAGAGTACGAAGCTTGTTCCGAGCTAATTTCAGTTGGCATAGAGGGCGCGGCGGACACCGTTCCTACTCTTAAGGCAAAATACGAATATTCCTATTTCGTTTACGAAAGGTGTGCCGCCCTGCTCATGGAACAGATCGATGCGATCTCTTCCAAAGCAGCTCAAGTCCAATCCCCTGCGCCCCAAAATTCCTTTCCGTCTGGCTTGCGCCTTCCTCCTTGCGATACGGAAGTTTTTTCAGGCGATTATATTCGCTGGCCGACTTTCCGAGACCTTTTCACAGCGGTCTATATTGACAATCCAGCGCTGACCCCTGTTGAAAAGTTGTTCTATTTAAAGGCCAAGACAAGTGGTGAAGCTAATTCCATAGTTTCCAATTCGCCACTCACCAACGATGGTTTCCGCTGAGCCTGGGAAAACCTTTCTGAGCGTTTCGAAAATAAACGTGCGTTGGTGAACAGCCAACTGAAGAAAATTGCTTAACATGCAGTCCATCGTACACGAATCTTCGGCAGTACACAATACACAATTCAAAATTGCCTCACGTTCCTAAACTTGTCCGGTCTTCCTACCGATAATTGGGATTGTATTCTGGTTTATTTGTGTTCCACGAAGCTTCCAAAGCTGACACTCTCATTATGGGAGCAATCATTACCAAATAAAACTGAAATTCCTACGTGGCAACAACTTGATTCTTTCCTGACTGAGCGCCATAGAACTCTAGAAACTATAGATTCTATCCAACCTTCTCCTTCAAATCGACACCCTCCAATGTGTCCTGAAATCCTTCAGTACGAGGATCATTCCAATACCGAAAGTGTGCGATTTATGTTCCAAAGAGAACCATCCAGTGCGGATATGTCCACGCTTCCTCCAGATGACGACAGAGGATCGTACCTCCTTCATCAAAAAGAAGCAGTTGTGCTTAAATTGCTTTGCAAACGGGCATCAACTCCATAAATGCACAAGTGTCCACAAATGTTTTACGTGTCACGGTCGGCATCACACTTTGTTGCATCCCAGCAACTGTTCCTCCAGTGTTCCGATTTCGCCTGATACTGCCAAACAATTATCCGGACCGATCAAAAGGGTTTCCTCGTTCTCCACACGAGTTTCCACTTCTCCCGATTCCGTCAATTACTGGGTTCCATTTGGCGAGTACAAATGCAGGCGTTCCCGAGGTATTTTGTCCTACCCATGCCGAGTCTGCCAAGGGAACCATCCTCTTCGGAAGTGCCACCGTTTTCTTCGTCTTAGCACTGAGAAACGGCTCCAGGCTGTTATCGAGAAGAAGTACTGCGTCAATTTCTTGGCCCACCACCATTCCACGGGATCTTTTCGCAGTGACGACCGATGCCAGTCGTGTGGTCAGGATCACCACACTCTTCTACATATCGACGAGCGCTCAGCGTATCCAACGCTTTCCCGAGCTTCCTGATATTCTTGCTGCGTATCCTCTCAAGGGGGGGGAGAATGTTTACGCCAAAAGGGCGTAAATTTTCCAGAGGCAGTGTGATCCCGTACACCCTCGCTCTCTCTCCCTCTTCCTTTGGGCTTTCGGTCCATAGAGCTTCCAATCCGCTCTGAGATGCTAGTTTAAGTCTTTATGTATGTTAGTTTTAGTTCCTACTTCTAACAATAGTTTCTTTCGTGTTTTACTTAGCGAGAGTTTCCAGGTGTTAGCCACCCTCCCGCCATAATAGATGTGCTTGCAAGAATATTGCCCTGCACTATTGTAAGAAGACAATATACCCTTTATTGCAACAACAAAGCAAAAAAAAAAATATACATATATAATAATAATAATAATAATATAATAATATTTTTTTTTTTTATTTCATATTAATTACTCAATGTTAAAGAACCAATATGTGGATATTGCAGCCTTGACAATTTTCTGCAGGCATAATGCTAACTCTTAATGCAAAAGCAATTATTCTTTCTGGACGTGGCACGTATCACACCAAGCACGTGCTTGTTCTTGTTGGGTGTTAGTAAGCCCGACAAATTAAGGTATAGAAAATAAATTCGAGGAAGTGGCTATTGGCGTGCTGTCAGATTGTTTGCTTGCATGCGTCCTAAGTGGGTTAGAATTAAAGTTATTATTACAAGGGTCCCAAATGGCTCCCTTGCGGGACGCCAGAAGTAACCCTGAGAACATTAGATGAGATATTTTTAAAAAGGACCTTTTGCGTCCGGTCATTCAGATAACTAGAGATCCATCTAAGAAGATCAACCGGAAATCCCATTAAATCGAGTTTCCGAACAAGAAAAGAATGGTTAACAGAATGGCGTTCAACACGGTGAAGCTTAACCGAGCCGATAAATAAGAGGAGAGGGCAGATTGAGAACCGGTACGTTTAAATTTAGAAAACAGACTAGCCTAGATTAGCCTAGACTGTTTGTTTTTAAGGCGACTCAACTCTCTAGTAAACCAAGGAGGCTTATTTGAGGTTGACGGGTAGTATAACGAAACACACTCAGTAAAACATGAATTCATGGCACTGTACAAAATATCCACGGCTTTCGCCATGTCAGTGCACATGTATAGATCGGACCAAATAAAATCAGCTATAAGATTATTCAGCCGTTCGAAGTCCGCCTTGCGAAAACAAAGGACTTTGTTGGCTGGACGGTCAGATATGTTCTGTAAGTCGGCCCCGACATCGAGGGTCACATCGAAAGTAGGATGATAGGGATCTTCGGGTAGCGTCAGCGGCGCCACCCTGGCTAAACTAACTCTCGCAGGATCTGAAACATAACAGAGTTTCGTACATGGTTCAGTTGAGACAGCGAAATGTCAAACAAGCCAGCAATAAAATCATGCTGTGTTGTAGCACTAACCATACAACATATAGACTACCCATTTCATACAACGAAAATGGAACCAAAAATTTCTTAGCGACAGGCCCCAGAGCTGCTCGCGACAGGCCCCGAGGCTTCGGGTGCGCTCTTCGGGCTGTTAGCGGCAGGCCCCATAGCTTCGTGTGCGCTCGGATTTTTCGCTCTCTCATTCTTATTTCTGATTTCGAGAGCTCAGTCGCAGAGTGGCGCATCCTGAGAAGGTTGATCTGCGCTTGAATTCTTCTTTATATGTATGCGTGTTCATGCATTCACGTACACGTGTGCATGTGTGCGATCATTTCATTTCGGCCCGGCAAGAATATTTTGTCTTTTGCTACTTTTCATACTAGGTGCCCTAACAATATGGGCATATTCACTTTTGGGTTAATGATAATAATAAGAATGTTATATGTTTTAATATATTTCTTAATGTTTCAGCATACATTTACAATATTTTTGTAAACACAGGTAAAAATAATACCAATATTTGTTAATATTCTTGTAAACACAGGTAAAAATATTAACAAATATTGGTATTATTGTATATTGTTCCATTTACCTTGACAAAAATATAAAAAGTATTTTAGAAATTTTATCTAAATTAATTTCTTTTAATTTTTGAAAAAGGTTAAAAACTACTATTTAACACAGGTGTATATGTATGTATTTATATTTATCGGTAACTAATTCGAGCGGCGACATTTAAATAAAGAAAATATAAATAATATTCAAAAACAAACATACATAAAAATATGTACAACAAGAAATAAAATATATAACAACAATAAACCAAATTCATAACAAGTGTCCTAAAAAATGTAAACAAAACAAAGCCAAACATCTGTTTTTGTTTCTGCCCGCTCCCCTAAAAAGCAATCGTCGGTAGGGTATGCAGGCACCATCCGCTCGCAGAACAACAATAACAGCTGATTTGATTTCTCTACTCCATAAGAGCAGTCGATCGATGTTCCTATCTCAGTATATGGATTTTTATTCATTCAAATACATATATAAATGCAAAACATTTCACTGCTGCCACTGATTTGAATTTGTAAACAAATATGAAATGTATGACGAAACATTAAGAAATATATTATAACATATAACATTCTTATTATTATCATTAACCCAAAAGTGAATATGCCCATATTGTTAGGGCACCTAGTATGAAAAGTAGCAAAAGACAAAATATTCTTGCCGGGCCGAAATGAAATGATCGCACACATGCACACGTGTACGTGAATGCATGAACACGCATACATATAAAGAAGAATTCAAGCGCAGATCAACCTTCTCAGGATGCGCCACTCTGCGACTGAGCTCTCGAAATCAGAAATAAGAATGAGAGAGCGAAAAATCCGAGCGCACACGAAGCTATGGGGCCTGCCGCTAACAGCCCGAAGAGCGCACACGAAGCCTCGGGGCCCGTCGCGAACAGCTCTGGGGCCTGTCGCTAAGAAATTTTTGTGTCCATTTTCGTTGTATGAAATGGGTAGTCTATATGTTGTATGGTTAGTGGTTGTAGTAATAAGAAAGTTTGTGGAATTATTGGAGGACTAAATAGCCCCTGGGATATTAAAATCACAAAGAACTACTAAGTGGTCCTTATCCGAAAGACGATTGGAGACCATCTGGATAGCGGAAAGATGGTTCCAATAAATAGGAAGTTCCGACAAGGGAGGAATGTAGGAACAAGTAACGAAAATGGAGCTACCACTAACTGAAAACTTCACACAAAGGAATTCAACATCGGTGCACTCCTCAAAAGTTAATAATTCAGACGTGAGACTGGAGTCAACCGCTATGAGGACACCACCCCCATGTCTGATAGGCCGATCCACTCGCTAAACCGTGATGGCAGCTGGAAAAACTCAAAATCTCCGGCTTAAACCAGGTTTTTGTGAACACGATAACCTGAGAAGCAAACGAAAGACTATCATAATACAATTTATCTTAAAAGATGAAAGGTCCCTGGCATAGGAAAATTTTTCCACCTTAATTTTCATTTTTTCAGCTTTAGTTCTGCCTTGCATAAGGGCTACTACATCTTCCGATGTCTGATCAGGGGAAAGCCGCGAAACAAATATCTGTTTCGTAAGTGGGACAACATTAATGGCTTTCGGCAATGCAGACGCATTGTCTTGATTGCCAATTTCGGCCGGTAATCCGGGCCTGACGCCCTGGGGGGGGTTAATTGATCGGAGTCTAAGGGGTCGTAATTAGCGATCCATCAGGGGACAAAACGGAAATCACCGGGGGCACGGTCCCTCCAGCGGCACATTCGGGTACCAAATCTTTTCTAACACTCGACATCAGAATTTTAAGATTTAATCCTGAGGTCGATGGCTGATCCGAAGGAGGCTCCTGTTGAGAGCCCGCTGCGGGTTTAAGGGATCCGTCGTTATGTTGCAGACCAGTGGCAGTTTTTTTGCGCCTAGGAGACTCATTGAATAGCTATTAAATTGAGTATCTAGCGCTGAGAGCATATCATGAGTTTTGTGAAAATTCGATAATACGTCCTTAAAACCGCTCTTGGCTTGCTGCATAAAAGACATCATTTCGCTTTCAACCTCGCGACAGGCATCACAGCAGTAACGCAAACCGATGTTCTTTCTCAAATCGTCTACCGTCCGCGCTACAACACCAATGCATTTGGCATACACAATGTTGTCGCACAGCCAGCAGCCGATCAAGAGATCACTAGCCGCAATAACCTTCTTGCAGGTTTTAATAGTACAGACAATAGCGGACATTACAATTAATTACCACTGTACCTTTACGCAAAGATAAGAAAACAGTGCAGCTGCACAGAGAACAGAAGAGAGAGAGAGCGGGTGAGCGGGTGAGCGTGGGAGCAAAAGCTTGCAAGATTTACGTTTAGCTGTCGCGACGGCGCAAACAACTGCTAAACGAAGAAGGCACAAAAAGGAATACAAAAAAAAGCACAAGGAAAAAACTGGCAGCACAACTAAAATTGTGAAAATAATTAAATTAAATGCACAAATCAGGAAAGCTGCATGCACGCGAAGTGAACGGGAACTTTATTAAACACAAGGTAGAAGATTAAAGTAAAACCCCGGTGGTTTTTAAGTAAAATTTTCACAAAACGAGAGCGCAAGAAAAAGACACGTCCGTTCACTTGGAAGAGAGAAAAGCTGATGATGCGAAGACTGAATTACCCTACCTACTATAGTACGTGCATTGTACATTTGCTGTTGACTTGCGTAAGTTTCATGATATTTCTATTTATAACATCTCGGTAAATGAGCATCTTTATTCGACACAGCAACTACCAAACTTCGTTCCTCATGCACAAAAATGAGATTCATACAATAAAGAAATATATGGAAAAAAGGATACCCGAAAAAAAATGTAATTTGAAGATGGATTGACCTTTATGAGGAGTTTGTACTGGCACACTCAGTTTCCTCTATATATATAAAATTAAAACTTTTCGTTCGGGCTCAAAAAGTTTAATGCTGTACAATTTATCAACGTCGAGGTTACTTTAAATACATAGCTTGCACTACGAGAAATTTTATATTTTATTATTACTAAAAAAAATGACAAAAATGTTCTTATAAACTAATAATTAAATTATATACTTTATGATTTTCATATGCTTTTTAATCAAATTCTAAATAAAGTTAGAAATTGTAGTTATTCTCGGTTTGTTTGGCCGTCTGCATAGATGGCGATAAAAATCGCATATATGTTATGCATTAGGATTACTGAAGAAAA
Source organism: Drosophila jambulina (assembly GCA_018152175.1). Lineage (NCBI taxonomy): Eukaryota > Metazoa > Arthropoda > Insecta > Diptera > Drosophilidae > Drosophila > Drosophila jambulina. Next base: position 3,451,140 of record JAECXH010000017.1, on the reverse strand, counting down.
TTAGTACGAGCAGAATATAGAACAGACGCAGAAAAGTAGTAAGCAAGCAGAATTAAAGCAGAGATCGGCAGGAGAAGGGAAAACAGAGCAAAAACGGAGCGACTTGAAAATTGCGAGACAAAGATACAGCTTTGCTTTGAATTGGACGTGCTTTTCATCGCTCTCCCTTTTTATAAAGTTTTCATAGTGGACATTTATTCAAAAAAGCCCACATTTTTGGCGAGAGATCTGTATTTACATGATTCTTATCATCCAAAAACTTATGGATCGTTTTAAATAAAGAATGTGACTTTAATCTCGTAAAACATATTCGGGCTTGCACTTTTATCAACTCGCTTTGCCTTTCTTTTCTTTATGCATCGCGTTGGTATTGTTGTTGTCGCAAGTGTTCTGCAATCACACAATTTCATATCTTCTCAGCGCTTAGATAAAGCTGTTATTTTTGTGCTTTTTGATCTCCGTTTTGACCATTCTCTTCGCTGCGGAATTATTAACATTATTATTTTAATTTATTTTTATATTTTTTTGTGTGTTTTATAATTTTAATAAATTATTTAAACATATTATGGCTACCTGCTGTGCTGCTAATTGCCGAACAGTCGGAAATTCACACCGAAGCAGGCCCTTGTTGGCTGTTGGCTCTGTGAGAATATTGCTCATGTTGGATGCGCCGGTTTTGGGCAGTACGGCGGGCGTATCGCTGATCGCATTCGAAAACTTATTGGATTGGACTAGACGTGCCCGAGATGCCTTCATATTAAATCCAACATGAGGGTTTTCATGAGGCAAACTCACCTGGAGTTTCAGTCGCTGGCGGCCGGTTTCAAGGATTTGTCAAACCGTTTCCAGAAGGCGGAACATCAGTTTAAATCTTTAAAACTGCTAAGTGATTCGGTAAACAATCTACCGAAGAACCTTTCTGATCGCTTTAATCATCTGATAACAACACCGTGGCCGATGACGACGGCTCCGGTGTGGATGTTGTATCCGCCCATAAATCTGGACAGGCTAATCCCGTCGTGCCTTCGGATCTGCAACCTGTTAACGTCGACCAGGCATCCACATCGCATGTTGCTGCCTCCAATGAAAACCGGTGCCTTTAGCTGGCGTTGTACCTAAAAAGCTAATTTTTGTTTCCCGCCTCAATCCCAGCGCTTCCGAAAACGATGTTAAGACCCATTTGAGTTCCAATAGCAGAAACCTGCTACCGAATTTAAAGTCTCTACATTCAATTTTTAACAAAAACGGGATATATATTCGTTTAGAAGTGCACTTTCTGATGTACTATTTAGTATGGCTCTTGATGCTTCTGTATGGCCTGAACTTACCATCGTTCATGAATTCGTGAATTAAAGTAAGCCTCGGGCTCATAAGCCACAGATTTCCTTAACTAGGCCTCCAAAAAACTACCGGATTCGTTTATCCTACACTATCAAAATGTTCGTAGTTTACTGGGGAAACTCAGTAACCTGCACGTTAATAGTGTCTCCTTCGATGCCAATGTTATTGCCTTTATGAAAGTGAAATATTTTCAGGCAACTCTGTTGTCTATAGCTATGACCGTCCAATGCGGCGGCGGTGTTCTTATCGCGGTTAAATCCGATTCTGCTTCTAATTTGGTTCCGATAACTGAAATAGATAGCTCTTTAGAATTTGTTGCCGTTCGTATCCAAGTTTATGACTACTTTGTTTATGTGTTATGTTCATACATTCTTCCTCGGTCTGGCAGTAACATATACCTACAACACTGTAATCAAGACTATTCACTCTAATCTCGGTGCTAATGATCATTTTATTATCAGGGGGGGCTTCAACCTGCCTTCTATTTCATGGATGCCCTACCCTGACTCTAATGTTCTCATTCCCACTGCACATCATATTTTAATTCACGGTCTTATTGATTTTTCATTGGGACAATTGAACATAATACGGAATCGTTGTGATAAAGTCTTAGATCTAATTTTCGCGTCTGAGTTTGCCAACGATTGTGTCTCAAGAATTGACCCTCTCTCATGCCCTGAGGACGCTTACCACCCCACACTGGAGCCTCCGCTCCTTTACTACCATGCTCTGTAGCAACTTTTCGCTGCTTTCGCAGAGCTAATTTTTTATTTGAATATATATATATATATATTCTCAGTCGATTGGACTGTTTTTTAATCCTCCACTGACGATCCCTTAAACATGGTTGAGCGTTTTTATGTCGTACTTTATTCTGCCTTTGACAAGTATGTTCCATTGTTTCTCCCTCCTGACGTCTCGCGTAAACCTCCCTGGTTTTCCCGTCGACTTTCATATTTAAAAAAAGGTGAAGTCTAGACTTTTTAAAAAATTCAGAAGAACCGGGCTGCAAGTCGACCATGCCAAATATTTAACAGCTCGCTCCGACTTCCTGACTCACAACTCCGAATGTTACAAAAATTACCTAAATCGGTGCAGAAATGAGTTTCAGGCTAATCCTAAGCAATTTTACGCGTTTGTGAATTCTAAAAGAAAATCTCAAACTTTCCATCTAGTCTTCATCTCAACACCGAGTCCGCTTCTAATGAGCTTGACATCGCGAACTTATTCGCAAAATTTTTCCAGTCTGCGAATTCATCTGTCAGTTTCGAAACATTCTCATCGTATCCATATTCTCTACCGCACCCTAATTCTATTTTTATGGCCACTATCTGTGAAGGTGATGTTCTTCAGCATCTTAAAACACTCAAGCCTTCTTATTCTTCGGATCCAGATCTTGTACCAAGCTGTGTGTTGAGAAATTGTGCAAGTGCGCTATGTAAACCATTGCCTAAACTGTTTCATTTGTCCCTTCGGCTCTCATTTTTTCCTGAATGTTGGAGGGAATCTTTCATAATTCCTCTTCACAAAAAGGGTAGTAAATCAAATATTGAAAACTACAGAGGGATTGCTAAACTTAGTGCAATCCCCAAGTTTTTTGAACTCTTAATTACTGCTCAGCTTCAGCACCAATGCGGCTCAATAATGTCTCCCTCACAACATGGCTTTGTGAAACACAGATCGACTACCACAAACCTTCTAGAGTTTTGTGCCATCATCAAAAACAACAACCAAACTGACGTTATATTCACAGATTTTAGCAAAGCTTTTGACTCGGTCAACCAACCATAAGATACCCTTGAAAAAACTTTTTCTTCTGGGGTTTCCCGTCCCGCTGACTAATTGGATCGCAATATATTTATCGAACCGTACTCAGAGAGTTGCTTTCACCTTGGGCCACTCCTGTTTGGCTTGGCATTTTCATAAACGACTTGCCTAAAGTGTTTTTACACTCCCACGTCATGATGTACGCAGCTGATGTAAAACTATGTTTTCCACTGATAAACTCTGATTCTCACATGCTTTTACAGACTGATTTGAATAACATGCAGTCCTGGTGCATCAACAATTTGTTGTTTCTCAACAAGTGATCTTCAACGCATCTTTTCAGTATTAGATCTTGGAGTTTTGTTTACCCATAATTTAAACTTCTCTGATCATATTGGCGTAGTCGTTGGTAAAGCTAAAGGGGTTTTCGCCTTTGATAAGCGATGGTCTAAGGAGTTTGATGATCCCTACACCACAAAACTACTTTATATTTCTCTTGTTCGTCCTATTCTTGAATATTGTTCGTACATATGGTCACCTCAGTATGCAAAGTATCAAGACCTTATTAAATCGGTACAGAAGCAATTCCTATTGTTTGCTCTACGGGGGCTAATCTGGGATCCACGATGTCGCCTCCCACCATACATCGACCGACTGCGCCTTTTAGGTCTGTCCTCACTGAAGGACCGGCGCACCTGCCACGGTGTAATGTTTATACACAAATTAAATAATGGTTACGTTTATTCAAGCTATTTGTTAAATTTGCTGCGTCTCTCGGTCCCTGCCAGGCCTTCGACACTTTCGGCCTATCGCTCTTGAGACTTGCTAAACAAATTTCGATATGCATGATCCTTTTCGCGTTTTATGTTCCTTGTATAATGAGTTGTACTTATTGTTACATGTTGTAATGTCCTTAGATTTAAATTCTTATATTGTCTTAAGATACCTATACTTACCTCTGCCCACCTGATGTGAGTCGGAGCACAACTTTAAAAAGCACTCCCTTCTTCGGTCAGAGGTAAGGGTATGGCTTACTATAGCAGTCTTTTGCTATTTTTATTCAATAAATAAATCAATAAATAAAAGAAGCAGAGTTAAAAAGCAAGAATTTTCGAGGATACCAATTTCAAAAGGAAAACAGCCATATTACATAATGTGTAGCTCCGCGCTAGCAAGAAACGCTAGCAAAAATACCTACTCCATTGATACACGTTCGGTTGTAGGGCTGGAAAAAAAGACACGCGATCAGTTTTGGCTGAGGTCGCACACAACCTCGTAGTTGTTGAGGAGGAGGATATCAGGTATGCCGCTCTGCTCGGATTAGATTTAATTTCGAAGTTCGAGTTTTCGCTTTCGGTCGATGGATACAAGTTTTCCTCCCCGCTGTTGGAGAAACCTTGTGAGAAACCAATTCAAATGAGTATTTACAATATTATTAATATAGATGATGAAAAAATATTCCTCTACAATATCCATACGATGTGTCTATGGTGATAAAGGTGGTGGAGTCGGTAGCATACGGTCAAGTTAAGCTTGAAATAGTACTGGATGGTGAGATTACCAAATTCGGCGAAGACCAGAATCTGCCGTGCAACAAAAAGGTGCTGGTGAAAGAGCTGGAGCTAAACGGCAGATTGAACGTGCAGAGCTATCGATTAAGGAGAATAAAGAGCGAAGTTGCGTCAAGGATAATTAATACGATTGGTCATCTGGAAAAGGTGATAAGTCAGGAATGGCCGAATGAAAGTCAGTGTATTAGTATTACTCACAAAAAGCAGTTCTCGAGCAGAACATGAAAAATAGCAGAAGCAATAAAAAACCACCAGAATTAAAGCAGAGATCAGCAGACGAAGAGCAACAAACAAAGACCGAGAGAACAGCAGCGAAGTGACAATAGAGAACAGCAATACAGAAATGGGACATTCGGAGAGTGACATTCAGCAGAGTCAGACGACAGATTGAAGAAAAACTGTAAAGTGTAAACCAAACCTGTAATCTTCATTGTTAACATTATCTGATCTTTTAAAATAATAAATAAAGCTAAGTTGAATATATCTTATCTTACAAGACCCCTGCAAATTATTTACGTTATCTTAAGCACTTTAAAAAAATAAAAGTGCGTCAGGTAAAAAAACATTTTCTTTTTCTCTTCCGTTCACGCCCATACCGATTTCTTCTTCAATCATTTCATTATTTCTGTCTGCCCACTTTTTTATTCCACAACCTTTCGTTATTTTGTAATCTACAACTACAATCGTTCACCTAGACTTAAACAAAAAAAAAAAATATTTCTCAAACAATATTTTTTGTTAAATTAGTTTTTTAGGACTAACTTTATTTTTCTAAAGTTAATGATTATACTTAATCAATTATAAAAATGCCTGTACAACAAATTTGATAATTTTTTCAAACTACTTTGACAACACTGTTCTTTGATATCGCAAAGTTTTCTATTCACCTTTTTCAATTCCAAACACCTTTATATAGCTTTTAGAAAGCAAAAGGAATTTATATCGTCAATATTAAAGAACTCTAAGCAAATATGAAAAAAACGAAAATTTTACCTGGCTCAGACTTTTAGCTCTCTGATATCTTGGAATAGATTTGAAAAATTTTGGTTTCATTTAAATTACTGAAATATGCAAATTTAAGTTTAACAATATAAATTTAAACTGTTTTCGATTGCTTTTAATGTTTTGGTCGAGTGTGAGCTTTTCAAGGACACCCCAGTCGGACTTTGCTTCATGCCCTGAGCGACTCAGGTTGAATATCCATGTTGAACGGTAATGTTTTTTTGTATCATTCCCCAGTTCAGCAAAGTGGCAAGCGGGAGGTACCTGAATCCTGCTGCGGTAAGGATAAAAATCAGAGCCTTTGCTCAGGGCGATATTTCCCTTTTGGGATTTAATCTTATTACGACGCAATTACTTCACCACCACAAGCTACATATTTGTTTATTAAACTATTTAAAACTTTAACTTTAACTTTTAAAAAAGTTTATCAATCATTTCTCTAATAAAATATTAAAAAAAGGAAATTGAAAGAAAATAAGAAATAAAATAGGTAGTCTCGCGCCCACTTGCTTCGTAGACGTATGTTCTAACCACTGAGCCACGTATCGCGATCGGCCCGCGACAGCACAGTTAAAGATCAACCGAGCAAAATAAAAACATTTGCTAAGGGGTTGCAAGCTTGTGTCCCTCTTACACGCATTTGGCTTCTATGTGTATATCGCCGACGCAATTCAGTTTGCCTACGTGCCTCATTGCGTAAGCGGCCGGTCCATTAAGCACTTGAGACTTGTTTGAGACACAGGTTCGATCCCTACTTGGTCATTAAGTATTCCAGAAAAAGATATTTATAAACAATAAAAAATGTAAGTGTAAATGTGTAAAGTCAATAACAAAAATGAAAAAATCTTTGGGTTCATGTGTTTTTTTTTTTTTTAACAAAATAATTTTCTGATTTTTTTCCATACCGGTAAGAGTGAATTTCATGGTCAGTCGAGAAGCGACGGTGGCACCCTGAACTACCCTCTTACCGGTAAGAGTGAATTTCATGGTAAGTCGAGAAGGGACTGTGGCATCAGGAATTACCTCGGCCACGCATTAATAAAAGCGAATGAGCCGTTTCCATACTCGGTAAGGTTCGCCGACTGAGAGATTCGGCATGAAAAGAGTATAGTTTGCATGTTCGAAAGTTCCACTGGGACGTCTATTTTTATACCCCTTCACCCCCTGATCAACGACAAGTAACCGTCTACTAGAGTTTTTTAATAAGCTTAATAAGCCTAAGATGCTCCAAGGATTATCACCTTGAATGGAACTCTAAACTCTAAAATATAAACATAATACAATTCAAAATTAAATTAATATTACAAATTTTTTTCTTAAAATATTCTGACCGTTTCTATGGCAGCCCGTTTCAGCCCGTTTCGACTAATGACTACAAGTACTTTATAAGGTCGGTCATGTCACATTAACTGCGTTGCGCACTGCTGCATAAAATTATAATACCCTGCAAGTGTACAAAAGTACAACGGGTGGAACGATATTACTTGTGATTTTCTAGGTGTTGCTGATTTTCATACAAAGTTTTTATTTTATATTTATTTCATTAAAACTCGTATATTTATTTATATTTACCTTTTATTAAAAATATTTGCAGAATACGCACCAAGATGTGGATATCACAGTATTTCCTAACACAACCACCACAATTTTATGCAGGCTTAATGCTAATTCCAATGAGTTTAATACTGTTGGAAAGTGTTATTGCAATACCAAGAGATTCTTCATATACCATAACTGATATCGATAAGAACAATGGTTTGTTTTATTCCAATTTTTTTCTGATACAATTCTCAATACATTATTTTACAGTATTAAAATTTTGTTTTCTTCAGGAATAAATTCTTTACAAAAACGACCAGCATTTTTCATAGGTAGTCGTTTTGGTCGTTCAAGCAGTAATTATGCATCGGGAGCCGCAGCTAGCATGGGAACATCTAAATCCAGACGCCTCATGATTGTTCCACGAAACGAACGTTTTTTTCTTAACTCTCGGTATGGAAAACGAAATAACAAAAATATGTCGTCTCCTTATAGCAAAAGCAAGGCTATCAGATGTTATAGTGCTACGAAGACTAAATTTCCCTGCCTACTACCGTGCACATACCTCGGAATTAATAAATTGTACCGTTGCCTCAAGTAAGTTTTTTAACATTTTAAAATAAAACAATTCGGTACATGTCCAACTTTATTCAATATAGCAACGACCAAACCGCCATTGCTCATTCACGGAAATTGGGAATTCATTCATTTTATAAATACATGGGATAAAAGGATAAACGATAAGAAATAAACCTGAAGATGGATTGATCAACACTCGGAGTTTTTACTGGCACACTTCTCTGGCATTTAATACTATTCAAGCTATCAGTTGCCCATTTTACATATTCATTGGGTAATTATATTAAAACTTTTCGTTGGGGCTGGAAAAGTTTTAGTACTTAAAAACCGAGCAACGGCGAACAAGCTACTAGATAAATACTTTTGTAATCTAGCTTAATGAAATCTTTTTAAAATGGATATATTTAAGTCGTGGCCTTCGAAAAAGAAAATGCCGTAAAATTATAAAATTTAAAAGTATAATACGTGTTTGTTACTATTTAATAAGAGCTGTTACCAGAAAATATATTACCTTCATTCATTAAAAATTTTTTATATCTTGTTTTTGGGTATTATTTTTAAAATGCGTCTTCAATATATTATATTAAGTTGTGGGAGTGTGGCGTAACCGATCCCGACACCGACCAAAAGGAAATATTAAAAATTAGGTAATAAACTTATATGTTATTTCCATTAAAAATTTGTTCTTGAATTTTATTTTATTATCTTAGTGTATACCAAGATTTTGATGTAACGTTAATGTACGCCAAGCTTTTTTAAGCTTTCTATTATTATAATCTTGTTGTTATTTTGAATAATAACAGATTTGGGTGAAAATTGGTAGGTATGTAACTTAGAACCAGGAGACGGACATAAGATACTTTTTATACCGTTCGACAGCAATTACGGTTATATCATCACACTATTGAAGAACCAACGTGGAATATTGCAAATAGCAATGGTTTTACTGTCTGGCGATTTCCGCCAAATACTGCCAGTAATTCCAAGACCTGCCGACGAAATAAACACTTGCCTAAAATCTGCAGCTGACTACAAACATGAGAGTTACATTGCTTAATGATACATCTGCTGAAGATTTCTCGGAGCAATTGCTGACTATTGGTAATGGTCAATACCTGTCGATAAATCGATCGGATTAAGATCATTTTCCAATAATTTCTGAAATTTTGTCTCATCAAATAATTTCTGTAATTTTGTCTCATCAAAAGACGAACTTATCATCAAAGTATTTCCAAACATTATTTCTAAGTACATAAATAATAAATGGTTGAGTGAGCGAGCAAAACCGTGACCACCAACAAATCACAAGGCCAATCCTTGTGGTTTAAATCTAGAATATTTATGTTTTTCCCATAGTCAATTATATTTGGCATGTATATGGGTCGGAAGACCATCTGCGTTGTTTGTTTTTAATAATAAAACAAAAAATGTCCTGTATCACAAAATACTTAAGTGAAGAGCATCCTATGTACTAAAATACAGAAATATTAATGAATAATTAATGTAGGTATTTAATTTAGTTGTATTTTTTCCAATAAAAAAAAAAAAAACAATCTTATTCATTGCCATTAAGGCGGAACAAAGTTCGCCAAAGTTTCTAGTTAAAAAAAAAAAGAAATAATTTTTAATATTTATCAAAATTTAATTACTGTACATTATTACACGGAATTGCATCAGATCCTTCTGCGGCTTTTGTTTTCGGCCTCGAAACGAGTCAAAACATGTTCCACGGAGTGGCAACTTGAGTTTTTTAAACCAAAAAATATTCGCATGGTTTCTAATCCGGTGAATGCGGTGCTTGATCAATGGTATTGAACGTTCACAACGATACTGTATTTGTGCAATAAATTGTGCCCTTTTGGAACTACCCGAGCTGAGACGCGTCTCATACCCAATTGTCAAACGGTCAAAATGAAAAGAGCTGCGTCAGGGCCGATGCTTAGCTCACGTGCTATCTCACTGAAACTAGCATAATCATTTTCGAACACTTCACTTTTTTGTTGTTATCGCCAGTGGTAGAAGGCTAAGGACGATCGGAACGAGACATGTCGTCGACAGTTTCTTGAGCATCCTTAAAGGCTTTAAGCGGGGTTACGATGTTATGTCCTACTTTTCGCGCGATCGTTGCCGGCTAGGCACAGCCTCGCTAAGGAAGGGGAACAACCAACATTAATATATTAGTAGCCCTAGGAGTCCCTCCCAACCACGAGTGTATCCTCAGACACATCTCCCAAATCTGTGGACCGTACCTGGCTTAATTCATCTCATTCCCCAACACGAATATCTACTCTGTTAAATTCATTTTACAAACACTATATTTTCATGATTCTTCTTAAATTTTAACATCTAAAATAGCCTACCAACGGTACCGAAGGAACATGTATATGTACATAAATAATTAAATAAATAAATAAATACTAATGAACAATTATTGGGCGAGCATTGTTTTTGCTTTAACTGATTTAGGCTTTTACTAAATGAATTATGGTTAACTTAATTAAAAAACTTAAACTTATCCATATGCGACATTTTGTGTGACTTTGGTTTTAGAACGGATCGGTATATTGTTCAGCGGTGGCCAGAAAATTCGTCGCTGCCGAGAGTGTACATAAATATTCTTATATACTAATACATAAGTGCTTAGGGTTAAATACAAAACGAATAAAAAGAATGATTATCTGGAAATCCACTCGAAGCGGCCGCTCGTGTCATGTTTCGTGGTTGCCGGGTTTGTGGTTTCCTATTTCAATGGCAGTGTATTGTAGGACAACGACTCAAGTGGGTCGTTGCCTGGTCCAAGACGAAGCTATGCATTGAAACATATGTAAGCATACCATTTCAAGGGTAGGTCGGTGTGGCGTAGCCGGAGACTCGTTAGCTACCGACTGGTCGGTATATTTGACTTTAAAATATTACGTTTTTTTGTATGATAAAAGCATTTAAATGTAATCAAATGGAACATTTGTACCTATGTTGAAAAATCATTTCTGAGAACTTTTTAGTTTTTGGCCGCGGTTGTTATTTACCGCCAATGAAACAAAAATTAATTAATTAAAAACTTCCCAGTCGGACTTTGCTTCATGCCCTGAGCGACTCGAGTTGGATATCCATGTTGAACGGTAATGTTTTTTTGTATGATTCCCCAGTTCAGCAAAGTGGCAAGCGGGAGACTCAGGTACCTGAATCCATCGCTGCTGCGGTAAGGATAAAAATCACTGCTTTCGCTCAGGGGCGATATTTCCCTTTTGGGATTTTGTCTTATTACGACGCAATTACTTCAGCACCACAAGCTACATATTTGTTTATTAAACTATTTAAAACTATAACTTAAACTTTTAAAAAAGTTTATCAATCATTGCTCTAATAAAATAATAAAAAAAAGGGAATTGAAAGAAAATAAGATATAAAATAGGTAGTCTCGCGCCCACTTGCTTCGTAGACGTATGTTCTAACCACTGAGCCACGTATCGCGATCGGCCCGCGACAGCACAGTTAAAGATCAACCGAGCAAAATAAAAACATTTGCTAAGGGGTTGCAAGCTTGTGTCCCTCTCACACGCATTTTGCTTCTATGTGTATATCGCCGACGCAATTCAGTTTGCCTACGTGCCTCATTGCGTAAGCGGCCGGTCCATTAAGCACTTGAGACTTGTTTGAGACACATGTTCGATCCCTACTTGGTCATTAAGTATTCCAGAAAAAGAGATTTATAAACAATAAAAAATGTAAGTGTAAATGTGTAAAGTCAATAACAAAAATGAAAAAATCTTTGGGTTCATGTGACTTTTTTTTTAAACAAAATAATTTTCTGATTTTTTTCCATACCGGTAAGAGTGCATTTTATGGTCAGTCGAGAAGCGACGGTGGCACTCTGAATGGCCCTCTTACCGGTAAGAGTCCATTTCATGGTAAGTCGAGTAGGGACTGAGGCATCATGAATTACCCCGGCCACGCATTAATAAAAGCGAATGAGCCGTTTCAGTTTCGGTAAGGTTCGCCGAGTGAGCGATTCGGCATGAAAAGAGTATAGTTTGGAAGTTCGAAAGTCCCACTGGGTTAGGTTGTCGATCGCACTATATAAGTAAATTAAGTTAAGCCGGACATGAAGAATATAATCCGGCTTAATCGATTTCGATTATCCGACAACACTAGTTTTAAGGACGGAAACTCACGCTCATCTGTTTAATACATATATTTTCTTAATTGATATTTCGGTATATCAAAATATACTTAGTTTAGGACATAAAGATCTGAATAGTTTGACTTCTGCTCTTTCCGGAAACTTAAAACATTTATTTTAGATTTCATATAAGACATTTTCAATATTTCAGTATTTCCATCGGCATATGTTGACTCTATTATCTGACTGCATTATCTGAAGACAACGAATTAATTGATGATGCTGAATTTGGAATGGAATTGTGAATTTTGATTTGTACATATTCAGGCCTGTTCCAGTTTTCACTCGGAAGTGAATTTGATAACATTTTCGGATTTCCCTTTAACATAAGCGGATTTCCCTTGTTGTTTGAAGGATTTTTTATTAAATTTCCCTTTGTTCCCATAAAATTTCATCTGGCCGCAGCGTTTGCTTTGCCAGAGTTTTGTGAATTAGGGGCTGATCAAATTTTGGCCCGCTATAGTTTTCAACCTAAGGATCTTAATAGGGTACTGATTAACTGCATAAAATCAAAGGTACAAGCATTCTTGGCCGTAAAAAGTTAATTTTTAATAATTAAAATCTCAGTCATCTGTTTTAGGAGGCAGTGCTAGAAATGGTCGACAAGAAGTATTGGAAAACTCATGCAGAGGTTAGCTGATTTGACCGTCTCGATTCAAAGATTCTTACTCTACTATTTTACCAAAATGTTTTTGCATCTATTAGCTGTAAACAAATTAGTGAGACGACAGTTATCAAGCGCCATTTAATTCATCTGCCAGAATTTACCATTTGGCCTACACCGCCAGTCTGTCTTCCTTTGAGTAGCCCTCAGAAATATTTTTGTTTTTTTCTGTGAAGGAGATGAAGATGTCATCCGTCTTTTGATTTTTATGCTTGTACCTTATAAAAAGAGTTAGATAAATAAATTTGATAACGTTTTTATTACATACATATTTAAAATGTAACTTTCGTTTGCCGGTCAGCTGTTTTAATGGCAGTGGTGTAAAATTTCTCACAGATAGTGTTGCAAAATTCAATTCAGAAAAGAGTTGCCGAGGTTGAGGAAAAATTTCCCTTTTTATTACACACGGTTTGTACAAAAATTTAACAATTTTTTTTTTTTTTTGAAGTAACATATTTTTATTGTTACATTAAGCAACCAAATAAATGGTTATAAAATTTAGGGACTAGCAATAGTAGAAATCATAACAAGGAAACAGAACAGCAACGAAAAATAGGAAATATGGATAACATAAAGGTTTTTGGTAAACAACAAATGACGATCAAAAGTACATTTATTGGGGAAGGACACGCGTTCTATGTCGCCCTCGTATCCATAGGTCTCCTGGATGTCGTCTTCTAAGCCTTCTCCTGGTCCTCGGGGTTGCCAATGAAGCAGCTAGGTGATTAACGTGAGCTCGTAGCCGTTCGTTATACCGACTAGAGTGTCGGTTAATTTGCTCTCTCACAGTGGGGATGTGCCTGTCCTTTGTGATGTCTCCGTTCCTCGCATACCACGGTGTATTTGTAATCGTGCGCAACGCTCGGTTTTGGATCCGTTGAATTCGCATGATATTTGAGTCGGATGCCGTTCCCCATAATTGAATGCAGTAGGTCATTGATGGGACAACTATTGCCTTGTACAGCAGTATTTTATTACTGAGACTTAGTTGACTAGCATCCAATTTAGTTTCCTTAGCTTACTACGACATGTGGTTGCTATTTTAGCAATGTGCTGCTTCCACGTGAGCCGCTTGTCGAGGATCAAACCCAGATAATTTGCCTGAGGAGTTTGTGGGATTATCGTATCCTGGAACATAACCCTAGGTAGGATTTGGTGCCTCAGGGAAAAGTTGCAGTGTTGGGATTTGTTGCCATTTATGCATATGTTCCACCGATTTGTCCACTCGCTGTAAGTCTTCAGGAAGTTTTGAGTCATTCTGGAAGCTTCAACTCGACACGGAGAGTTTGCATGAAGGCTGTGTCGTCAGCATACGTTGCCAGGAGGGTTCCCAGATCTCCGGGATTTGGCAAGTCAGAGGTGAAGAGGGTGTATAATACGGGACCCAGAACACTACCTTGTGGAACGCCAGCTCGTATGCTTCTGATGGACGATCTTTCGCCTCTCACTTCAACCATGAAATTTCTTTCCAGGAGATAGGATTTCAGCAGGAGAAACTGTGCAGTTGGCAATAAAGACTTTAGCTTGAATAGCAAGCCATCATGCCACACTCTGTCAAAGGCTTCCTTGACATCCAGAAAAATAGCAGAGCTGTATTGCCTATTTTCAAAGGCATCCAAAATGTGTTGGGTAACTCGATGAGCTTGTTCAGGGGTTCCATGATTATTTCTGAAGCCGAACTTGTGATCTGGGAGGGCATCCTGCACACTTCTTACTGCCAACATTCTTCTAAGAAATATTCTCTCGAATATTTTAGAGAATGTGGGCAGCAAGCTTATCGGCCGGTAAGACGCAACAAGGTTATCCGGTTTGCCTGGCTTCTGAATCATCGATATCACAGCACACTTCCATTGCGTGGGGAAGTGGTGGATACGTAACATGGAGTTGAACAGGAGGACCAAAAAAAAAAAATATAGCCTTTTTTGGAAGAGCCTTCGCAACTCTGCTATCAATACCGTCGAAGCCTGGAGCTTTACTACGGTGCAGCTTCTTGATTTGCAGACAAACTTCTTCCGGGCTTACATGTCGAATAGGCTCTGCTTCTGGGGAGGGAGCATCGAGGAATGCCAGTGTACTTTCCACGTCTTCTCGCTTTGCAAAGTCAAATGGCCGAAAGCGATTTTCCAGTTCGTCAGCAAAAGCCAAGGAAATTTCGGAATCCGATCTGCACCACGAGTTGTCAGCACGCTTGATAGGGATTCTGCGAGGGGTTGCCTCTTTACTGATCTTGATAATTTCCAGAGGTTAAGTCCATAAGGTTTTGTGGGATCAGCATTGCGTAGCAGATCAGCAAAATAGTTATTTCGCGTCGTATGCAACAACTTTTTTAGTTCGTCCTCAGCACGACGATATGGCCTTTTGTCGGCCGGATCTCTCGACCGCAAGAATCTGCGACGCAAGGCTCTTTTGACCTTCACCAGATCCAGAACCTCAGGTTTTAAAAGGGCATGAGGTGGATCTTGTGAGTTAATTGAACCTTGTCCACAGGTTGAGGATTCAGCAGCGATGTGGATATTTCGGGCAAAGAGCCAGTTGCGTCGTCAATGTCATCAGGAGAGTTTAAGACCATGTTGAGGTTAACAAGTTGGTTAACAGCTGCCTGAAACCGAGGAATACATGCGTTTTGAGGGAGAATATGCTTATTACGGGAGAGCTTGTAAGCGGCAGTCCTTAGTTCAATAACCAAGGGGATGTGGTCAGAACTTAGTTCCAAGCTATCTGAGATGGTGATAAGCTCAGATCGAATCCCTCCATATATGGCAAAGTCGATTGCTGATGGTGTACGTTGACTGTATGGTTAATGCGTGGGCCCACCGGTTGCAAGGACCTGGATATTTGAACTAAGAATACAGTCTGCCAATGCTCTTCCGCTGGCAGTACAGTTTCGAGAGCCCCAAAGTCGATGGTGCGCATTCCAGTCACCGCCAATTAGAAAAATGGGTAATTGTTCCCCAAAAAGAGTTCTGAAGTCGTCGTTGGTGCGCTGCAAGTTAGGTGGGCAGTAAATGGATGCAATGACAATTTCACCGTGGTCTGTTTTAACTTTGACTGCGACCCATTGAGCACTCTGATGTTCCATTGTTGCAAACTGGTGGTATTTGAGACAGGACTTTATGAGAATTGCCGAGCCCCCTCGATGGCGATCGGCCGGATGATTTGATTGGTGAATGTCATACCCATGCAGCTTGTAGTATGACCGAGAGGAGAAGTGTGTTTCGCTGACCAACATGTCTATATGATGTTTCCGCACAAAGAGCTCCAGCTCCAGTGCCTTGTTGGCCAGCCCGTCAGCGTTCCACACGCCAATTTTGAGTCCAATTTGACTCATGGTTGGGATGGATGAACTGGGAGAAGGCCAGAGATCGCTTGTGCAGAACCTGGTGCCATTTTTGATAGAAGGCCAGTGATAAGATTCATCATTGACATCAACATCTGGAACATCTTGTCGAGTTGAGCTACAAGGACTGACATCTTTTCATCAGATCGCATAAACATTTGCTCTTGTCGTTGCCAAAGACTATAATTTTGGACATTCCGGAGTTGCTGAGATGACTGTTGTTGTTTGGGTCCTGGATATTGCTGTCGGCTTGGGGTTCCCTGAGCAGGTTGCTGCGGATGACGAAGGAGTTCCTTTGGCTGGCTTTGCTGATGTGCTCTCCGATTCCCACTTCCTAGCGGAGGGAAGTGCTGCTGCTGCTGAAGGGTTGTAAACTGTGGCTGGCTTTCCTGCTGAGTTTGTTGTTGAAGAGATCCACCAGCAGCGTTCGCGTATGACAGAGAAGCCACAACGCCTCTTCGTGCAGTTGATCGAGCAATGGCTTGTTGTTGTGGGAGGCTACGATGGGAAGTAGCACTTCTACGTCTACTTCTGTCTGCTGGTAAACAATACAGCCCTTGTAACTTGCCGTGTGGCCACCACCACAGTTTATACATCTGATTGGATGGATTTCTCGTTCACAGGCCTCAATCGCATGTTGTTGACCACATCGCACACAGTTAAATTCTTTATGGCAGTTATTTTTAGTATGATTAAAG
The DNA here is from genome assembly GCA_018152175.1 of Drosophila jambulina. Lineage (NCBI taxonomy): Eukaryota > Metazoa > Arthropoda > Insecta > Diptera > Drosophilidae > Drosophila > Drosophila jambulina. The sequence continues at coordinate 3,434,462 of JAECXH010000017.1, read as the reverse complement.
GATTGGCATCGATGGCATTGCACTACATCATCATTTTTGTGGGGAAGTTCGACCTGAACCCGTTGGCGACGGAGCGTCTTAAGCTCATGAATTTCTCTGTTATTGGTGGCAGGTTCTAACTCGACAAAGACTAGGTTAACGAGTTTTGCTTTGTCGAAACGGCTTCTAGGTCTATTGATGAAGCGCACAGTGTGGCCAATCAGACTTTCCTTAATGTCTTCCTCTGGGATGGAGTGATGAACACCTCGGATGACAATGCGGAAGGACCTTTCCTCTTTAAGCTGCAAAGTATGGAATGGTACCTATTTAATGGTGAGGGATTTCGTTATGGCTCTGTATGCATCGGAATCTGCAGCCAGGATCGAAACAGAATTGTCTGAGTGGCATTTTATTGAGTACTTCGTTGGGTGAATGATCTTGTCTATGGATCTGATAAGTTCAGATTTTCACAGTTCCTGACAACAATTGGGGGTGGTTTGTGAGACGGATCACGATTGCCGTTGTTGCCAATGTTGCTGCTGTTGTTGTCGCTGTTGTTGTTGCTGCTGCTATTGTTATTGCTAGTGATGCTTTTACTTGTACAGTTGTTGTTGTTGTTGGTATTGTTCTCATGGTTGGCGTTGATGTTGCTATTGGTGACTTGGCTGGTATTGGCTTGGTCAGAGTTGTTGTGGCTGACGGCTTGAGAAACGACGGTGGGTTCGTCGTCTGTACCCGTATCCGATAGTTCAGAACGTAGGTCCTGAGGTGGTATGGGTCGATTGTTGGAAGAGGTAGCGGCATAGAGGGTGCTAAATTGGTTTAATGACATGTTTAATGCTTCCCTCATTTTCTTTTGGGCCTCAGCCACTGTCGCTGCCATATCCAAGTCTGGTTCAGACATTATAGTAGCTGAGCACTGCCTACCAGCTACGGGCGGCTTCTGCCCAGAAGAGGCCACAAGACCGCAGCCGGCAGGGAAAATTATTCACTACGCAATATAAAAACGCGAATATGAAAATGAAAAGTTGTCCAAAAAGAAGTCACAATATTTAGAAAAAAAAATTTTTTGAAGAAAAATAAAAAAAACTTTTTTTGTTTTTTTTTTTAGATCACAGAAAACGAAACACGTCCGGTCCTTATGACAGGAAACACCCCGAATACCTACCCTGGAAGTATTGACCAAATTTAAGTGGTGTTTTTACCATGTTTTTAACATGCATTAATAATACTTCTCTGAATATAAGAACATATAATAATACAATTGCTTAACATTAATAAGAGGCATATTCCATCTGTTATTTGGAACTCTGACAACCCTCATAATGTCCCTCTCAGTTCCGACTTTTTCGGTCGGAATCCGGTCGGATTTGCAATTTTGCGGAAAGTTAGAACCGAACTGATTCTGAGGTGCAACCAAAAAAAAAAAATTTATAAATCAAGTGTGCCACCTTTAGAAAATTCAGAAATGCAGTAATGTTCCTGAAATATCAGATAATAAAATACAATTTACATTTGCAATTTTCATAATCGCCTTGTATTTTAAAATAATTAATTTCTGATTTTGCGGATCTGAATCCGCCGGCCCAATAGCAGTCGGAAAGTTTCCGAGCGGTTTCGCTCGGATGTTAACAGAGACTTAACAGAGGGAAATACGAATCAGAGGGGATTTTTCGGAAGTGAAAACTAGAACAGGTCTGGGAAATCCGAATCCGAGTAAATTTTTCGAAGATGGAAACTGGAACAGGCCTGATTAACTCGTTAAAAAATGTATTGCGTTCCTCTTTGTGTGCTGTAAAACAACATTAGAAACTACGCCTTTTCATTCTTTTAATTACTGTCTCTCCAATTGAAATGAGTGTTTACTTGAAGCACTCGTTGTTAGAATCTGGTTGACAAACAGTTTTTCCTAAGTTGTTCCTGCTGAAATGAGCCATTACAGTAAGGTAGGGCTCCATGAAGTTCCATAATTGTTCATTTACAATAAAAGAATCATCTTTAGATTTATTTTCATACATTCGTTGGAACAGCGGAGCCCCCAAAGCAAAGCAGTACACTTGGAGAAGGTCTTCGGGTCAGACCGTTATTCACTCATGCCCTAAGTTATTCACTTTCTGCGAAAGAAAGCTCTTACGTGCTACCATCCACATAGTACCAAAAATCCAGCCAAGATGACTGCTTATAAATAAATTGTTGCATTTCTAGTCGGAATGGGCTGGAGGACTATCGATATATCGGTAGGGGTTGGGATTGGTAGGACCAGGGGGAGGGGAGAGGTGCCTGAAGAGTAGCGAACATCCGCCAAAGCCAGAGCCAGTGCCAACAGGCCGCCGGCCGGTCCGTCATGGAGTGGACAATGCTTTCACTGTGCGCTTCGAGCGCACCTGAGCGCAGCCGAGCCACCGCCTAAGTTGCCGCCATCCACCAAAGCCATCTTGGCCATCCGGATCCGGTGAGTCCGTTCCGAGGGAGCGCCGTCCGGGACCGGCAGCAAATTTTTGGGCGTTCGTCGGCCTTTCGTGCCGTGGCCGTGGAACGGAAGCTTCTGCCCGCGCTCCGTTTAGCGCCGACTCCTGCTACAATTTAGAATTATTAATTGCCATACAGTTCCTTTTGTTTTATACTTACTTGCTTGTCCTCAGTCCCTATGTGTCTTGTCCTTCGCGTTTCCGGAGTCGGGTCCGGAATTGGTGCAACACCGGTGCTGTAAATGAAACAGAAGAATTGAAAAGAAGTTGAAAACAGGAAATTGATAAGCTGACCTACCCTTGTGGTTCCTTTTGGAGCTCCAGTAGGGACCCTAGGTAGGAAAAGGGGTCGTCCTTCTCTTTAACAGCCGGATTTTGGCCAATTTTTGCCGCCGAACCGTCAAATTCTTTGAGGTTCTAGTGACAGCCCTGGCTAGGGTCACGGCTTCGCCGGGAATAGGTCCCAGTGGAACCTACGAGCACCTGCCATCGTTAGTTGTAAGGATCTAGAAATGTCTATAAAGAATTAAATTTTAAAATGGAAATTGAAAAGGTGTCCCAAAATGGGAGACGAAACCGTCACCCGGGTGCCGTTCCCAAGACGGGAGAGAAAGGATGCGGCCCCGTAAAACTCCGGCGTTTGCGGCCCCGTCTGCCGGGTGCCGCTCACGCCGTGGCCACGAGGCCGAGATGGAACCTGAAAACAAGGGGAGGGGGAAGTCTATCGAAAAGCACCATCGTTAATTGTCCAGGTCTAAGTTTATAATTTCACTAAGTTTCCATGTCCTAGTTTTGTTCCTATCTTTTTTTCGCACACTAAGGCATCCCCTACGCGTTGGGATGGCTCACTCGACTCTACTCTGATAGGCTGGGGGTCAGATTATCCATGGTAACGGTCACTCACGTGTTCATCGATGCTGGAAAACCTCGGTCTTCAGCGTGTTCGTTGCGCTCTTGGTCACTCCGCAAACTCGATATCCCTATATTTGTTAGACTCCGGATCACGTCTGTCTTCGTTTACCCCCAGACTTCCTCTGCCACTAATTCCTTGGCTTCGCGAGCGTTGTCGCCTTCGGCCTACACTAAGCTTTCGCGTGCTTACGTGGCAGCGTCGGCGTCGACTACATCGAGCGTTGCCAGCAAGCGACTGCGGGCTCTCGTTCTCTCCTTGGGCCTCCCTTTTCGGCTCTATGTTTGAGCAACGTTCAGCTCTGCTGCTTTTGGGCTGTTGCGGCCGTGGTCGGTTCTGCCGGTATTCGTCTGTGATGATACGTGGCTCTGTCAATGCGTCTCTGCTGCTGTGGTTCTGCCATTGCGTCTCTGCAGATGCGTGTGGCTCTGCCGATCTTGGCTCTGCCCTAACTTGGCGCGTGTCGTCTCGGCCGAAAATGTGCCGAAGTTCCTGTTGCTGTGCGGGCCTTATCATCAACTCTGGCTTATGTTGATCTGTGAGCTGTTCGCATGCTGCTGCTATCGGCTACAATTTTTTGCCGATTGTTTCAAGTGTATAGGGCCTGGCGGGGGTGTGCGAAATTAGCCTGTTTACCTATCTAACTATATATGCACATATGACCGTGGGCCTTGCTTTGGTCTCCTAAATTAACTTCCATACTAACAAAAATAGTTACTTTTATACTAAGCTTACTAATCTACCCCAAAACTCCCAAAAAATATATATACAGATATCTAAATTTTTAGGAGGGCTAGATCGGGTCCTGTAGTAGGGTCCTAGTGGCGTTTTTTAATCCGCTGGCCGTTCCGGGTAATCTAGACTCAGTAAAGAGCTGCTCCAACGTCCTCCTCTGGAGGAGTCACTGCAGGATCCGCCATAAAGCTCGACGGGCAGCCATCCGTTGGGAGTGTCCCAACCAGGAGGGGCTCGAATGGCGGGGTCCGGCTCGTGGTCGACGTCGGGGTCCGATAGCGACTTGTCCTCGCTGGAATACTCTGCGGCGGGCCAAGGTGCCGGGCGTCGCCGGTTGTTGGCCAAGAACCCTGGCCTCTGTTAAGTTGCGCTGGCGATTCCGCCACACATCCGTGGCCGACAGGGGTCGGAGCTTCTGCACCGGCAGGACGGAAGGCGGCATTGGGTCGGCTCGTGCTGGCCCTGCCGAGGGCAGCTGTGGTGTCCACATGCCTCCCACGGGTGCCTCGGGCCGCGGCACGGTTCCGGGCGGCACGGTTCCGGGCGGCAACTCTGAAACGGCTGAGAATCCGTTCCCAAAAGAGTCGCTTTAGTTATGGCAGTAACCCGGCGCAAAGGTACCATCCTCTTCGGGACGCGGGCTTATGCGTCTTGTTGATCAATTTCCATCCGTTGTCCTGCACCTGCGCTTGCTGAACCTTGGCAAGAGGTTGGCGTATCAGTGCTGGCGTCGGCCTATAGTTCGAATTTCTCCGCGAAATCCCTTATGTTCGTTGGTGGCGTCAACTTCCGGATGGCAACGACCTTGTCTGAGCCCGTCTGTATCCCGGCCTCACTGATGAAGGGCCGAGGTACTTAATACTCCGCTGGAAAAACTGGCACTTGTCTTGGCTTAGGCGGAGGTTCGCCTCCCGTGTAACCTTCCAACATGTTCCTGGAGCGTAGATCCAAATTACGATGATTTCATCTAGGTAGGCAAAGGCATGGGTCTCCTTGTCTGGGCCGATGACGGTATCCAGGGCCCGTTGGAAGGTTGCCCGGGCCGAGTGTAGGTTCTGGTTCAACGCAGAAATGAAGCGGGCAAGGCGTACCCGCTCCAGAATGTGGTAAATCCTCAGCAAAGATAAGCATCGTTGACGCACATCCTGACGTCTTAGTTCTTCTTAGCGTCTATGACGATCAGCACACTATGGGGACTCTCGGATGGCTCGATCCGATATTTTAGTCGATGACGGCTCTAATCGCGGGATTCCTGGGATGGTACCTCTGCTTAATGGGTCGGTCGTTTCGCCTAATGATACTCGGCAATATGGGAGACACCGGTAAAGTCGTCGAACCGAGGTCGTTGGGTCATGACTACTCCTCTGAGTCGCACTCAGCGTCATCGACTCCGAAAAAGGAAATCCTCGTAGTCTTTGGTGGTTCTGAGCAGTCTAACCGAACTAACTTGCGTCCGGGTTGGTTGGGTGCGCTAATATAGCCGTACCTTGGGTACGCTGCGGTTGTGCTTGTGGAGCGGCTTGTGGCCTAGTTGCCAAATCGGAGCTGTAGCCAGGGTGCGCCCGTGGGGCGCCTGTAGTGTGCCTTGGTGTCGGCGGGCTCGGGGCGGCTTGGGGCTCTGGGTGCGCTCTTGGGGCAGCTTCTGCGTGTGGCGTCATTGCTTTGGTTTCGCCCTTGGCGGAGTCGGCGCGAGTTGTGCTTGTGGTGCTGTTGCTGCGCTGCGTGATGGTTGCGTCCCCGCTTATCCTGGGTTTGACTGTCGTGCATTCAGGGTTAGAGCTTGAGTCGGTGGGCGTAACGTGAGTCCTAGTCCACCACACTAAAGTGTTGCTTTTCCGTAGCACAGAAAGAACATACCGAGCAAAAGATCATCCAGCATATCTGGAATGATGAGGATGAAGATCCTGACCCGAGCTTCGTCCGCTAAATCTATAAGGGGGGAAAATGTATTATTCCCTCTTGGAGATCCCTGAGTAAGAGAGCAAGGTGAAAGCCCCGGTGTAGCATTCGTTTTCTAAACCTGGGCTTAGTCGACTGCATCACGAAAATGTTGTTTTTTGGAGCTCCAAGACAGAACACAACCGTACACGATGACAGTAAAGTCGAGAGTGTTAAAACTAAAGTTTCACAGGTTATGAGTTGAGGGAAATAAATTTTTTTTTATAGGTGGGTATAAGTTTCCTCGCTACCTCTGTGATTACTATTGATGTGAATGTCTTCTTTTATAGGGTCTTCCTACAGGAGTACAGCTGGCTATTTTCCATCAGTTGAACTGACGGTCCATAAGGTTTACCCGTTCCAAGAACTGGTGCTCATCGCCAGCAACACGCCCGCTTTGAGGAAGTCTGAGATTGAGTACTACGCCATGCTGGCCAAGACTGAGGTCCAGCACTACAGCGGCACCAACATCGAGCTTGGCACTGCCTGCGGTAAATACTTCCGTGTGTGCACGCTGTCCATTACCGATCCTGGAGATTCGGATATCAGAACTCCTCTCTATTTTAAGAACCTCCACAAGAAAAGGAGAAATAAAATCAAAATACAATTCTCAGATTTAACATACTTTATTCTAATATTTTTATGGGTTATAAATGAGGCAATATTGGGCAATGGCAGTTCTTATATAAATAAAATAAATAAATAATATAAACCTTTAATGGAGTTTAAGGTTTTTGCTCTACAACAGTCAAAATAGTTGGTAAATCTTCCATATTTACTTATTTTCCAACCTTTGTTTACGTTTTGAAGGACACAAAGCTTTTCCGATCAGCTGTTATCCGACGGTTGATGCAGATGTGCTCTATGGGAACAAGAGTTTCACATCTGGCTATATAAGTAAATACTTTAGTACACGCAATCTTCACCGGTCGTATGGCAGGTCCCTCGCAGTTCTAGATAAACGCAGGGGGAACGGGCGTCAGTCACGATTGCTTCTGGCCGGCTGGCCGTAGATTTCCCAATGATGATTAGGGAGATTAGGTTGAGAGGATAACTGTCCTCCTTTTACCTTCTGGCCTAGGGACTCAGATAGGTTGTGAAATAATAATGGTTTAACGACAGATTGTCGGAGTTAATTTTATGAGCGATGGCTCTTTATTCAATGAGTGTAAAATCAGAACTGAATCTTAAAAGCTAACAATGGATGGACTCATAGCGGCCTCTGCAATTGGCAAAGCTTGCCGGCTATGCACGAGCTTCCGGCCAGACGCTGTGTCAGCAGTTTGGCCGGATTGAGCTTTAGGGCGATCGGTCATTGCCGTCGCCCAGTTGGCTTAGTTAACTACTCCCCCCTCAGGAATAAGGCCGCCCTCGGCCGACCCTAATTGGGCGATCACCTCCCTAAGTTGGACCGTGGATTTCCTGGCCAGGGTGACTCGCCGATAAGTTAGGCCGACGCAGATCAACGCGCAGCAAATTGCTCCAGCAACTAGCACTATCTGGTGTGAGCGATAGTCGTTGATATCCTCCCCGAATCTTTTAATATGCTCCAGGTTACGCTCACTTAATCGGTGAAGGTAAGGGAGGCTAAGTAAATCATGTTCTAGGGTGATATTGAGGGAGGGCGCGCTAGCCACTCCTGGGACCCTTTTTTGGGCCGCGCCACAGCTGGCGTACCGGGTTTCATTAACCGTGGCACATTCGGCAAAGGTGACAAGGTGAATCCCTCGCAGGTGAACGCAAGTGCCATTGTCCACGCACACATGAGCCGGGCGATCTTTGATAATGATGATACCTTCGTCCACGAAGGTGACCGGATGCAGGTCGCTGGGTTGGATGTCGCAGTGTGCAACCCCTCCAGCATGGAGTTCTTGGGCTCAAGATCTTCTTTGCGCTAGTCGGCAGAAAGTGGCCCCCGTTGTTATAGAGCAATTCTTGACTGTGTGAATTTCTCCGTTGCAATCCGCAATGACCTGGTCCTCCAGTTTAAGCATTGTGTCATGATGTGACACGGGGAAAACGGTGATTTTAACACAAGCTGACTTAACTTTAAGGAATTTAATAATAAAGTGCAAAATGTTAATGGACTGTAATATTTTGACGGACGCAACAGACAAAATGTCTTTAATAGGGGTATCGGTGGACTCCTCAACCCACACATTTTCCAGGTCTGCATGATCTAGAATGCTAGGGCTAACGACATTGACTTTGGCAAGAGCTACTGCCAGCAATAAATTCTGCAGCTCCATTGCAATCATTCTGTTACGAGACAATAACATCTCATACAGGTGTCCCGAGTCAATTTGGGAGTCTTTAGCCGACCTCAGAATTTGATTAACAGTGGCGGTGATACTATTGATTTGTTCTTGTACTTTGTTGTTAATATTAACCTGTCTATTGTTTGCGTTTATGAGTTGAAATTCGGTAAGCTTAATTTTCTCAAAATCCTCTGCGTCTGGCGTTCCCGCCACTACCTTTCATGCCGTCCCCAAGAAGTCTAAACTTCTAGCTACCCTATGGTGGATGCTCAATGAATCGAGCAGGTCATGCAGGTGAGCGACATCTACGCTCAAAAGTTTCTGCATGTGCGACTGGGGAAACATGTTAATCATGCCACCAGTCTCTTCCACCACGCGCCTATATTCTGAGAGGTTTGCTGAATGTCTCACGAATGCAAATTCTTCCCATACTAAAATTCGACCATCAATGATGGGAATGCACTTGGCCTGCGAGTAGTCCGTGACGTGTGCCGATGTTAGGGTCAAAAGGAATAACAGAGGTAAGGAAGTGAACCTGTAATATTCGGATTTATTGTAGTGTTTTTCAAAATTTAAGTAGCCCACCACCAAACATGTAAAATAAAGCGTAGTGAATAAAAATGGGTATAAATAAATAATGAACATAAAAAAATCATGAAAATAATAAAACTTGTGCCAAGCGGCTAAAGAAAAGAAATATAAAAAAATGGAAAAAAACTATGCCAAGTGGCTAGGAATAAAAAATATGATAATAAAACATATGCCAAGTGGCTAAGGATAAAAAATATAAAAAAGATAGTAAAAATTATCAGACGAATGTCGGTAAGATCAAGCTTCGTCTACCTAAGGTTGTCCTTGTGGACCACCCTCCCCTTAATGAGGACTGTGGTCCCCATGTCCGCTTCCACAACTTTCTCTTCACACAATGGGGAGAGTTTGTTGCCCAGTCGTCTGTTTGATTTCACCAGGACTTTTTCGCCAACCTCGAACACCCTGTTTTGTCGGCAAGCATTTTCCCTGTTCCTGAGCTTATCCTGGGCAAGTTTTATCTTATCCTGGACCTCATAAAGCGGCTCATCCGACTGTGTTTGAATAACATCGGCCGGCCCCTTGTCGATGACCGAATGGATAGATTTATTGTATCTGGCTGTGGCCAGCAAGATTAGCTCTACGGTGTCACTGATGCCTTTATCGATTTTAAGGCATCTGGCAAGCTCCACTAGAGTGCTGTGGAAACGCTCCACTTGTCCGTTCGAGACACTGTGGAGGGGCGGTGCGTTTGAAACACTGACGCCGAAATTGTTTTCCAGCATGGTCAAAATAGTGTGCGAGTTCAACGATGGTTCGTTGTCGCAATATATGACTCTGGCTTTAGGGAAAACATTCATCAGCATTAGTAATGCCGGTTTGAGATCCTCTATGGTTCTAGAGGGAACTGGTTGGACCATGGCAAATTTCGAGAATTTGTCAATGCATGTAAGGAAATACTTTTTGTCCGTGGAAAAAATATCTATATGTAGCATTTCCCCTACATGAGATGGGACTGGCGTCTTGCCAAGCTCATGCTTCTTGGGATGTCTATCATATTTGGCCTTAGCGCATGTTCTACAATTAGCGACGATTTCGCTCGCTAGCTTAGTCATTTTTGGGAAATAGTACTCCGAGAGTACCTGCTTCACATTTTCCTGGGCCGATCTATGAGCCCTGTTGTGCTCAACAGTGAGGACTTCTCGTCTCTCGGCTACTGCAAAAATGTCCGTTACACGGTTTTTGCAGTGCCAAAACTTAGTGGCCGGGAATTGCCGAACTAATTCGTCCTGTATTATTGCGAGCGTATGTAAATCGTAGTGAATGGCGTTTACGCCTTTAGGGACAATGATATTCGCGAGCTCTTCAAGCAATGCCTCTTTGCATACGAAGTCAATGCTATGTCGTCTCTTGTTTCCAAAGAGTACGAAGCTGCGTTTTGACGGAAAGCGTGCTTCCTCCAGAGTTATCTGGTTTTGAAAGCAATTCAAAGGCTTGTCCGTGGTTTCAATTGTGTGGGTAAGCGACAGCTCACTGTGAATTGTGGCTGCGCTTGAAAAAGCTTCCTCCTCTCCCAGAACGTTAAGTTGCTGTCTTGAGAGGGCATCCGCAACGAGGTTTTCCTTGCCGGGCTTGTAAAAAATTTTGGCGCCGGACTCGTCGATGCGAGCTTTCCACCTTTTAATTTTCGCATTCGGATTTGATTCCGATACTACGAACGTTAATGGTTGATGGTCAGTAAAGATATTGATATCTCTAACTGCATATAAGTAATGGCGCAATTTGGCCAACGCCCAGACTACTGCTAACAGCTCCCTTTCATTGGTAGCATAGTTAACCTCACTGTCCTTTAAGGTTCTAGAGATCATAGTAATGGGCCGTCCCTCTTGGGATAGCACCGCGCCGATGCCGTATGCTGAGGCGTCTGTCGTTAAATCAAACGCCTTTTTATAGTCTGCGTACCTGAGGATGACATCCTCCGAAGCCAGAATATTACGCAGTTTGTGAAAGGCTAGTCGTTGCGGCTCGCTGAACTGCACCTGGATGTTTTTGGACCTGTGTCTGCTGACACTCCCATTTTCTCCTTTGAGAATATCCGAAATGGGCCTAGCTATGGACGCAAAATCTTTAATGAAGCATCTATAATAACTCAAACACATTTTTTGGTTCAGGGAATTCCTGAATGGCCTTGATTTTTTCTGGGTCAGTGGTAGCTCCTTTGTTGGTGACTATGAAACCCAAAAAGCTAACGCTCTTTCTGAACAACTTAGACTTTTGTGTTGATACCCTCATGTTAGCCTCGTATAGGCTCTTGAGAACCCAATCTACGTGCTGTATGTGAGAGTTTTCATCCTCCGAGAAGACGATCACATCATCAACGTAAACATAGCAGAATTTACCTATCTGCTCTCGTAGTATGGCATCTATTGCTCTTTGGAAAATGCTGGCGGCATTTTTTAGTCCAAATGGCATTCTGCGAAACTCGTACTTTCCTCCATTAACGGAAAAGGAAGTTTTTTCACGGTCGCGGTCTGCCAGCGTGATTTGGTGGTAGCCAGACTTCAGATCGAGTGTTGTGAAGTATTTGGCCTTGCCTAAATTCCCTAGAATCATAGAGATATTTGGCATGGGGTAGCGATCTGGTATCGTTCTCTCGTTCAATTTGCGAAAGTCCAACACGAGTATCATTTTACGGTTGCCCGTTTCGTCGGTGCCCTTCTTGTCTACTACCCATATTGGGTTATTGTAGGGGGATTTCGACTTTTGTATTATGCCATTTCGTAGCAGCTCTTGAATTTCGCTATTGACGAAGTCAGCCGCTCCCATTGGGTATGGGTAGAGCTTGGCATAAATGGGCTCCTCATCAACCGTTCTGATGGTAGCTACTACCGACATGTTGTAAGGTAAGGCCTCATTGGGGTTCGCGAAGGCTTTTTTCCTGTCGCGGAGCATTTTTAGAAATGCGTTTCTAACTGAAGGCGGCGCATCTGAGCAGTCCACTTCAGTAAAATTAACATCGGGGCATGAGTGGAAATCAATCTTCTCTTCTCTATTGCCCCATTTGAGATGGCCAGAGGCCAGACAAAGCGATGCTCCAGCCTGTTTAAGCAGGTCGAGGCCGATGATCGCATCAAAGGAAGACAAGTCAGGTAAAATGAAGAACGTGGCCTTCAAATTGAAAAGTTGTATGAAGCATTTATTAGTGATAGTGGTAACGCCGTGAATGGAATGGATTTTAAAGGGGGTTTCGACCGGTACGCTTTTCAATCCTTCATGAGGACGGATGAAATTTTTGGCAGCGCCCGTATCAATAAGAAGTTTCATGTTTATCCCCGCTACTCTTCGTCTGATGACGGGTAGCAAGGATTTTCCCCTAAAAAATGAACGGCATCGGAGTCGTACTCGCAGATGACGTCATCGTCAATTTCTTGAGCCGCGTTGGAAGCTGTAGCAGTGTATGTTTCATCAGTCTTCCCGGTGCTCTGTGTAATATGATTTACCCTCTGTCTTTTATGGGGGCCCGATTTGTCGGACGCAGCCGGCTTCCTATTTTGGTATGCCGGCGCCTGTGATGGTTTTAGCATCCTAGACATAGAAGGGTCAACCTCCATGGGTTCTGGCGTGTTCTCGCGACGCCTGTCATTGTGCGGGGCAGAGTGCACCTGAGCCTTGAATGTTTTAGTAAAGTGTGGGTTTTTACCCGCACTTACTTGAGAGTGTGCTTGATAGGGAGTTTCTTGGCGTTCTTGCGCCTTTGGGGCCTGTTTCCTATCCCTATCTTCCAGACTCTTTGCAAACGATGTTGCGAAGCTGTACCTTTCATGGTTTGATTCTACTTCTTGGGCTAATGCCAACGCAGTTGGCATATCCTTTGGCTTCGCCGAGAAGAGAACATCGGAGAGACTGCGCTTGAGGCCCGAAATAAATACACGGAGCGCGTCATCCCGGAATTTATCGCATAGGGTTCTTGCCGCCGAGCTGTCGTACGACATGGTAGCTTTATTGGTGAGCAAGGTGAGTTTTTTCTCCACCTCGTCACAGTACTGTAGGAGTGTGAGGCTACCCTGTCTGAGGGTGCCCATCTCCTGCTCGATGACATGAATCTGGCGTTTGTCACTGTATGTGAAATCAAGACGATCTATGATCGCATCGAAATTCAATACAGTGCCAAACGAAGATAGTACTGCATCGGCAGGGCCTCTTATTTTACTCCTAATTATAACTACAGCCTGGTAGTGGCGTGAGCTATCTTTGTATTGTTCAAATATAAAATAAGCTGCTTTTGCCGCTTGTCGCCAAGAGACATATGTGTCCTGGGCTCCCGTAAATTCGGGCAAGCATTTGACAGCATCTAGAGGCTCGTTACATTGAATATTGTTTTTGATGTCAATGGGTTCGTAAACTTTGATTGCCGGAGCTGTAACCGGCGCGGATGTGGCTTGCACAGCTGCAATTTGAGCGGCCAAATGATTCATGGTTTGGCGCATATGTTCTTCCTTAGCCTTATCTTCGCCAGCCTTCTCTTTTAAGGCATTGGCGACGGCGGCCTGAATGACCGCCTGAAGCTGCTCCGCATTTATGGCCATATCTGTATTAGAAGCGGCACTAGTGGCTGCCTGCATAGGTGTAGAGGTTATAGGCAACCGCTCACTGTCCGACTCTGAGTCGCTATTAGGTCTTTTATCCCTGTAAGTCAGAAATGAGGAGTTCATGGGTGGCTAAGTCAAATTCCACTAACAAAGGGTTGCATGTCTAAGCAGCGATACATAAAAAGAATTGTCACAATAGGCGAGGAAATCAACGAAGCTAAGCAGAATCGGAATAAAGTCAAAAGATTGCGGCAGCCGTGCTGTCGTTATGGTAAGCAAATAAGCGAAGCTACAAAGAATAAATATACAAACGTCGCGGTGTCGGGTTCGAGCACCGTGGAGTGGGGAAGTAATAAAAAATAATATAAACCCAAATATTGTTGCGAAGCTAACACAAAGAATTTAGGTGTAAGCAAAAAATATAACGAAATTAAATTTTAATAATTTGGCGAGACAGAATTCGTCCCCAATAAAATTGTTTAAATAAATTCACGATTTATTAATTCTTCAGCAGCGCCCTTGCTCTTATATGGGGATATAAAATATGTGTGTTTTAATATACGGCTACGCGTAGATGAAAGGCATAACTGTGAAATTTATTCAAATTAAATGCAAACAATACACAAAATAGCACATGTAATATCACCAATACACTTGTCAAATAAATAATGAGTGTGAGTACGAAGTTATGTTTGTGGAGCTGTAGAGAATATTCTAGCAGCGAGTTGTATTTTATTATTTAATAAAAAAAAATGTAAATGCAAATGCAGACACCGGGAAATATTCTTGGACTGAAGTGCTCACTTACATGTTTCCCGATTTGTAAAAAAATGGGTAAATTTAGTTGGGCGCCAGTATATACTTTAGTACACGCAATCTTCACTGGTCGTATGGCAGGTCCCTCGCAGTTGTAGATAAACGCAGGGGGAACGGGCGTCAGTCACGATTGCTTCTGGCCGGCTGGCCGTAGATTTCCCAATGATGATTAGGGAGATTAGGTTGAGAGGATAACTGTCCTCCTTTTACCTTCTGGCCTAGGGACTCAGATAGATTGTGAAATAATAATGGTTTAACGACAGATTGTCGGAGTTAATTTTATGAGCGATGGCTCTTTATTTAATGAGTGTAAAATCAGAACTGAATCTTAAAAGCTAACAATGGATGGACTCATAGCGGCCTCTGCAATTGGCAGAGCTTGCCGGCTATGCACGAGCTTCCGGCCAGACGCTGTGTCAGCAGTTTGGCCGGATTGAGCTTTAGGGCGATCGGTCATTGCCGTCGCCCAGTTGGCTTAGTTAACTTATATCCCAACTGTTTCACACTGATGGACTCTGTGGGAAGACAGTATTAGTGTTAAACATCGGATAAGTTTGTATAGGTTTTTTCTGCAAAATTTGAGACAAAGACTTCTTGGATAATGTTAAGGTCTTCGTCAGTAGCGAATCTGCTAGCGATTTCTAAATTGAAATTTGGTTTTATTATAATTCTGTGAAGGGGACTGAAGTTGTTACGGAGGAATTGGAGGAATTGGAGGAAAATTGTTTGTATATTCAACATACTTATGTGGGTATTATAGTGGATTACTTATTATATTTATTCGGTTTGATTCTACTATTCTATCCTAAACTACGCGCTTCTATCTATCTCACTTTTATGATTGGCCAGTGGCCAGTATTAGTCTAAGATCCTTGCAGCTGGTGTCCATCGACGACGCGGACACATGGGCCTGCGGTATACATTTTTTCTTCTGGCTGGGTGGCACGTCTCGCTTCGTTAACTTTTGTCAAAGGGCTCTATCTGACGCGTTAACATTCTAAGTTTAAGAGCCCCGACCACTATTAATTCGTACGCAAGCTTTTTTATAATTATAAACTGGTTGTTTTGAAGGATAATACAATTCTTATGTTTAATTGTTAAGAGAATAGAATATTCCTTAAATAAAAATATATTTCTATTATTAATAATATTGTTTACTAAACATTATAAACGGGTATAAATGCTTGCCATCGGAATTTATACTGGTCGGGGCTAGATTGCTTCACTCGCACGTCTCGTTTCTTTCACTGCTCGGGAGCCTAAGGTAGGGCCAGGGCACTTCTCAGATATTTGTATTTGGTTCAGGTTTGGTTGCTAAACGATTTGGACCTGCTGGCACAGTGTCGGATGGGATGAAAATGGCTTCGAAGAGCAACGGAGTGTTGGTATAAAATGAGCCCGTTAAAGGCCCTGAGATCTTAAAAAGTGGGAAAAGTCTGAAAGGTCCTTTGGTTTTCCGCAAAAGAGAACGGTTTGAGAGGCCTTTAAGTCTTCTTATAAGTGAGAACAGTTTTAGAGTACCTGAGGTCTTCCACAGTAAGAAGGGTATGAGATCCGGAGGTCTTTCACGGATGAGGAAGGTTTCAGAGACCCTTAAGCTTTCTAAAAAGTGAGACCAATTTAAGAGGTACTGAGGGTTTAACTGTGAGATCGGAATAAAACGTCTTGAGGTCTTCCATCCTCAGATTCTCTGAGGTCTTCCAATTAATGAGACTAGTTTGAGACGACTTCAGCCTTCTACTTATAAGAAGATCGGGTCGGCCAGACTATATGGGGGTTTTACGGCCCTCCAGTTGGCATCACACCGATAGCTCTGGAGGTCGATAAACCAAACCAAGATAAGAGCGGAAGAAGGAATACTATAACGGTTAGATACATCGCCTTTTTACCTGTTGCTGCCACCTTGCTGCTGGCTCCTACTGAACCTTCGCCGATCGCCGGCCAAAATGAGTTCTAGAGGGGTGTCGCCTGTGAGGGATTTGTTTTTTTTTTCTTGGGTCCAGCATTGTCAATGGCGCCCGAGTTCGGAGTCGTCTCAAGGAATGCCTCAACAAAGAGTGCACAGTGGTTCCGCTTGTACGGAAGCGCGGCCAAAATGCTTTTAATGGCATTAGAGAGCAGAAAGTTTTACCAAGCTTCGTAAATAGTGTTTGTAGTAAAAAAAAATCTGCCAACCAATGAATCCCAAACAATAAAATTTAAGAAATAATTAAACAATAACAATTTATGATCCATTTAAGTACTAAACAAAATTTACAATGGTTGTAACTTAAAAATTATAAAAAAATTATAGGATGTCTCCTCAAGCAAGCTATTAACTGAGGGAAATAATTTTAAATTGTCCTTTTTTTCTATATTTCTCTGTCCAGTAATATATGGGTCGGACCGTAAAAGCAAATAATTCAATATGTCTATATTTGTAAGTATTCGTGATATTTTGCGGGTATGATTCAGTTTGCATTTCTTTATTTCTTTGTTGTTCGCATCTGCAGCTTCTTCCGAGAGCTCTCCAATTGAAACAATTGCGTGCTCCATAGAAGCAGATCCGTGAGTACGCCCCTTGTGAACCGTCGCAGGCAAATTGTACCAGGGATACTCCTTGATTAACCCTTTGGCAGTATCGATGCCATATTCATGAAATTCGTGTACGATGATTTTGTGTCCCGATGCCAAAGCTTGCAGTAATGTGGAATAACGATGAATCAAATTTTCATTAAGGCCTGTAATTTATGCAGACAACCGGGGATTCGAAAAAAATTTTCTCGCTACATTGACATCGCTGGACTGCTATCTTCCTTTCTAAAACTTTTTGTTTATGTTGGGGCCCTCTGGCTTGCCACATTTTTATGACTAACTTATAAGAAAGGTGAAAAAAGTATTCAAAGAATCTTAATTTTGCATGCAGTGGAGATAATCCAAACTCGAAATATTTTGTTGATACCTTTTTGTCCAAACATTCATTCAAATTGTTCATCTTCGTTGGCTTTGCTTCGCAAATATATCATTTAGTGGAGTGAGATTCACTTAAAGCGTTACAAATTTTTCCATCTACCATAGTTAATTGTAAGCTATGCTCAACGAATATTTTTCTCTTTTGGACACATAGTTCTGTTGGTATTAGAAAATTTATTTTCTTCTTAAAGAATTTCTCCTCTGATTTTGATACTTCGGTCGTCTCTTTTTTAAACTGGAATCGAATTGGTCTGCAATAACGAGTTGACGAAGGTCGAGGGATTTTCCAAATTGATCTTTGATCAGTTTTTGAACTAAGTTGAAGAGGCACGTAAGATGTAACGAATAAACTTTTATCGTCTACATCATTATTGGAAAACGTTTGCTTGTACTCGCTATGGCCCGTACTTCCATTAAAACCCCATTTTCCAATTAATAACAGATAAGCAACAGAATCATCTGCAATTGTTTCAATAACTTTAGATTGAAGCTCAAGTATGCTCGAGGCTGTGTTATTTAACAAGCTTTGAAGTTCGACTTCTGCGTAGGATTCGTCTACAGATATGTTGTCAGGATATTTATCTTTTTTAGAGCTTAAAATGCATTGATAGCTAGGAAAAAAATTGAATAATATTTTGCTGTTTACAAAATTCCGAATAATCTCCATTAAAAGAGAAATTACTTCTGTGGGATCCGCTATCAATACATTTTGGGTTTGGTTTTCGTTGCGTAATGCAGAGACAGCGGTCTCATCAATTTCGACCAGCTGAGCTATACGCCGACGCTTAGTCCTCGTTGAAGACCCAATAATATTTAGTTTTTTACGGCAGCGTCGAGCACTTTCCGCATTTTCTTGGGGTACTGTTAGCTTATTTAAGATTTAATTTGAATTTGTTTGTTTTTTTTTAAGTCTAGTGTAAGTTAGTTTAGGGCTAAGGCGGGAGCACAATAAAGCTCTCTCTTACTCACCCACTCACTCACTCGCCTTCGCCAACCGCAGTTAAGCTAGGCTTTAAGTTCTCTTGTAAGAAATATAATTGTCGTCGTAAAATTGAAGTTAGATCGAGCGCAGGCAGTCTTTTCGTTTTTCGTCTTGCCAATAAAAAATATTAATTCTTGCCACCAAAGTATCGGTTTTTATTTTCTAAAAAACTATTTAGAAATTACAGGTACATTTTTTGTATTTTTCAATAAAATTGACTACGTTATAGTCAGCCAATCAGTCAGTATCCAAAAATCAACAATTTTTTTGTAAATGTACTCAATTGGTTGAATGCACGTATTCAGTTTATCTCTAAAGCCGTTGTTTATCAAATTTTGTTGGACATCAGCAATTACTTGTCGTAATTTTCCAGCGTGTGTGCCTTTTTTGGAGCACTATATAGTTTTTTGAACTTTTAATTACTGCTCAGCTTCAGCATCAATGCGGTTCAATAATGTCTCCCTCACAACATGGCTTTGTGAAACACAGATCGACTACCACAAACCTTCTAGAGTTTTGTGCCATCATCAAAAACAACAACCAAACTGACGTTATATTCACAGATTTTAGCAAAGCTTTTGACTCGGTCAACCAACCATAAGATACCCTTGAAAAAACTTTTTCTTCTGGGGTTTCCCGTCCCGCTGACTAATTGGATCGCAATATATTTATCGAACCGTACTCAGAGAGTTGCTTTCACCTTGGGCCACTCCTGTTTGGCTTGGCATTTTCATAAACGACTTGCCTAAAGTGTTTTTACACTCCCACGTCATGATGTACGCAGCTGATGTAAAACTATGTTTTCCACTGATAAACTCTGATTCTCACATGCTTTTACAGACTGATTTGAATAACATGCAGTCCTGGTGCATCAACAATTTGTTGTTTCTCAACAAGTGATCTTCAACGCATCTTTTCAGTATTAGATCTTGGAGTTTTGTTTACCCATAATTTAAACTTCTCTGATCATATTGGCGTAGTCGTTGGTAAAGCTAAAGGGGTTTTCGCCTTTTTTAAGCGATGGTCTAAGGAGTTTGATGATCCCTACACCACAAAACTACTTTATATTTCTCTTGTTCGTCCTATTCTTGAATATTGTTCGTGCATATGGTCACCTCAGTATGCAAAGTATCAAGACCTTATTAAATCGGTACAGAAGCAATTCCTATTGTTTGCTCTACGGGGGCTAATCTGGGATCCACGATGTCGCCTTCCACCATACATCGACCGACTGCGCCTTTTAGGCCTGTCCTCACTGAAGGACCGGCGCACCTGTAACGGTGTAATGTTTATACACAAATTAAATAATGGTTACGTTTCTTCAAGCTATTTGTTAAATTTGCTGCGTCTCTCGGTCCCTGCCAGGCCTTCGACACTTTCGGCCTATCGCTATTGAGACTTGCTAAACAAATTTCGATATGCATGATCCTTTTCGCGTTTTATGTTCCTTGTATAATGAGTTTTACTTATTGTTACATGTTGTAATGTCCTTAGATTTAAATTCTTATATTGTCTTAAGATACCTATCCTTACCTCTGCCCACCTGATGTGAGTCGGAGCACAACTTTAAAAAGCACTCCCTTCTTCGGTCAGAGGTAAGGGTATGGCTTACTATAGCAGTCTTTTGCTATTTTTATTCAATAAATAAATCAATAAATAAAAGAAGCAGAGTTAAAAAGCAAGAATCTTCGAGGATACCAATTTCAAAAGGAAAACAGCCATATTACATAATGTGTAGCTCCGCGCTAGCAAGAAACGCTAGCAAAAATACCTACTCCATTGATACACGTTCGGTTGTAGGGCTGGAAAAAAAGACACGCGATCAGTTTTGGCTGAGGTCGCACACAACCTCGTAGTTGTTGAGGAGGAGGATATCAGGTATGCCGCTCTGCTCGGATTAGATTTAATTTCGAAGTTCGAGTTTTCGCTTTCGGTCGATGGATACAAGTTTTCCTCCCCGCTGTTGGAGAAACCTTGTGAGAAACCAATTCAAATGAGTATTTACAATATTATTAATATAGATGATGAAAAAATATTCCTCTACAATATCCATACGATGTGTCTATGGTGATAAAGGTGGTGGAGTCGGTAGCATACGGTCAAGTTAAGCTTGAAATAGTACTGGATGGTGAGATTACCAAATTCGGCGAAGACCAGAATCTGCCGTGCAACAAAAAGGTGCTGGAGAACCCGCTAGAGAATCCCAACAGCTGATCCCATTAAGCAAGCCATTGACTATAAGGAAGTGGTGATAGCCCAAGAGCGATCTGCAGGTGAGCGCATTAAATTAAAACTGGCCAAGGAGTGCGATATTCCGCAAACTACAAACCATATTAAATTGTGTGCAAGATCAAGATGGAGCGGCACATAAGAACAACAGTAACCGGGACAAATGCGATGCTCGCAAGGATTTGGCTGACCAACTGACGGATTTCGCACAGAAAAAAATGAAAGAGCTGGAGCTAAACGGCAGATTGAACGTGCAGAGCTATCGATTAAGGAGAATAAAGAGCGAAGTTGCGTCAAGGATAATTAATACGATTGGTCATCTGGAAAAGGTGATAAGTCAGGAATGGCCGAATGAAAGTCAGTGTATTAGTATTACTCACAAAAAGCAGTTCTCGAGCAGAACATGAAAAATAGCAGAAGCAATAAAAAACCACCAGAATTAAAGCAGAGATCAGCAGACGAAGAGCAACAAACAAAGACCGAGAGAACAGCAGCGAAGTGACAATAGAGAACAGCAATACAGAAATGGGACATTCGGAGAGTGACATTCAGCAGAGTCAGACGACAGATTGAAGAAAAACTGTAAAGTGTAAACCAAACCTGTAATCTTCATTGTTAACATTATCTGATCTTTTAAAATAATAAATAAAGCTAAGTTGAATATATCTTATCTTACAAGACACCTGCAAATTATTTACGTTATCTTAAGCACTTTAAAAAAATAAAAGTGCGTCAGGTAAAAAAACATTTTCTTTTTCTCTTCCGTTCACGCCCATACCGATTTCTTCTTCAATCATTTCATCATTTCTGTCTGCCCACTTTTTTATTCCACAACCTTTCGTTATTTTGTAATCGTTCACCTAGACTTAAACAAAAAAAATTATTTCTCAAACAATATTTTTTGTTAAATTAGTTTGTTAGGACTAACTTTATTTTTCTAAAGTTAACGGTATGGCTTACTATAGCAGTCTTTGCTATTATTTTTATTAAATAAATAAATAAATAAATAAATAAATAAATAAATAAATAAATATATTAAAAATATGTAGGCGTGCGAACACACACTTATGACTTATGTCGCCTATGAAATTAAAAGTTAAAAACAAAAATTTTTAAATATTACGAAGTGGCCTCTTGCGGAACCACTGTGGAGTTGTTTAATAAGAGAGGTCTATAAAAAGTTTTTAATAAAACGATGGGGCGTATTCGTTGTGGTCTTCCCTGAAATAAAAATCCAAGTGTTTAACAAAGGCCATACCCTAAAAAATGCTGCATAATCGTTTTGTACAAAAGTTTCTAAAAGTCTGTAACTGTTTGTATGTATCAATGGGCTGGGTGCATTGTTCTATTTATTCAGCTAAGTCAGGCCGGATATCGATGTGCCGACTAGACGGATTTCGCGGCGCCGGTGGAGTGGGTTACACTGGTAAAAATATCTCTAAATGCTGTGTTATAATGGTGTCGGTGCTGTCGGAGTTGATATTATATATATATATATATACACTTGTTTTGTGTTATTACCACCGAGCCTTGTACAAAAATCCGCAGGGGGTATTCACGGGAATGTTTTTTCTATTGAATATTAAGATTTAACCTTCCTCTGGTTCGAATAGTTTCACCAGTCTCTTGTACATCGCAAGTCCCTGGGGTTACCTTATTTAGAAGGCTGTTTAGGCAATTCATGGATTTGGAGAATGTATGTGTGTCTCTTGGTTTTTTTTTTTTTTTTTTTTTTTCAAAACATTATTTTGTTTATCATAGGGAATTTTTCTTTCATGTGATCCATGATGCCATCTTAGTGGTACTGACCTTTCTGGTGCCCACCGGGTGTTTTATACATGGCGCAGCCGACACAGGACTTAATGTGGCTTTTTAGGAATTAACGCATTCGGGGAAACCAAAACAAATTCAAAATCCGTCTGATGGTTTTATCTGTGCTCATGTGTCCGGTTTTGTCGTGGCACTCGTGCAGGATATAGAATCTTAACTGCTTCAGCACAACCTATAGCAACTTATTTACCAAGGATTCCGAATCAGTAACCAAACAAATTTTCAGCTTTTTTTTAAGATATGAGCATTCAAAGTCGAAATTCTTTTCCGTGAATGTGTCATCCAACAAAAAATAGGTAAATAGTCGACTTTCAGGTAATATTACACAAAAACTACATAACCAATGGTCATGATTTTTTTCATTCATTAGTACATTCATTAAATCTCATCCAAATTAAAAAAAGGGTAGTTTTGTGTGGACTTGTACAGGTAAATCGCTACCTGCCAGGTGTCCATTATGTTCACCTTTTTCTGGTGAAAGTCTATAACTTTTGAAGATGCCCAAAGCTGGCCACTACACAATGACTGCCCACTGCGTGTATATTTCCTGAATCATAATCCGAATCAGAATCGGCTGCGTTCAGCTGCGACAGGGTAAAATATACCAAAACAAGTATGCGCCTACCTAAAGATATACCAACTGTAGCGCGCAACTGATTTGAAGCCTTAATTTGTTACATTGAATCTTATGTTTTGTATTGATTAAAAAAACGTACCTTTAAAATGGGTTTGTATACCTGAGGAAAAAATGAATTATTCCTTGGAGAAAACAGGTACACGCAGATATTACTTTTTTGTCCTAGGTAGGCAATATCTTACCAAATAAATATGAATTTAGGGGATATTTACATTTAAACAAGAAAGAAAGCTAACTTCGCCACGCCGAAGTTTGTATACCCTTCGGCTTACAATTGGATCATTATGAATTGATAAAATTTTATCAAATAGAAAGTAAAACTAATAGGAATTGTATATAACATTTATACATATAAAAATTCGGTTAACATTACGTATACGTAATATTTCCCCAACATTCATATGGCAGCTATATAATATAGTAGTCCGATTTTGATCAAATTAAAACCGAAATTTTAGAATAATATAAAATTGCCATTTCTCAAATTATATGGAAATATGTTGAAAATTGGACAAGTTATAATATTTTTTCTGAAAATTTACCGATCGTTCCTATGGCTATATGATATAGTCGTCCGATCCGGCCCTTTCCGACTTATATAGTAGTGAGAGCATATAGAAGACTATCTGCAAAGTTTCATTCAGATAGCTTCAAAACTGAAGGACTAGTTTGCGTATAATCGGACAGACGGACAGACGGACATGGCTAGATCGACTCGGCTGTTGATGCTGATCAAGAATATATATACTTTATAGGGTCGGAAATTTCTCCTTCACTGCGTTGCAAACTTCTGACTGAAATTATAATACCCTGCAAGGGTATAAAAATGCAGGTGTCTGGTTGAACCTCTCTAAGATATGATTCTCATGTAACCTATTTAAACTCATGATTTGTCTAAATAAAATAAGTTTCTTACAAAAACTCAACAAATTAAGATCTTATTATTCTTTTCTTTTTGGTCATTCGAGCCTTCGAAGCATTTTTACTTCGAATAACTCTGCAGTTTCCCCCTTTATGGTAAGGGACTCAGAGAAAGGCCAGCTCCTTAAAGCATAGCAAATTACACTTGCAGCTTAAGGTAGCCAAAATAATTGACTCTTGTTTCCCGTTTATTTTAAGGAACAGAGTATAAATTCAAAAGCAATAGGATACAAAAAGAGTCATTATTGCATTTAAAACAGCATTTTTCAACATCAAAATTAGTCGGTTAAAAATATAAATTTTGTGGTTGAGAAATCGACAAAAATATAAATAAAAACATTGTGGGTGTTATTTTCGAGGCCAGAACATCGAAAAGTGTTGGGATTGATTAACAATTAAGATCACAATTAAAAAAAACCCTTTCAGTGACAAAAAATCAAAAACGAAAGATACCTTCGGCACGCCGAAGTTTGCTTACCCTTGCAGCTTACAATTCCATCATTATGCATTAATAAAATTTTATCAAATGAAAAGTAAAATTGACAGGAATTGTATATAACATATATACATATAAAAATTCGGTTCAACATTACGTATACGTAATATTTCCCGAACATTCCTATGGCAGCTATATGATATAGGTGTCCTATTTTGATCAAATTAAAACCAAAATTCTAGAATAATATAAAATGGCCATTTCTAAAATTTTATGAAAATATGTTGAAAATTGGACAAGAAATAATTTTTTTTCTGAAAATTTACCGATCGTTCCTATGGCAGCTATATGATATAGTCGTCCGATCCGGCCCGTTCCGACTTATGTAGCAGTGAGAGCATATAGAAAACTATCTGCAAAGTTTCATTCAGATAGCTTCAAAACTGAGGGACTAGTTTGCGTATAATCGGACAGACGGACAGACGGACAGACGGACATGGCTAGATCGACTCGGCTGTCGATTCTGATCAAAAATATATATACTTTATAGGGTCGGAAATGTCTCCTTCACTGCGTTGCAAACTTCTGACTGAAATTATAATACCCTGCAAGGGTATAAAAAGAAATACAACAACAAATAGAAGGAAGGACCCCCAGCAACTTGGACTCCAAAAGAAGCAGACACAAGAACATTTACAACAGCACAGCAGCTAAGTAATTTGACTTCTAGGGTTCTAATTTAGAAAAAGCACTGGAGCAGATAGAGACTTATTTAGAAGACGCTCTTAACGCGTTTCAGGAGGATAGGGTAATAACTTTTAAAATAAGAATTTACAAAATTAACTTTTACTGGGAAAAACTTATAAATCTAAAGCAAGTTGCCCAGGTTGATTTCATTGATAGGAATTATGATGCGAGAGACTCATGATATGAGAGTTAAATTTCAGGAAAGTGTGCCAATGAAGATAGATGTTGCAAATTAAAAAATTGATAATTTGCCAACTCTACCTAAAATATAGGTTTCCACATTTTTTGGAGATTCCAAGGATTGGGACCTGTTTTATGAGTTATTTAATGAACTCATTCATTTAAGGGAGAATTTAAGTGCAACCTTAAAATTTAATTACTTTAATAGTAAAGGGTGAAGCCTCTCACCTATTACTGGGGTTTGGGGAAAATGATGAGGCCGCTTGGGATCTATAGACCAAGCGGCATGAAAATAAAAGAAAAATATTTTCTGAACAATTCAACCGCCTCCTTGAGCTTGACCATGTGAATGTGATTTCAACTAGGCAATTAAGAATGTTTATTGACTCTATAAATGAGTCAATCCATATGATAAAACTAAAAGCACAACTCTCCGATAACGTAAATATAATCTTTGCACAGTGTTTATGGGTAAGACAACGAATATGCCACCCTTAGTTATAAATAATAACGCACGATAGTTGTGTTAAATTTGTGTGATGTTTATTCGGAGCTGCTATAGGACTGTGTTAATAGCTTGGCTTCAAGACTCTTTTATGTACTATATGTAAGCTTAAAAAATAGTTTGCTGAAAAGAAAGAACGAAAGAGCCCTGCTGGTGCAGTCGTACATCTATGCGCACATGACTAGGGGTTGCCGATCTGCTCCGAACACACAGATTATTTAAAAATAAGTTAATAAAGAAGCTCTACAATTATACGACAGCCATACAAAAAAAAAAAAACAAAAGAGATCCAATTATTGTCCTACGTTATCGAATTTTTAAAGCAAAGATTAAGTTTGTAACGACCCTCTTTTGGGGTGCACGGCCTAGCTAGTCTAGGTCGGGGTTCGTACATATACCAAGTGAGAAAAAGGATTTGATTCAGTGAAATTAAGGTTTTTTATTTAAATTTGTTTCCTTTGCTGGACGCTGTGGAAAGAAAATGCTGGTCGTCGCGATCGGTGATGATTTCCGGAATTTGGGTCGCGGCTCCGCGCTGGCTAGCGGATCGACGGCTTAAAAATCTCCTGGTGATCCGGGTTGCGACTCCGCGCAGGGCTAGCGGATCGTCGGCTTGAAGATACCCTGTGATTCGGGTTTGGGGCTCGTGACCTGTTGCTGTACTGGCCGCGGAGTGGCCACGGTGTGCGAGTCCGGGTGACGTCGGTCCAAAAAGGCGATTGATTATTCCCTAAACCCCGCGTGACACCATATTAACTCTTTACCATGCTATCTCGTACGGGTTCGGCTGCAAGAACCTTACTCGGCTTCCCTCTTCTCGTCAATGCCAGCTATGCAAGAGCTCCACAATGTATTCGATTTCCAATGTATTAGAATTTTCATCAGCTGTTCCTCGATTGGGGTTGCCAGATATTCCCAATGTATTCGGTCTGTACCAGTTGTTCGGGGTTGTTCCCGCTGGCGTTCCAGGTGGTGTCGGTGTGATCTTATTTCAAGGTTGGCGTGCTCCATCTTACGTGCCCCTGGTATTGGTTATATTGGTTTTCCTTTATAAATAATACAAATAACAAAATAGTGACTTTATTGTTGTGGTTAATAATACTAAATAATAATAAAAAAATAATGACTTCGTTGTGGCGATTAACCGAATTAATAATTCTAAATAAAAAATAATACCTTCATTACCCTAATTAGTATTAATTAATAATAATCCTAATAATAATTAAATGATCACTTCATCGTTCAGTTCAGGACGAGAATCCTGTAAAAGAAAAAATTGTTATGAAAGAAATTTCTGATAAAAACTGTCCCATTTGCAAAGGTTTGGGTCACACAGTGGTGCAGTGTCACAAGTTTAAAATTTAAACCCATCAGAAATTATGGAAAAATTAAATAAGCCAAATTGTGTTTTAAATGTTTAAAACACTCATATGCAGAAAAATGCCTTAGCGATATATCGTGTTCTATATGTAACAAAAATCACCCTAGCATGCTTCACATAAATTATAAAAAAATATAACAAGTAAACACACTAAGGACGTGGGATCAAGATTTATCAGCTACAGCTAGAGCTTTGATTGATAGTGGCTTACAAGCCTCTTCCAGTCAGCTCAATTGATGTTGGTAAAGAAAAATGGAAGTACTATAAGTGTGCTGACCCCAGGTCCAGGTCGTATTGATCTTATAATTGGGGCTGCTCTATATACTCACATTCTGAAGAATGGTGTAAAAAGAATAGATGGGCTCCTTGTTAAAAAAACTAATTTCGGATGGATTCTTCCAGGACACAAAAAATCCAAATTAAGAAAACCGATCGTATCAAGTACGATTGTTGTTCACGCCAAAAGGGCGTTAATTTCTCAGAGGCAGTGTGATCCCGAACACTCTCGCTCTCTCTCCCTCTTCCCTTGGACTTTCGGTCCATAGAGCTTCAAATCTGCTTTGAGATGCTAGTTAAGTCTTCATGTATGTTAGTTATAATTCCTACTAGTACCAATAAAGACACGCACGTCACGCAATACCCCAAAAATAGTTTCTTTCGTGTTTTACTTATCGAGTGTTTCCAGGTGTTAGCAACCCCCCCTCCAATTCATGGTCCATCAGAGCCGGATAATTCCATCCCCAGCAGCTTCGGTGGCTTTAACACCGCACAAGATAAGTAATTTTTACATTTGCTGCCGGTCATACAGCTTAGTTTTGCGAAACTCAGTTCGCCTAACTTCTCTGTATGATTATTGCCTAAAATCCAAGTCCGATTGATCCGACACTACGGCAGCTTCCTATTTCAAACAAAATTAATTTCCGCATATTTATCCGTGTGTTTAAGTTAATGCCAAAAGCCGCAGTGAAACTTCCAATTCCTAATTTCTCTTCGTTCACTGTGTTCCGCTTTATTTCCACCTACATACATACATATATGCTCCTACATATTTCCAATACAGTCCACTCCACTAATCTATAATTGCCACCAGCAATTCGCACAAAATATATAAATAAATTAAATATATTAAATCCCAAATATACCGGCAAGGTAATTAAGTTATTTAAGCAGCAAAAATAAATTCAAATTGTTCTTATTAAATTTATTATTCAAACAAGGCCCGGATTACCGGCCGCTGTTCTACCAAAGACCCTTACGGCTGTTCCACCTTTGACAATAATATTTGTCTCGAGGCTTGCCCCTAATCTCGAATCTGAAGATGTACTTGCCTATATAAACGGCAAAACCCAAATCGAAAATTTAAAGGTGGAAAAATTTAAGTTTTCTTACACCAGGGACATCTCATCTTTTAAGATAAGTGTCCCGCTCAAGTTCTTCGACACAATTTGCTCTGGTGACTTCTGGCCCGAGCACGTTGTAGTTAAAGAATACGAGGCTAAAAAGAAGAAAAAACGGCCAATGGGAGTACATCTCCCTAAGCCGTCACAAACCTCTTCGACCACTGCGACCACACCAATCTCAGCTGTAAAAAACTAACCACCTCCCTCCTAATTTCCTATCAGAATACTAGAGGCTTACGCAGCAAGCTCTCGAAATTGTACTCTGATAGTTTTTCCTTTGCATCCCAGGTAATTGTGTTTACTGAGACCTGGTTAAAGCCGGAGATTTTCATCTTCGAAATTTTTTCAGGTAAGTACACAATTTATAGATTGGACCGTCTCTCCCAGCGAGGAGGTGGAGTTTTAATTGCCGTTGACTCCTGCCTTTTCTTCGAACTGGTTGTCCTCGATGATATCACTGATTGTGAATTCATCTGTGTAAAACTATCATTCCCAGGTAGTTTTATATTTATAACATTCTCTTATGTTCCTCCATCTGCTGATAAGCCTATTTATTGGAAACACCTTTCCGCAATTCGGGCCGTTTCCAACAGACTCTCAGATAGAGACCAACTTGTGACTTTAGGGGACTTTAATATACCTGGAGCGCGTTGGTCATCAGATGGTGTGTCAAATGTTCTTCAGACTGCGGCACAGCATGACCTTACCATCCTACTTTCGATGTGAATATCGATTCGGGCATCGTTGTAAGGGAAAAATCTAATCGTTTGGCCGATAAAGTTTGCTGTTTTCGTAAAGCTAACTTTCAAAGGCTAAACAGTTTAATATCTGAATCTAATTGGTCTAACCTTTACATGTGCACTGACATGGCAGCCGCCGTGGACATTTTTTACAGTGCCATGAACTCGTTCTTTTTATTATGTGTTCCGTTAACCTGTCCGTCGGCCTCCAGGAAACCACCTTGGTTTAATAAGGAGCTGACACGCTTAAAAAACGTAAAGCCTAGGCTTTATAATAAATTTAAACTTACCGGCTCTCTAACTGCTTCTTCTAAATTTATTAAAGCTCTGGCGAATTTTACCGTGCTCAACGCGCAGTGTTATAAATATTATTTGACTCGTTGTAGGGTTCAGTTCACGCAGGACCCGAAACAGTTTTATAACTTTGTTAACACTAAGCGTAAACCTAATTTATATCCCTCCTCGCTTTCATTTAAAAATTCTACAGCAAACTCAGATCAGGCTATTGCTTATCTTTTTGCTGAATTTTTAAAACAACTTATTCTCCCTCGACCAATTTAAACCTGTATGGTTACCCTTACTCCCTTACTCTATGCCATGTTCAAACCTAATTTTCAGTCCTATCTTTAACGAAAGCTCTCTTAGTCTGGATCTTCCATTATTAAGCCAGTGTACTTACCGGTTCCCGACGGAATACCGGACTGCGTGCTCAAATATTGCACAGACGCTCTCTGTAACCCCTTTCTTAAATTGTTTAAATTATCTTTAGAAACTCCTGAATTTCCCCTTATTTGGAAGGAATCCTTTATTATTCCCCTCCACAAAAAAGGTACCAAATCGGATGCCAGCAACTATAGGGGTATCTCTAAGTTGTCAGCCATTCCGAAACTCTTCGAGAATGTAATACCTCACTTGCAGCATTTATGCAGATCCGTTATTTCTCCATGTCAGCATGGATTTATGAGGCGAAGATCAACCACTACAAATCTCTTGGAACTTACCTCATTTGTTATTAGAGGGTTCTAACGCTACTTTCAAACAGATGTGATTTCCACGGACTTTAGTAAAGCTTTTGACTCGGTTGATCATTCTCTTCTTGTAAGGAAGCTCGACTTTTTTTTTGACTCGGTTGATCATTCTCTTCTTGTAAGGAAGCTCGACTTTTTTTTTGACTCGGTTGATCTTCTTAAATGGATTTTGAGTTATTTGTCTGACAGGACTCAAAGGGTTCTGTTTAAAAATGCTCTCTCCAAATTCCTCAGTGTCACATCTGGCGTCCCATAAGGTAGCCACCTAGGCCCACTGCTATTTTCATTGTTTATTAATGACCTTCCGCTAGTTTTAACCAACTCTCGAGTACTAATGTGCGCTAACCACGTTAAACTATGTGTGAAGTATAAGGACAGCTCATGCCAGTCAAATTTACAATCGGATCTTAATCATTTTCAAGCATGGTGTCGTGCTAACCTATTACATCTCAACAGCTTCAAGTGCAAACTGATGACATTTTCGCGTGTCTCCCCCCAGTATGCCACCTAATTGCTCAATGACTGCTCTTTGGAAAGAATAACTCTTGTCGATGATCTTGAAGTCCGCCTTGATCCCAAACTTTCGTTCTCGGAACACATTGCCTGCATGGTTAACAAAGCCACAGGCATGCTTGGATTCATTAAAAGGTGGTCGAAGGAATTCGATTCCCCTTATGTAACTAAGAGCCTTTTTGTTTCGTTAGTTCGGCCCATTTTAAAAATATGGTTCTTGGGTGGAGTCCTAGTTTTGGAGTCCATATTAACCGCATTGAATCTGTCCAAAAAAACTTTTTGCTTTTCGCCCTACGGGGCTTAACCTGGGATGCAAATCTGAGAAAACCATCTTACTCTAGTAGACTTCTATTAATTAACCTTCCCCCCTAGCGAACCGTAGAACGATGCTTGGTGTCGTCTTTCTACATAAGCTTATTCATGGGGACGTGGAGAACCCCTTCCTGCTAGGCCAGCTCAATTTCCATGTTCCCCGGCTAACATCCAGATCCTATATCCCCTTAGTAATTGGTCACTGTAGGAGGGAGTTTGAAACGCATGAGCCCTTTAGGGTTTTATGCGCCGATTACAACCGTCTCTATGACCATATTGCTGGTAGCGATAGTCTTCCCAAATTTTAAACAGTTTTGCTTGTAGAATTAGCCCGTAATTTAGCACCTTAGTAAAATCAAATTTTCCTCGTTCTTATTCTCACGCGTCTATCAAGAACGCGTTCGTGCTGTACGTCACACAGCTGCGCCTCTCGGTCGGTTGGGCGGGAGGTGTGATTCGATGGGACCCGCGCGAAAAAAAAAATTATATATTAAATTATTCCAGAACATAAAATTTAAATATTCTTCAATTACAGTGCACAGTTACTACAAATTAATATATCCAAAAACCACGCCACAGAAACGCCGACTTAATTTGTTTTTATTTATGCATTTCCCCTTGCTCTATCCTGAACTGAACTACATTCGAATAAATATATACACATTGCAATTACATACATAATCGTCGGCAAGTCGACGCTCCGATTTTTGGCAATTTTTTCCGCCTCTCGTTGTCTCCGCTATTCTGCCTTGACATACGGCTAATGCACAAGCAGATTCACACGCACGCCTTATCTTCGTAAACAGTACCGCGCCAAATACAGCAGCGGTCAACTGAAAAAGTCCACCCACAGAAAATTATTTCAAAGAACTAATTCAGTTACAAATTTAAGTGCGCTTCCATATCCGAATTAGTGTGACCATATCTGCTTTCCTACTGAGTGAACATTATTGATTTAAGGCCGAACCTTCCGCATATAACCAATATATTCGACAAAGTAAAATTCTAATTTATTTTCCAATTGGTTTCTAAATTCCAAAGTCTAGCTTTCGACAAATATAAATCATTCGGGAAAAAATATATATATACTATATATATTTATACAGACCAGATTTCCTAATATATATACAACTAGCGTACCCTGTGCACACTTCGTAGTGCATTAAAAAAATAAAATTGAAACAAAAGCAAAAAATGAAAAACCCTTATTTTATAAAGTGAAATGAAAAACAATTTTATTGAAGTGCTGTATGGTACACAACGTTCTTTGTTTTTGAATTTGTATTGCTAACGAATACATAGAGATCAGATGGTTTTCCAACACGTGAACATGCAACATAAAGTTGTCCATGTGAAAACACTGGATTCTCTAAATTCACTCCACAAATTCCCAACGACTGGCCTTGTGCCTTATTGATAGTAACAGCAAACGCGAGGCGCACTGGAAATTGCAAACGCTTAAACTCGAAGGGCATATCAGATGATTTCATTGGAATTCGTGGTATCAATACATCTTCACCTTTGAATTTGCCAGTTAAAATAGTTGCTTCGATTACATTTGCCATTAACTT
Organism: Drosophila jambulina; assembly: GCA_018152175.1. Lineage (NCBI taxonomy): Eukaryota > Metazoa > Arthropoda > Insecta > Diptera > Drosophilidae > Drosophila > Drosophila jambulina. The sequence goes on along the minus strand of JAECXH010000017.1, from coordinate 3,401,877 downwards.
TTTAACTGCGAGTCTGGTTCCATTACATAAACGCGGCTGATTGATATTAAGCAACATTATTATAGTAACACCAACTTTCAATTGTAAATTATGAGGTGGTAATCCAGGAAATTCCAAAGAATTCAAAAATTCAGTTGGATATTGAACGACATCTTCTTCCTCGATAACCGTATCCAATGACTTGTACGAAATCAATTCGCCAGGAATTTTTGATTGTATGACTAAGTTCAATTCACTGACGTCTTTGTTTTTCGCAGCTAAAATTGCTCTTTCACCTAACCAATTATGGCATTTATAATGTTGTGCTATGTTTGGAAAAACACTTTCAATCAATTCATCCATGGATTGAGCAAAACGGCAAAAATCATTAGGCAACGTTATCAATCCATTTTCATCGACTGACATAGCACCATTTCCAATTTTTAACAATTGCTTGGAGAATGTATCAGCAGATGGATCATTCTGCAACTGAACACGAACATTGGTAGTTAATTTCAATGTTTTGACGTGTCTCCACAAATATGATGATTTCAAGCAAGCATTAATCTCATCAGCAGGTGTTGATTTCGGAATGACTGGCAATGTTTGTCGAAAATCACCAGCCAATAAAATCAATGCGCCACCAAACAACTCCGCATTACCTCGAAGATCTTTCAAAGTTCTATCCAATGCTCCGACTGATTTCTTGTGTGCCATCGTACATTCATCCCAAATAATAATGGAGCATTGCTGCAATACTTTAGCTGTGCCAGATCCCTTTGATATGTTGCACGTTGGAGTTTCATTCCCTTGATAATTCTATGGTAGTTTCAAAGCAGAATGAGCCGTTCGACCGCCATCCAATAACGTAGCAGCTATACCGAAAGAAGCCAATGCCAATGCAATTTTACTTTGAGAACATTTCGCCGATGCAAGACAATGTCACGTGAATTGAATTCATCTCCAACGATAACAATAGCCACTTCATCGATTGTCGGTGCATTGAATCTTCTAGTATGCTGACCTGGTGGTGTTTTATCGGCATGAATGACAATGGAATAGCTGTCAGAAGACATTCGGTCGAGAGCAGTTTGAAATAGTCTAACCAATTCATTTTCGTCGTGCAACATGGCTTGCAATTCCTGAACGATATGCCTTTTCAAATTTGATGAAATATCACAACGTCGATTTGCTTCACCAGTTGCGTCACCCACAAAGTAAATTTGCAAAAATTGATAACTTTGGTCAGGGAAGGGCAACAAAGAACCAAGTTGATGGTATACTTGGCCTTGAATCTGTTGAGAATCGAAATGTTCAAAGTCGAACGTTGCTTTATCATCAAAAGAAACATTAATTTTTGTAAAATGTTAATTTACCTTAAAAGTCGGCATAAAGTTATCACTAATTATGTTCGTAGCACCGAATGAAGTCATTTGGAAGCACGAATTGTACGTCTGTATGTACTTCAAAAAATGATTCGAATTCGGTGCACCACCCAAAATCAAAGAACACAACGGTTCCGGCGGTGGCATCAAATCAGGTAACTTTATTTGACCATTAGCACAACACAATCCAGGTGTTTCGGTTTTAAACTTCAATGCTTTACAATGCTTGCATACTTGATCCATTGCACCGATCAATACAGTTCTATGTGAAGCGTAATCAAGAGTAGAATCATAACCAAATGCTGCTCTTTCAAGCACAATATGACGAACCGGAATTTGTTGCATTCGAATAGCTGCACGACGACGATTAGTAGCAGCAGCAACAGCAGAATTCGTAGCCGCACGCTGCTCATCACTTTGAGAAACTCTTAATGAAGCAACGATTCTCGCTTTTCGAGTATGACGTCCCAAATTTCTACGTGGCCGTACCATATCGATGTTAAAATTGGTTCAAATTAAATCACACCAATTTCCAAAAACAACTGGAAAAAAAACTTTTGCTGTTTTTTTCACTTTACGACTGTGTGTCGCTATTCATGCCGAATAGAGAATGAGCCTATACGTCAGCATTCCCCAGAATGGGAAAAGGCTGCCGCCAGGCCCACTTCGACCCAGCCAATATTTTATTTAAACCTTTTTTACGAATTATACATATTATAGGTTTCTGGTCACTATTATAATTATTATTAGTTATTCATCCGCTCCAGCTCTGGTATGGGCGATCCTGCAGGGGAGGTCAAGTTCTCTGTTTCGTCTCAAGGCACATCCATCGGTAGTAGAGGGGTATTAGTGTTATACACTGTGTAGTAATAACTCCGAGGACCAGATACCGGTAGAATTCGTTGAACTTCAAGTGCACGCTCTCGCTCACGTTGTTGCCTTAGTCTCACTTTGAGAAACTCTTAATGAAGCAACGATTCTCGCTTTTCGAGTATGACGTCCCAAATTTCTACGTGGCCGTACCATATCGATGTTAAAAACGTTCATAACTTAAGAACCAAAGTACATACAGGCATCGTATATACATACAAACTACCGTATTGATACCACCTTTCAAACAAAAAAAAATTTTTTGAAATCGGTCAACGCACTGAGCCTAACACTGGCTACAAACACTTTTGGCGTTTAATTTTCAAATATATAGATATGACTTCATCAATTTTAAATAAATTTACTATGACCTGTGACCGTCTGAGTCACTTCGAGTCCAGAGTCTGCAATCCAGCAGCATCCAGTCCAACCAAGTATACCTGCCAAATTCACCTCGACCAAGTCCGGGCGGTATGGGGCAAGGTCGAGAAAGAGTACGAAGCGTGTTCAGAGCAAGTTTCAGTTGGCTTAGAGGGCGCGGCGGACACCGTGCCTACTCTTAAGGCAAAATACGAATATTCCTATTTCGTTTACGAAAGGTGTGCCGCCCAGCTCATGGAACAGATCGATGCGATCTCTTCCAAAGCAGCTCAAGTGGAATCCCTTGCGCCCCAAAATTCCTTTCCGTTTGGCTGTCGCCTTCCTCCTTGCGATACGGAAGTTTTCTCAGGCGATTATATTCGCTGGCCGACTTTCCGAGACCTTTTCACGGCGGTCTATAGTGACAATCCTGCGCTGACCCCTGTTGAAAAGTTGTTCTATTTAAAGGGCAAGACAAGTGCTGAAGCTAATTCCATAGTTTCCAATTCGCCACTCACCAACGATGGTTTCCGCTCAGCCTGGGAAAACCTATCTGAGCGTTTCGAAAACAAACGAGCGCTGGTGAACAGTCAACTGAAGAAAATTGCTTAACATGCAGTCCATCGTACACGAATCTTCGGCAGTACACAATACACAATTCAAAATTGCCTCACGTCCCTTAATATTTCCGGTCTTTTTACGGATAATTGCGATTGTCTTCTTGTTTATTTGTGTTCCACGAAACTTCCAAAGCTGACGATCTCATTATGGGAGCAATCATTAGCAAATAAAAGCGAAATTCCTACGTGGCAACAACTTGATTCTTTTCTGACTGAGTGCCATAGAACTCGAGAGACTATAGACTCTATCCAGTCTTCTCTGTTGCGCCTCCATCCCTCCAAACCGATACCCTCCAACGTGTCACCACGAGTACTGAAATCCTTAATTACTATAATTCTTCCCATATCCAATAAATGCGATTTATGTTCCAAAGAGAACCATCCAGTGCGTATATGTCCACGCTTTCTCCAGATGACGACAGAGGATCGTTCCTCTTACGTCAAAACAAAGCAGTTGTGCTTCAATTGCTTTGCAAGCGGTCATCAACTCCGCAATTGCACAAGCGCCCACAAGTGTTTTACGTATCACGGTCGGTATCACACTTTGTTGCGTCCAAGCAACTAATCCTCCAGTGTTCTGAGTCCTCCTGATACTGCAAGGCAAATATTCGCACCTATCCAAAGGATTTCCTCGTTCTCCACACGAGTTACTACTTCTCCCGATTCAAGCAATTACTGGATTCCATACGACAAGTACAAATGCAGACGTTCCCGAGGTATTTTGTCCTATCCATGCCGAGTCTGCCAAGGGAACCATCCTCTTCGGAAGTGCCACCGTTTTCTTCGTCTTAGCACTGAGAAACGGCTCCAGGCTGTTATCGAGAAGAAGTACTGCGTCAATTGCTTGGCCCACCACCACCGATGCCAGTCGTGTGGTCAGGATCACCACACGCTTCTACATATCGACGAGCGTATCCAACGCTTTCCCGAGCAATGTCTTCCTGATATTCTTGCTGCGTATCCTCGCAAGGGGGGGGGAGAATGTTCACGCCAAAAGGGAGTTTATTTCTCAGAGGCAGTGTAATCCCGAACACCCTCGCTCTCTTTCCCCCTTTTCCCTTGGACTTTCGGTCCATAGAGCTTCCAATCCGCTCTGAGATGCTAGTTTAATTCTTCATGTATGTTAGTTATAATTCCTACTTGTACCAATAAAGACACTCACGTCGCGCAATACCCCAAAAATAGTTCTTTGTGTTTTATTTATCGACTGCTCTAGGTTGAAGCCACCCCCCTCCATTTCAATTGTAATTAATAATATTCAATCAAAGATTGTTGGTCAGGAAAAAGAAAAAATACATATCAAACAACTATTGGGATTTTGTTCCCCCGGCAGGACCTCACTTCGGAGGTATTTTTAAAAACAATAAATCAAAAAATGATTTTGGAAAAGATAAGCCATAAACAATTGGGCAAGTTCATAATTTAGATGGGAGCAAAATGACACAGAACAAAAAATATATCTGGGTGAATAGGAAAAGGCATAAAAGAAATTTGGACTCATCATCCTAATCTATTCCTTAAAATAATAATATAAGACTGCTGTGTTGAGGAAATTAATGATACACCCAGTGCCAACAAAAATGCCGCACTCTGAATATTCATGCACTTCAAACTTTTCTTGCCTGGGGTTTCTAAAAATGTTTGTCGAATCGTCAAATTTTTTTTTTATATATTAATGGAACAATTTTAAACAAAAGTGCATTCAAATTTTTCTTTTAAGCCTGTGTTTTATTTAGATCTAATGTCTTTTTTAGATACACATTATCTTAACACTTTTTAATTATTATGCCAAATGCAAATGAAAAAATTAATATTAATTATAATAACTCAAAAATTCAACAATAAACAATTTTTTCCAAATAATATAAACTTTCTGGTATTTCAAGGTAAATTATATTTTATAAATTTAAATTAATACTTTGTAATACCCCTTTTGGCCCTAATTACGCATTTTACCCTATTGATATCAAATTTGAAGGATGAATTGGGCATTAAGTCCTTAGACTGGCCCGGAAACTGCCCCGACCTCAACCCAATTGAGAATGTCCGGGCCCATATGAGCTCAAAAATAAAAAAGCGGAAGCCTAAAACAATGACAGAGTTAAGGCAAACTATAGAAAAAGTATGGTTAGAGGAGATAACAGCAGAATATTTAAAGGCTTTATACGATTCGATGTCCAATAGGGTAAAATGCGTAATTAGGGCCAAAGGTGGTACTCAAAGTATTAATTTAAATTTATAAAATATAATTTACCTTGAAATACCAGAAAGTTTATATTATTTTTTTAGTAAATTAAGTATACCTTTGGAAAAAAATGTTTTTTGTTGAATTTTTGAGTTATTATAATTAATATTAATTTTTTTTATTTTTATTTTGCATAATACTTGAAAAGTGTTAAAATAATGTGTATCTAAAAAAGACATTAGATCTAAATAAAACACTGGCTTAAAAGAAAAATTTGAATGCACTTTTGTTTAAAATTGTTCCATTTATATATACAAAAAAAAATTTGTCGATTCGACAAACATTTGAAGAAACAACAGGCAAGAAAAGTTTGAAGTGCATGAATATTCAGAGTGCGGCATTTTTGTTGGCACTGGGTGTATATAAAGTAAACAATTTAAAATATATATATAAGTTAAAACAAGCAGTTCTCACGGAGAGAAACTGCCAACTTGCTGACCACGGTCTCCGTGGGCAATTTCCCGGAGCCCGGCCGGTGCACTCGCGGAGCGAGTGATCATCGTCGGATGCCGGAATGCTGATCCGGCACATAGGTCGACAGCTATGCACCGGAGGTATCGAGCAGTGGCTGAAGTGGACTCTTACTTTAGTCTAAATAAGAACTCCGTAGCCATAGCTGCGTTTATAAACATTATAATTGTATTAATAATATTTTAAATAACTTTTCCCCGTACGGGATTAGGAGAAATAAAATTTTAATTCAATTTTAACCCAACGACTTTTAATAACGGACGCCCAAGGAACCGACTTAAGCCGGTACGGTACATTTGTAAAAGTAATTTACAAATCGATATTAACGCGACACGACACAGTGCGGGTGCGGAGCATTTAAATAGTGCATTCCAAAAAATTTCATTCAAAATTGCAAATATTGAAACACAATGCGTTGCATTTAGAAATTCCATTTAAATTTGTGAAATAAATAACAACGAAACGTTTAAACAAGATTGCAGTGCATTATAATTGGCGATATACACACAAATAAAAAATACGCCAAAATAAGAAATAACAAGTGAATAAAAAATTCTGAAAATCTACAAAGAACTGAGAAAGGTAGCCCTAAGGTTTCCCCCTAACCCCGCAACAAAAAAAAAAAAACCAGCAGCAGTACCGGTGGCCAAAAGCCATCGGCGGAGCAGAAACCTCAGCATCGGTAGCTGCAGAGGCAGCAGCAGCGCCGGCAGCGACGACGGCAGCAGCGACGACAACAGCAACGACAGCAGCGGCAAAAAGCCGTCGCGACGACAGAACATTGACCTCTGATAAAACATCTGCTCAAACCCAAACTGCTCCTTCCGCGTCGAAGACCAGCCGGATTTTTTCCAGGCTTGTTCGGGTTTTCCACCCCGAAATGCGGCAGGTACCATTCCTTGCCTTCCTTGGACCTCCGGACTTCCTGGGGCTCTGCGACTGACAGCGTCGGCTTCACTCCACCAGCTTCTCTCGAAGATTATCTTGTGAAACGGCTAGGAGGCTCGATCTCTGAAGCGGTGAGCTCGCTTTCCCACTCATCCAAGTGCGGTGGCTGCTACATATGGTCCTCCAGATCCATAGCTTCTGGTTTTGAGGGGTATTCCTAGATGCGCATGATACAGTCCAATTAGGATCCTTGGCGTCGCGTTGTTGAACGGCTTCACAGGCAGGCGCGCATTCGCCTTCCCTGCCTTCACATCTTCTCGACGCAAGCTCTGCAAAGTTCAAATAGGGCACTCCGTACACATTCTTCAGCCCATGGCGCTTTGACTTGCCCGCTGCACTGATCTGCAGGCTGACCATTCTCGTGCGCTCTTTGGCAGATTTTCCGCCAAACAACTGCACATTCAGTTGTCGACTTTCACCTTTTAGGTTCAGGCTGCGGATGAGTTCGTCGTCGATGAGTGTGACAGAAGATCCATCATCCAGCAGAGCGTAGGTGTCGACCTGTGAATTCTTTCTGTACAGCGTCACAGGTAGAATCCTGAGTAGCAGGTGACAGCTCAAATTTCGGTGCTATAATTCCTGGCGGTCGCATGTCGATCGCCTCTCGTCCTCCTCGCGCCCCGCGTCTATAACTGCGGTTGACGTAGGCAGACTCTTCTTGCTGGAATCCACTGACTGTGGCATTTGTATTCGTCGGCTGCTGTCTTTGTATAGCTGCCGGTCATCACTGCTCCTCTGATCCCTCTGATCCATCTGCAACTGGCGGCCGTCCAGGATGAGCTGGTTCATAGAGTAGGTAGTGATGCCTCATTCGGCTTCCGTAGACGCTGCATCCGCGGCCCTTCTTGCAGAACCGGGCCATATGTCCATACTCCAGACATAAAAAACATAACCTCAACTTCCTGGCGGTCTCGATCCGCGTCATTGTAGAAGCGTGGTTGAATTCCTTTTAGTACTTGATCTCATGCTGTCCCTCAAATATAGGGCAACATCTGGGGCGGTCTGCATACCGCTCCTCCTCGCAAACAGTATTCGCGTGCTCCTTGATTCCGGCGTCCGTGACAGTGCACACCAATTTGGCGAATTCATAAAGCCAATCGTCTAGGTGGTCCACAGTCAGGTACGGCTGTATCGTAGCCGCGTGCTTCACCCAGTCCAACCTCTTGCTCACCGGCAACTTGGCAATCAGCTCCTCCATGAGGGTTGGGTTCCCCAAGTGCTGGTTGCCGGTCGTGGTTGACTGCAGGAACGTTGCCAGGTTGCTCACCTTAGTGGAGAACGGCACGATCCTTGCGATGTTGGCCTCTTGAATTGGGCGCACATCGAACACGCTCTTCAACTGGCTACGGATCAAAAGCTCTGGACGTCCATACCGGAATTGTAGCTGCTCCATAACAGCATGCACATCGCTGGGGTGAGCTGCTCGCGCCTCGCCCTTCAGGGCTTTCACTAGCCTCTGGTTATTCTCCAGTTCTGTATACTGGTAAGCTGCCGTTATCTCCGTGAACGCGCATAGGAATATTGGCCATTCCTCGGGAAGATCAGGCAACCTACATGGCGTCCACCCAAGTATGCTCATCGTCGCCACTCCAGATGATAGGCGCGATGGTGCAGATCTCTCCAAATCGTGTGTCGGCTCCCGTGGCGGGTGAACATAACATAGTTCAGGCTGCGCCGTGGCGGTAAAACAAAATGGCGGAGAATAGCTCACTGTTGTTGTCCTACAGGTCCGTGTGACAGGTTGCCCGTTTGCCCAATGGCTGCCGAACGCCGGCGCTAACTTTCCACTCAATTGTGGCGGCAAATTTTCACTCAATTATGCCGGCAACTGCTCATCCAAAGATGGCGTCACTAAGGTGCAGGTTCTCACTCGAACTCTGCCGTGGCGCTGCTCTCGAACATGGCAGCATTCCACTCAAACATGGCGGTGTATTCGCCGCACCGCTCACTCCAACACCGCGTGCCAGGATTCCAACGGGATCCCTGGCGGCTTCTGCTTGTCCTTCACTTTCCCTTGCCTTCACCAGCTCCGATACAAATGTGCGATCCTTTCCATTAGGGCCGCCACTTCTACAGTCGTGGAGTCCGTAATCTGCCCTATTGCATTGGGCTGCAGGTTACTTGCCGCTTTACTGGCGGGTGTCCCACTTTCCTTCGGAGTCTGTGGCCGCTGCCGATCACCAGCCGTCCTCGCAGAGCTGGCCTGGTTGCCAGTTGCTGTGGCTGTGATGGTCGCAGTGGCGGGAACACATGAGACATCCAGTCTGGGGCTCCGCCGGGGCGAGTGCTTCATAGGCATCATCTCGCAGAGTGCAAATAAAAGAAAATGACGCCGCTCGGCCGATCACGGGGAAATGCCTTCCGAACGTTAACTTAACCTGAAATACAATTCCTTAGCTAACATACCGCAGTTTCCCTTCCCTTTCTCTGTGATGGCGCAAATCGGTGTAAACCGGGCCGCCAATTTTAAGCTCGTTATCACCCGATTTGGTGTGACCGCATAACATAACCCTAGAAATCCTCACACAAAAATTACTGACTTCTAGCGGCTCTAAATTAAAACTTAACTATCGATAGCCCTAATCCGTTCCGCGACAATATTAAAAAGTTGTTGTTCCCAACAAACCACTTCTTTCTTTTTTAATAAAAATATTTAACAATTTATTTTTAGGTTTTAAAGTAAATTGCAATTTACATATGTATGAGCATTTTTAAAGAAGTGTCAATAGCCGCTACAAAATTTAAAATTCTCAAAAATGATTTTTATAATAAAGCATTGTTTCAGTTGATCAAATTTGGAAAATGTGATTTCTGTTTTGTCACGAGAGAATTCATTGAATTTGAGCAAATTGTCAAAATAAACCCTATCATCAATTATAGTTCTAGTTAACATTTATATAAACTAAATAGGAAGCTAACTTCGGCACGCTGAAGTTTTAATACCCTTGCAGCTCATAATTGAATCATATTATGAATTAATCGCATTTGATTAAATGAAAACAAAAACTAACGTGAATTATATAAAACATTTTTGAATTAAAAAAAAATTGGGTTTTAACGTTTGCCTAATACTATTTTTAAAGTTTTACAGTTACAGCTTTACATTCACAGTTTTGCATTTTTCTCTGCATTTAACGATCGATTCTATGGCAGCTAGCTATATGATACAATCTCCGCTTTGCATTAAATTAAAACTAAAATTCTGAAATAATATAAAACGGCTACACTTCTTAGCAAATAAAAAAAATATGTTAAGCAAGAAAGGAAACTAACTTCGGCACGCCGAAGTTTGTATACCCTTGCAGCTTACAATCGGATCATTATGAATTAATAAAATTCTATTAAATGAAAGTAAAACTAACAGGAATTGTGTACAACATTTATACATATAAAAATTAGGCTTAACATTACGTATACGTAATATTTCGCGAACATTCCTATGGCACCCATATGATATAGTAGTCAGATTTTGATCAAATTAAAACCAAAATTCTATAATAATATAAAATGGCCATTTCTCAATATGTCGAAAATTGGCCAAGTTATAATTTTATTTCTGAAAATTTATCGATCGTTCCTATGGAAACTATATGATATAGCCGTCCGATCTGGCTTCCGACTTATATAGCAGTGAGAGCTTATAGAAGTCTATCTGCAAAGTTTCATTCGGATAGCTTCAAAACTGAGGGACTAGTTTGCGTATAATCGGACAGACGGACAGTTGGACGGACAGTTGGACGGACAGACGGATAGACGGACATGGCTAGATCGACTCGGCTGTTGATCCTGATCAAGAATATATATACTTTATAGGGTCGGAAATGTCTCCTTCACTGCGTTGCAAACTTCTGACTGAAATTATAATACCCTGCAAAGGTATAAAATTATTCATTAAAGAAATTTGGTAACCGCCTTCTCTAACCCCTCTTTAATTGACATTATGCTTTGTTAGCTGATGAATAAATACAAGCTTAAACGCAGCATTGCGAAGTCGAGGTAATGAAATACTTCTTGATCTGTGTCAGGAAAATATTTCTTCTTTTCAATCGGGGTAGACTACTTTTTCCTTAAATAAAATTCTAAGAAAGTTAAAGCTTGTTTATTAATGTATTCTTGAATGAGCATATTACGTTTCGAAGCAGCTATGACAAAAGCCGTCACCATTTAAATGAAAACAAAGTCGAATTTGCTGGAATCATCCTCATTCGATAAATTCTGGTTGCAGCTCAAATAAACCTGCAATAATTGGTTGCGTTCAGCAGAACAACATGATCAAGTGTGTTCTGCTGAACGCTCATGATACTTTACGTTGTCATATAAGAACCGGCTTGGAACCTATCGTCATCGTCCGGTTTCCTGCCAACAATTATTTGAGGGTGCTAATTAGACAACTGAAATGGACAACAGTACATATACTTAAAAAACAGCTCGGAACATGTTAAAATATACCTTAAATTGTCCAAGCTATAGTTTTTTAACAGACACCTCATAAAATATTTTTTGTAACGTAATGTGGCGCCTGGCGGCTGGCGAAAATCCTTCAGCTAAACCCTCCACGAGGGCGCCGTCTGGGCAATGGGCACTGTATTACCCGTTCAGTGGGTACTGCACTGCTGCCTGCTCTGTCCGGGAATGCAGTGTCTAGCTGAGGCTACGGTTCAATTCCTTCCGCCCAAAAAGCCGAAGGAAATGAACCATTAGCCATGGTTGAAGGTGCCTGGCGGCAGGCATAAAACGCAAGTGGGTGGTTCCCCGGAAATATACACCAGAATGAGTGGACTGAAGGAGTCGACCGGGATCGCTACCACCGGCGGGCACGGAGAGGAGCAATCCTCTCTGCTTGTCGCCAGCGATCACACCTCTGATTTGACGGGAGCAGGTCATATCAGTTGCGATGCTACTGCCAAACAAAGGACGCAGGGGAAGCTAAGCTGCTCAGGTGCCATAGTCGATACAGACTCGGACCTGGAGAGCGTGTAGCTCTCCAAAGAAGAGGAGAAAAGCCTTCTCTGCTTGCCGAAACCAGGCAACAGCTCCCCGCGCAGGGACGGGCCAAAACGTTCAAGGTAGGGGATAAAGGCTAAGGCGAAGTACAAAGCCGACCTTCGCATCCAGACCCGGCTTCAGAAAAAAGCCGCCCTATCCCCCGAGGAGAAGGCAAAGCTTACCTGGGCCGAGCAAAGGATTACCGAGGGCAGGTTGCACTTCGCCAGCCTCCCGCACATGATATCCACGGGCGGATTTGCTAACAAGGTGGAGGAGACACTCGCCAGCAAAAGGCAACGCTCAGCCGAGAGCGCCAATAAGGGCGCTCCTGGGAGCAAGCGGCGACGCGGGCCTAAAGAGGCGGGCCCTCCCCGAAAAGCAATGAAGTCCAATACCGCAAAAGTCAATGGGTGACCAAACGACATTTGATCGTGGCACTCATCAACAGAAGCGAGGAAAATGGGAAGAAGACCGAGTCGCGGTGGAAGTTGGTGCACGCGCGGCTCGTCGAATCATTATTTGCACCGAAGCTCCCATGCCTACATTGGTTGAATGGGGTTAAGATCCTAAAGTGCATGTACTCAGGGACTACAAGAAGGAAATACTCAAGGCACAGAGAAACTCGTGGAGGATCTTCTGCTCCAGCATAGAGACTGCCCCAGAAACGGCTAGACTCCAGAAACTGCTATCGAAGCAGCCAATCATACAGAGTCAGCTCAAACGCGAAGACAGACAGTGGACTGAGGGCAGCGAAGAGGCCGTAACGGCACTAATGCAAGCTCATTTTCCGGGATGCACTGAGATTCCCGATGCGAACAAGCACCAGGACCTTGCAACTGGAAAAGAGCATCTCCCAACCAATCTGATATCCTCTAGAAGAATTCACTGGACTATAGACTCCTCATCGAGGATAAAAGCATCAGGACTAAGCGGAATATTCCCAGCCATGCTACAGGTGACCAAGGAAGTGATTAACCCATGGCTTTACGCTATACTCACAGCTCTCTTAAGAACAGGCTATATCCCAATTCACTGGAGGACCTCTCGGATTGTCTTCCTGCCAAAAGAAGGGAAGTGCAGTCACGTGAGCCCCAAGGATTATAGACCGAAAGGCCTCACCTCTTTTCTACTTAAGACGCTAGAAAAGAAGCTGGACTTACACATCAGGAAAGATGTAGGAAGACTGCTGTCAACCAACCAGCATGCTTACACAAAAGGGAAATCAATGGAGACAGCACTACACCCTAAATAATAAGGAGTATGGGCTCGGAGTGTATCCGGTGATATAAATTTATTCCGTTGTTTGAAATGAAATGCAATTATTTTGATGTTTGTGAGTTAGTTAGTTTTATTTGGTTGGAGCAGCCGTTATTGCCGCTCCAACGATCGAAGTGTCTCTGATTTTTACAATATTCTTAAAGTCTAATTAAGGCTAAGTCTCCTAGCTGCGCTGCTCGCAGGCGGCGGCAGAGAGACGGCTATGTACTTATATACTTATGTATACATTGCCATGCGTGCTCAAGTGGAGGCGCGAGGGGTATGCATATGCTGTCCCTTTGTTACAATTATGCCGACGCTAGCACTTTCTGTGTGCGGGCTAAGCCATAGCGATCGGTTCATATTTCGGCCACTTAAGGTTTATGGCCGGGACATTGAAATATGTAAACACTGCAACAAAGTGTTACAGTGGGTACCCTTTAAGTACCTTCGGTACAGTGGGTATTCAATATATGAGCATACTACATCTCCCTCCTTTTGAAAAATAACGTAATATAATGAAGTTATTTTTATGATAAAAATTTCTAATTAATAAACTTTTTTTTTTTAATTTATATAATTTGTTTTTTTTTTTTTTTTTTTGTGTAATATGTTATTAGAATCAAAGAAAATGAAATGATCAAAAGAAAAATTTTTTTTTTTTTTTTTTTTTTTAATTTTTGTCAATTATGTATTATAGTGTTTATGCTATGTATGGCCATACGTGAAATATAAAAAGAACTAAATTGGTTATGAAATAAATGGTTTTAACCTATCCTTGTGCACTACTTGTTTCTTATGTTTATTATTTGTTATTACTATGTTATTTCTATCTCTTATTTCCGTTACTATATACGGACCTGTATATTTAGGATCTAACTTATGACCTGTTTCGTTTTTTAATAAAACTTGGTCACCTACTGATATATCTATATCCCTTACTTTATGATCGTATAGTAGTTTATTTCTATTCTTATTTGCTTCTAACATAACTCTAGCTCTTTTATAGGCTACTTCTAGTCTATACTTAGATTCCTTAGCATAATCTTCTATATTATATAATGGTTCTATTCTATCTATGCTATTGAATTGGTTAGGTAAATTTGAAGTTTTTCCGAAAACTAGCTCGTATGGACAATAAGCATGTGCCATAGAGGGGGTTGTGTTAAAGCAGTATACGAAGTATTGTAGCCATACATCCCAATCTGTTTTATCAACAGAGATGTATGAGCGTATGAACTCGTTAAGGGTTCTGTGGCTTCATTCCACTGTTCCGACAGTCTGGTGATGGTGTGCAGTAGAAGTTATGTTTTTGATATTTAAGTTTTTACATAAATCTTCAATTATTGAAATTTTATATTCTGTTCCCATGTCCGTAATGAACGTCTTCATTGGACCGTACTTCAGAATGAAATCTTCAAATATAGCTTTGGCTATTGTGTTTGCACTTTTATTTGGAATTGGTATTGCCACAAGGTATTTTGTTAAATCGCAGATTAAAGAAACTGCGTATTCATTCCCTTGTTCAGACTTAGGCAGTGGACCGATCGTGTCCACGATTACCCTGTCGAACGCTTTTTGTGGTGTTTCAGTAATGGTTAATGGGGTCTTTGTATGCGTGGTTATCTTCGCTTTTTGGCATTTTTGACATTTCCGTATGTACTCCGTGATATATCGAGTCATAACTTTCCAAAAGTAATGTCTTTTGACCTTGGCCAAGGTTTTAGAAATACCAGTATGACCTCCTTGAATTGGTTCATCATGAAATTTAGACAGAATTGCTTCTTTTTGTTTTTCAGAATTTATTAGGGTCACCGGGTTGAGTAGCGCTACTCTTAATGTTTTCAAGATTTTATTGCCCATTAATTTGAAATTATCTATTGAAGTATGTTCAAAGATATTTTCCCACGGTGCCACTTTGAGTTTGCTGACTTTATGTATACCGGCTTGCATTTCAAGCCTTTGGAAAAATTGAGCTAAATCAATAACTCCATTAGTATATAAATCGCTAACATCATATCTTGCAGTAATTTTTCTGCCTTGTTTAAATAAACATAGCGTATTTTTTATCTGCAAGGTCACTACTCTACGTACTTCATCATTGTTTATGACGTTGTATACGTTGGGCTTAGAAGCTTTATTTTAAGATTGCATAGGCAATTCTTGTTCTTGATTTTCCGCGCGGAATTTCTGTCTACTTTGATATCTGGTAGTGACTTTTAATATATTTCCGGTTATATTTTGTAGTTCTTTGATGGTTATTCTTGATAACGCATCAGCTACGTGATTATCTTTGCCCTTCAGGTATTCTACCGAAAAATCGTATTCCTCTAATTCAAGCCTCATACGTGTTAATTTCGAACTTGGATTTACCATTGAAAACAAATAGGTTAGCGGTCTATGGTCTGTTTTAACCGTGAAATGGTTACCATAAATATATGGTCGAAAATGTGTTATAGCCCAATGAATAGCAGCTAATTCCTGCTCAGTAGTGCTCTTGTTACTTTCTCCTTTAGTAAAGGATCTTGATGCGTATGCAATTGGAAGTTGGAGTCCATTATGGCTTTGAGTTAAAACCGCTCCACACGCTTGCTTACTTGCATCAGTTATTATGCAAAATTCTGTGGAGAAATCTGGACATTGTAACAAGGTTGGGTTTATAAGTGCCGTTTTAAGATGATCGAAGGCATTCTGGCATTCAGATGTCCATTCGAATTTTACATCTTTTTTAAATAACCTGGTTATGTGACGGGAATATTCGGCAAAATTTTTTATAAAGCGCCTATAGTAATTGCAAAATGCAACGAATCGTCTAGCGCTGTCCGCATCATGTGGTACTGGATAGTTCTTAATGACCTCATATTTTTTGTCGTCTGGCAAGATTCCTTTATCAGTGCATTTATGTCCCAAAAATGTGACTTCATGCATGAAAAATGAACATTTTTCAGGATGTAATTTTAGGTTATGTTTCCTACATTTCTCAAAGACATCAGTTAAATTCTTGAGCATATGTTTTTCGGAACATCCTATGACTATTAAGTCATCCATATAAAGAAATGCTTGAGACGGTTCTAATCCTGAGAAAGCGATAGTCATCATTCTCTGGAAAGAATTTGGGGCTATTTTCCTTCCAAATGGTAATCGCGTAAAGCGATACGAGCCATTGCTCGTTGAAAATGACGTTATATCCCTGGTCCGTGACAGTGCACACCAATTTGGCGAATTCATGAAGCCAATCGTCTAGGTGGTCCACAGTCAGGTACGGCTGTATCGTAGCCGCGTGCTTCACCCAGTCCAACCTCTTGCTCACCGGCAACTTGGCAATCAGCTCCTCCATGAGGGTTGGGTTCCCCAAGTGCTGGTTGCCGGTCGTGGTTGACTGCAGGAACGTTGCCAGGTTGCTCACCTTAGTGGAGAACGGCACGATCCTTGCGATGTTGGCCTCTTGAATTGGGCGCACATCGAACACGCTCTTCAACTGGCTACGGATCAAAAGCTCTGGACGTCCATACCGGAATTGTAGCTGCTCCATAACAGCATGCACATCGCTGGGGTGAGCTGCTCGCGCCTCGCCCTTCAGGGCTTTCACTAGCCTCTGGTTATTCTCCAGTTCTGTATACTGGTAAGCTGCCGTTATCTCCGTGAACGCGCATAGGAATATTGGCCATTCCTCGGGAAGATCAGGCAACCTACATGGCGTCCACCCAAGTATGCTCATCGTCGCCACTCCAGATGATAGGCGCGATGGTGCAGATCTCTCCAAATCGTGTGTCGGCTCCCGTGGCGGGTGAACATAACATAGTTCAGGCTGCGCCGTGGCGGTAAAACAAAATGGCGGAGAATAGCTCACTGTTGTTGTCCTACAGGTCCGTGTGACAGGTTGCCCGTTTGCCCAATGGCCGCCGAACGCCGGCGCTAACTTTCCACTCAATTGTGGCGGCAAATTTTCACTCAATTATGCCGGCAACTGCTCATCCAAAGATGGCGTCACTAAGGTGCAGGTTCTCACTCGAACTCTGCCGTGGCGCTGCTCTCGAACATGGCAGCATTCCACTCAAACATGGCGGTGTATTCGCCGCACCGCTCACTCCAACACCGCGTGCCAGGATTCCAACGGGATCCCTGGCGGCTTCTGCTTGTCCTTCACTTTCCCTTGCCTTCACCAGCTCCGATACAAATGTGCGATCCTTTCCATTAGGGCCGCCACTTCTACAGTCGTGGAGTCCGTAATCTGCCCTATTGCATTGGGCTGCAGGTTACTTGCCGCTTTACTGGCGGGTGTCCCACTTTCCTTCGGAGTCTGTGGCCGCTGCCGATCACCAGCCGTCCTCGCAGAGCTGGCCTGGTTGCCAGTTGCTGTGGCTGTGATGGTCGCAGTGGCGGGAACACATGAGACATCCAGTCTGGGGCTCCGCCGGGGCGAGTGCTTCATAGGCATCATCTCGCAGAGTGCAAATAAAAGAAAATGACGCCGCTCGGCCGATCACGGGGAAATGCCTTCCGAACGTTAACTTAACCTGAAATACAATTCCTTAGCTAACATACCGCAGTTTCCCTTCCCTTTCTCTGTGATGGCGCAAATCGGTGTAAACCGGGCCGCCAATTTTAAGCTCGTTATCACCCGATTTGGTGTGACCGCATAACATAACCCTAGAAATCCTCACACAAAAATTACTGACTTCTAGCGGCTCTAAATTAAAACTTAACTATCGATAGCCCTAATCCGTTCCGCGACAATATTAAAAAGTTGTTGTTCCCAACAAACCACTTCTTTCTTTTTTAATAAAAATATTTAACAATTTATTTTTAGGTTTTAAAGTAAATTGCAATTTACATATGTATGAGCATTTTTAAAGAAGTGTCAATAGCCGCTACAAAATTTAAAATTCTCAAAAATGATTTTTATAATAAAGCATTGTTTCAGTTGATCAAATTTGGAAAATGTGATTTCTGTTTTGTCACGAGAGAATTCATTGAATTTGAGCAAATTGTCAAAATAAACCCTATCATCAATTATAGTTCTAGTTAACATTTATATAAACTAAATAGGAAGCTAACTTCGGCACGCTGAAGTTTTAATACCCTTGCAGCTCATAATTGAATCATATTATGAATTAATCGCATTTGATTAAATGAAAACAAAAACTAACGTGAATTATATAAAACATTTTTGAATTAAAAAAAAATTGGGTTTTAACGTTTGCCTAATACTATTTTTAAAGTTTTACAGTTACAGCTTTACATTCACAGTTTTGCATTTTTCTCTGCATTTAACGATCGATTCTATGGCAGCTAGCTATATGATACAATCTCCGCTTTGCATTAAATTAAAACTAAAATTCTGAAATAATATAAAACGGCTACACTTCTTAGCAAATAAAAAAAATATGTTAAGCAAGAAAGGAAACTAACTTCGGCACGCCGAAGTTTGTATACCCTTGCAGCTTACAATCGGATCATTATGAATTAATAAAATTCTATTAAATGAAAGTAAAACTAACAGGAATTGTGTACAACATTTATACATATAAAAATTAGGCTTAACATTACGTATACGTAATATTTCGCGAACATTCCTATGGCACCCATATGATATAGTAGTCAGATTTTGATCAAATTAAAACCAAAATTCTATAATAATATAAAATGGCCATTTCTCAATATGTCGAAAATTGGCCAAGTTATAATTTTATTTCTGAAAATTTATCGATCGTTCCTATGGAAACTATATGATATAGCCGTCCGATCTGGCTTCCGACTTATATAGCAGTGAGAGCTTATAGAAGTCTATCTGCAAAGTTTCATTCGGATAGCTTCAAAACTGAGGGACTAGTTTGCGTATAATCGGACAGACGGACAGTTGGACGGACAGTTGGACGGACAGACGGATAGACGGACATGGCTAGATCGACTCGGCTGTTGATCCTGATCAAGAATATATATACTTTATAGGGTCGGAAATGTCTCCTTCACTGCGTTGCAAACTTCTGACTGAAATTATAATACCCTGCAAAGGTATAAAATTATTCATTAAAGAAATTTGGTAACCGCCTTCTCTAACCCCTCTTTAATTGACATTATGCTTTGTTAGCTGATGAATAAATACAAGCTTAAACGCAGCATTGCGAAGTCGAGGTAATGAAATACTTCTTGATCTGTGTCAGGAAAATATTTCTTCTTTTCAATCGGGGTAGACTACTTTTTCCTTAAATAAAATTCTAAGAAAGTTAAAGCTTGTTTATTAATGTATTCTTGAATGAGCATATTACATTTCGAAGCAGCTATGACAAAAGCCGTCACCATTTAAATGAAAACAAAGTCGAATTTGCTGGAATCATCCTCATTCGATAAATTCTGGTTGCAGCTCAAATAAACCTGCAATAATTGGTTGCGTTCAGCAGAACAACATGATCAAGTGTGTTCTGCTGAACGCTCATGATACTTTACGTTGTCATATAAGAACCGGCTTGGAACCTATCGTCATCGTCCGGTTTCCTGCCAACAATTATTTGAGGGTGCTAATTAGACAACTGAAATGGACAACAGTACATATACTTAAAAAACAGCTCGGAACATGTTAAAATATACCTTAAATTGTCCAAGCTATAGTTTTTTAACAGACACCTCATAAAATATTTTTTGTAACGTAATGTGGCGCCTGGCGGCTGGCGAAAATCCTTCAGCTAAACCCTCCACGAGGGCGCCGTCTGGGCAATGGGCACTGTATTACCCGTTCAGTGGGTACTGCACTGCTGCCTGCTCTGTCCGGGAATGCAGTGTCTAGCTGAGGCTACGGTTCAATTCCTTCCGCCCAAAAAGCCGAAGGAAATGAACCATTAGCCATGGTTGAAGGTGCCTGGCGGCAGGCATAAAACGCAAGTGGGTGGTTCCCCGGAAATATACACCAGAATGAGTGGACTGAAGGAGTCGACCGGGATCGCTACCACCGGCGGGCACGGAGAGGAGCAATCCTCTCTGCTTGTCGCCAGCGATCACACCTCTGATTTGACGGGAGCAGGTCATATCAGTTGCGATGCTACTGCCAAACAAAGGACGCAGGGGAAGCTAAGCTGCTCAGGTGCCATAGTCGATACAGACTCGGACCTGGAGAGCGTGTAGCTCTCCAAAGAAGAGGAGAAAAGCCTTCTCTGCTTGCCGAAACCAGGCAACAGCTCCCCGCGCAGGGACGGGCCAAAACGTTCAAGGTAGGGGATAAAGGCTAAGGCGAAGTACAAAGCCGACCTTCGCATCCAGACCCGGCTTCAGAAAAAAGCCGCCCTATCCCCCGAGGAGAAGGCAAAGCTTACCTGGGCCGAGCAAAGGATTACCGAGGGCAGGTTGCACTTCGCCAGCCTCCCGCACATGATATCCACGGGCGGATTTGCTAACAAGGTGGAGGAGACACTCGCCAGCAAAAGGCAACGCTCAGCCGAGAGCGCCAATAAGGGCGCTCCTGGGAGCAAGCGGCGACGCGGGCCTAAAGAGGCGGGCCCTCCCCGAAAAGCAATGAAGTCCAATACCGCAAAAGTCAATGGGTGACCAAACGACATTTGATCGTGGCACTCATCAACAGAAGCGAGGAAAATGGCAAGAAGACCGAGTCGCGGTGGAAGTTGGTGCATGCGCGGCTCGTCGAATCATTATTTGCACCGAAGCTCCCATGCCTACATTGGTTGAATGGGGTTAAGATCCTAAAGTGCATGTACTCAGGGACTACAAGAAGGAAATACTCAAGGCACAGAGAAACTCGTGGAGGATCTTCTGCTCCAGCATAGAGACTGCCCCAGAAACGGCTAGACTCCAGAAACTGCTATCGAAGCAGCCAATCATACAGAGTCAGCTCAAACGCGAAGACAGACAGTGGACTGAGGGCAGCGAAGAGGCCGTAACGGCACTAATGCAAGCTCATTTTCCGGGATGCACTGAGATACCCGATGCGAACAAGCACCAGGACCTTGCAACTGGAAAAGAGCATCTCCCAACCAATCTGATATCCTCTAGAAGAATTCACTGGACTATAGACTCCTCATCGAGGATAAAAGCATCAGGACTAAGCGGAATATTCCCAGCCATGCTACAGGTGACCAAGGAAGTGATTAACCCATGGCTTTACGCTATACTCACAGCTCTCTTAAGAACAGGCTATATCCCAATTCACTGGAGGACCTCTCGGATTGTCTTCCTGCCAAAAGAAGGGAAGTGCAGTCACGTGAGCCCCAAGGATTATAGACCGAAAGGCCTCACCTCTTTTCTACTTAAGACGCTAGAAAAGAAGCTGGACTTACACATCAGGAAAGATGTAGGAAGACTGCTGTCAACCAACCAGCATGCTTACACAAAAGGGAAATCAATGGAGACAGCACTACACTCGTTAGTAGCCACCATTGAGAGAGCCCTAAATAATAAGGAGTATGGGCTCGGAGTGTCTCTGATTTTTACAATATTCTTAAAGTCTAATTAAGGCTAAGTCTCCTAGCTGCGCTGCTCGCAGGCGGCGGCAGAGAGACGGCTATGTACTTATATACTTATGTATACATTGCCATGCGCGCTCAAGTGGAGGCGCGAGGGGTATGCATATGCTGTCCCTTTGTTACAATTATGCCGACGCTAGCACTTTCTGTGTGCGGGCTAAGCCATAGCGATCGGTTCATATTTCGGCCACTTAAGGTTTATGGCCGGGACATTGAAATATGTAAACACTGCAACAAAGTGTTACAGTGGGTACCCTTTAAGTACCTTCGGTACAGTGGGTATTCAATATATGAGCATACTACATCTCCCTCCTTTTGAAAAATAACGTAATATAATGAAGTTATTTTTATGATAAAAATTTCTAATTAATAAACTTTTTTTTTTTTAATTTATATAATTTGTTTTTTTTTTTTTTTTTTTTTGTGTAATATGTTATTAGAATCAAAGAAAATGAAATGATCAAAAGAAAAATTTTTTTTTTTTTTTTTTTTTTTTTTAATTTTTGTCAATTATGTATTATAGTGTTTATGCTATGTATGGCCATACGTGAAATATAAAAAGAACTAAATTGGTTATGAAATAAATGGTTTTAACCTATCCTTGTGCACTACTTGTTTCTTATGTTTATTATTTGTTATTACTATGTTATTTCTATCTCTTATTTCCGTTACTATATACGGACCTGTATATTTAGGATCTAACTTATGACCTGTTTCGTTTTTTAATAAAACTTGGTCACCTACTGATATATCTATATCCCTTACTTTATGATCGTATAGTAGTTTATTTCTATTCTTATTTGCTTCTAACATAACTCTAGCTCTTTTATAGGCTACTTCTAGTCTATACTTAGATTCCTTAGCATAATCTTCTATATTATATAATGGTTCTATTCTATCTATGCTATTGAATTGGTTAGGTAAATTTGAAGTTTTTCCGAAAACTAGCTCGTATGGACAATAAGCATGTGCCATAGAGGGGGTTGTGTTAAAGCAGTATACGAAGTATTGTAGCCATACATCCCAATCTGTTTTATCAACAGAGATGTATGAGCGTATGAACTCGTTAAGGGTTCTGTGGCTTCATTCCACTGTTCCGACAGTCTGGTGATGGTGTGCAGTAGAAGTTATGTTTTTGATATTTAAGTTTTTACATAAATCTTCAATTATTGAAATTTTATATTCTGTTCCCATGTCCGTAATGAACGTCTTCATTGGACCGTACTTCAGAATGAAATCTTCAAATATAGCTTTGGCTATTGTGTTTGCACTTTTATTTGGAATTGGTATTGCCACAAGGTATTTTGTTAAATCGCAGATTAAAGAAACTGCGTATTCATTCCCTTGTTCAGACTTAGGCAGTGGACCGATCGTGTCCACGATTACCCTGTCGAACGCTTTTTGTGGTGTTTCAGTAATGGTTAATGGGGTCTTTGTATGCGTGGTTATCTTCGCTTTTTGGCATTTTTGACATTTCCGTATGTACTCCGTGATATATCGAGTCATAACTTTCCAAAAGTAATGTCTTTTGACCTTGGCCAAGGTTTTAGAAATACCAGTATGACCTCCTTGAATTGGTTCATCATGAAATTTAGACAGAATTGCTTCTTTTTGTTTTTCAGAATTTATTAGGGTCACCGGGTTGAGTAGCGCTACTCTTAATGTTTTCAAGATTTTATTGCCCATTAATTTGAAATTATCTATTGAAGTATGTTCAAAGATATTTTCCCACGGTGCCACTTTGAGTTTGCTGACTTTATGTATACCGGCTTGCATTTCAAGCCTTTGGAAAAATTGAGCTAAATCAATAACTCCATTAGTATATAAATCGCTAACATCATATCTTGCAGTAATTTTTCTGCCTTGTTTAAATAAACATAGCGTATTTTTTATCTGCAAGGTCACTACTCTACGTACTTCATCATTGTTTATGACGTTGTATACGTTGGGCTTAGAAGCTTTATTTTAAGATTGCATAGGCAATTCTTGTTCTTGATTTTCCGCGCGGAATTTCTGTCTACTTTGATATCTGGTAGTGACTTTTAATATATTTCCGGTTATATTTTGTAGTTCTTTGATGGTTATTCTTGATAACGCATCAGCTACGTGATTATCTTTGCCCTTCAGGTATTCTACCGAAAAATCGTATTCCTCTAATTCAAGCCTCATACGTGTTAATTTCGAACTTGGATTTACCATTGAAAACAAATAGGTTAGCGGTCTATGGTCTGTTTTAACCGTGAAATGGTTACCATAAATATATGGTCGAAAATGTGTTATAGCCCAATGAAGGAATTAGCTGCTAATTCCTGCTCAGTAGTGCTCTTGTTACTTTCTCCTTTAGTAAAGGATCTTGATGCGTATGCAATTGGAAGTTGGAGTCCATTATGGCTTTGAGTTAAAACCGCTCCACACGCTTGCTTACTTGCATCAGTTATTATGCAAAATTCTGTGGAGAAATCTGGACATTGTAACAAGGTTGGGTTTATAAGTGCCGTTTTAAGATGATCGAAGGCATTCTGGCATTCAGATGTCCATTCGAATTTTACATCTTTTTTAAATAACCTGGTTATGTGACGGGAATATTCGGCAAAATTTTTTATAAAGCGCCTATAGTAATTGCAAAATGCAACGAATCGTCTAGCGCTGTCCGCATCATGTGGTACTGGATAGTTCTTAATGACCTCATATTTTTTGTCGTCTGGCAAGATTCCTTTATCAGTGCATTTATGTCCCAAAAATGTGACTTCATGCATGAAAAATGAACATTTTTCAGGATGTAATTTTAGGTTATGTTTCCTACATTTCTCAAAGACATCAGTTAAATTCTTGAGCATATGTTTTTCGGAACATCCTATGACTATTAAGTCATCCATATAAAGAAATGCTTGAGACGGTTCTAATCCTGAGAAAGCGATAGTCATCATTCTCTGGAAAGAATTTGGGGCTATTTTCCTTCCAAATGGTAATCGCGTAAAGCGATACGAGCCATTGCTCGTTGAAAATGACGTTATATCCCTGGAACTTTTTTCAAGTTCAATTTGGTGAAAACCAGACATTAAGTCTAGGCATGAAAAATATTTTGCTCTACCTAGTTGATCTAGAATATCATCAATTCTATGTAGTGGGAATTTATCTGACAATAATTTTTTATTAATTTGACGATAGTCGATTACTAATCGCCATTTTTTCTTTTCAGAGTCCGGAAGAGACTTTTTCGGAACTAATAAAAGTGGGCTATTATACGCTGAGGCTGATGGTTCGACTATTTTGTCGTCTATCAACTTTTGCACTTGGGCTTGAATTTCTTGCACTTGGCTGTGAGGACTTCTATAGTTCTTAATGTATACGGGCTCATCATCCATCATTCTAAGCCTTTGCTTGTAAAAATTATTTGTTGTTATTGATTCGGTTTCTAGTCCGAATATGTCTGTATATCTGGTGCATAGATCTTTTAACTGAGTTTTGAACAAAGGCGGAAAGTTTTTAATTAACTTTTTCATAACGAAGTCATCTCTTCCTTCGTTATTTTCTTTTATTATATCATAATTATTCAGATTTTCGTATTTGATGTTATTTAAGTTTACAATTTTATTGGCATTTGTTGTGTTTATAATACGGACATAAGTATTTTGGTGATTGGATATCGTGTTTGCGATATAAATTCCGTCATCAATTTCTTGATTTAATATCAGAATTTGATTTTTTATTGAGGGAATTTGTATTTCACGGACAACTTCGGAACGAGCTGGGAGTACTGTGGCATTATTTTCACAAGTGTGAAGTATGTTTAATTCAATCGGATAATTTAAGTTGTTTGGGCGAAGAATCAGTGAGTCGCCACTTTGAGTGAAATCTAGTTGGCAATTATATTGTTTTATGAAATCTATGCCTAGTATGCCATCACTAGGTATTGGGAAATTTTGATCGACTAAATAGAAGTCGTGCGGAATAATATATTTACCTGTAGTGAGATCTATACAGGCCAAGCCTGTTGAAGAAATTGTACCTTCGCCAATTCCCGATATTTCGGTATGAATTTTATCATTTACATTCTCAAATGTATCTATATTTTTTTTTAATATGGATATATCTGCACCAGTATCAAGCAACAGTGTATAGCATTTACCTGTTCTTTCATTGTTAATTTTTACAAAAATGCTTAGGTTGACGTTGACGGTCTTTATGGTGCTATTTTTTCGCTCTAAATAGCTGAAGGGTTTTACTGGTTTTCCGAGTTACCTTGGGCTACTCGAACATTGTTTTGACGGTTGGTGTTTGCCCCGCGGTTGTTTCCGCCACGGTTATTTCCTCTATAATAATTGTTGTTTTGATTATTATAGTTTCGGTTGTAACCGTTATTTTGGTAGTTGTTACGATAACCACGGAAGTTTCCTCTGTAGTTTCCACGTCCGCGATTTGTACCGCGCTGTGGAAAGTTCCTGTAATGTAGGACAGTGTTTGACTGTCCGGTTGCTTCTGTGCAACTGTTTACAAATTTGGATATGGCGTCATTCATAGTGTTGAAGTTGCCAGCCTGCATGATAAGTTTTACCTTATCGATTGTGCAATTCTTGGTCATTGCTTTAATCGCATGCTGGGTGGAATAACTTCTGGCTAACTCTAGAGTTAAGCCGTCGTTTATATATGCACCTTCTAAGGCCTTCGTCATTTGCTCAATCTCTGATGTGTATTGATTGGCAGTTTTGTTGCGCTGCTGTAGGTTCATCAGCTTTGCTGATAATACTTCAACAGTTTCGCCTTTGACGTTGCCTCTAAGTCTGGAAATCACCTCAGTAATTGTTGTTTCATTACCGATTAGATTTCTGGCCACACCTTTTGTTTTGATGATAGAAACAGCTAATTCTTCGTGTTCGCCTTTTATTGATTCTATTATTTGTATAGCATCAATGAAACTTGTTAGGTTTTCAGGCTTACCATCAAAAACTGGTATAAGCTTAGATGCTGTATTAATAAAATCAATATTTGATTGTGTCATTGTGACAGGTTTAACTTCTTCTACGGTGCTATCGTATGTATCAGAGTCTATGAGGTCTGAAACCGTATTTAGGGTCAATAATTTATCTTTTAAACAATAAAATGTCTACCTGGCCCAAACTGAAATGGATAAAATGATGTGGCTCATAAGACACATACGATCCAAATTCACTGCCAACAATGCAATGCCATCTGGGATTATATACTTTGTCAAATTCTGTCTTAATATATTCGGCAATGTCACGCTCAATGTTGTAATTTACGAGGGCCTGTGTAGCGCAAGCAATGGCTTTTTTCTGCATCTCCTCACTCATATCTTCCTTCTTGATTACTGCCTTGCTATCCGACATTTTAGGTTTTTTTTTTTTATTAATTATTTATTAATGATTTTGTATTCTTTTATTTCATTTCATTTTCTTAAGTATATAATTATATATATAAATATATATATAATTTTTTTTTTTCGTTAACAACGACAATTGTTATAGCGACAATCGTACGTGATATTAGCAAACATTTTTCCTTTTTTTTTTTAAAAAATCTTGTCTAAGTCATTGGCATGACTTTGATATTTCTTTCTAAGGCACTTATTGTGCAACCTATAAATTTTTACAAACGCATTTGCCAACATCACTACTACGATTATTGCCAACAATATGATGATCACGTCAGTATATACTTTTTCCGACTCTATTTTATTTACGACATTTGCCGTTGAGTCCACTACGTGAGCATCTGAAGTGGCCGTTGGCTGCTTGCGAATCGCACTACACAATGCTTGCGTGCTTGCGCTGTTTTTTTTTCAATTGGTAGCTGGTAGTTCTTGGTGCGTTGCGGAGTTTTCGATGGGAAAGCGGCGCTGAGTAAGTTTAGGCAGCCGGTGTCGAGCAGAGCGGCCGAATAGTAGCTATGGCAGCAGGATCGGTGTCACGGTCGCCATGATATAAATTTATTCCGTTGTTTGAAATGAAATGCAATTATTTTGTTGTTTGTGAGTTAGTTAGTTTGATTTGGTTGGAGCAGCCGTTATTGCCGCTCCAACGATCGAAGTGTCTCTGATTTTTACAATATTCTTAAAGTCTAATTAAGGCTAAGTCTCCTAGCTGCGCTGCTCGCAGGCGGCGGCAGAGAGACGGCTATGTAGTTATATACTTATGTATACATTGCCATGCGCGCTCAAGTGGAGGCGCGAGGGGTATGCATATGCTGTCCCTTTGTTACAATTATGCCGACGCTAGCACTTTCTGTGTGCGGGCTAAGCCATAGCGATCGGTTCATATTTCGACCACTTAAGGTTTATGGCCGGGACATTGAAATATGTAAACACTGCAACAAAGTGTTACAGTGGGTACCCTTTAAGTACCTTCGGTACAATATATGAGCATACTACACCGGAGCATTCAACAACGCGACCACAGACGCTATAATGGACCGCTTACAAGCGACCAACACGCACCCTGCCATAAACTTTTAGATAAGAAATCTTCTAAGTTGTAGGCGGGTATAATCCGCTTGGGGCACCACCTCCATGGTGAAAGGAGCTCACAGAGGAACGTCGCAAGGCGAGGTCCTATCGTCCCTCCTGTGGAATCTTGTGGTGGACTACCTGATCAAGAAGTTCGAAAGGAAAGTCCAAAAGATAATATCTGGACGTTGATGCACTACGATGACACCAAGCACGTGCTTGTTCGTGTGAGGTGTTAGTAGGCGCGACAAATTAAAGTATAGAAAAGAAATTCGAGGAAGTGACTACTACCGTGCTGCCAGATTGTTTACTTGCATGCGTGTTAAGTGGGTTAGAATTAAAGTTTTTAGTTTGGGAAGGGTATCTACAGTTGATGTTATTATGTACAAATCATTATAATTTACACATAAGACTCTAAAGGGTTCATGCAATTCAAAGGACGTTCTACAGTGGCGCAAAACTAAGGGTATATAAGATCTAGTATTTCTACTTGGCACGTGAAAGTTAAGCTGACCCAAAATATCAGCACTTTCAACGTCACCATGAATAAGGTTATAAATAAAGGTAATACCTAGCATAGTTCTACGATTGGATAAAGATGGTAAATTGATTAGTAGGAGTCTACTGGAATAAGAGGGTAACCTCTGGTTTGTATCCCAGTTTAAACCGCGTAAAGCGAACAGTAAAAAGTTCTTTTGAACTGACTCAATGCGTTTACTGTGGACCCCATACTGAGGGCTCCAAACGCAAGAACCATATTCTAAGATAGAACGAACTAAAGAAATATAAAGCGATTTAGTAACATAGGGGTCATTGAATTCTTTCGACCACCGTTTAATGAAACCAAGCATTATTATTTACGAAATATGCACGAAATATGATCAATAAAGTCAAGTTTAGGATCCAGGCGGACTCCCAAATCGTCAACAATAGCGATTCTTTCCAAAGAGCAACAGTTTAGCGTGTAAGTTGCAAGCTTGGGAACGACACGAGAGAATGTCATTAGCTTGCATTTAGAGCCGTTTAAATTTAATAAGTTAACGCGGCACCATGTTTGAAAATTATTAAGATCTGTTTGTAAATCTGACTGGCAAGAAGCGTCCTTAAATTGCTCGCAAAGTTTGACGTCATCCGCATACATAAGTACTCTGGAGTTAGTCAGAACTTTGGGCAGGTCGTTAATAAATAATGTAAACAACAAGGGTCCCAAATGGCGCCAGACGTAACCCTGAGAACATTAGATAAGGTATTTTTAAAAAGGACCATTTGCATCCGGCCATTCAGATAACTAGAGATCCATCTAAGAAGATCAACCGGAAATCCCATTAAATCGAGTTTCCGAACAAGAAGAGAATGGTAAACAGAGTCGAACGCTTTACTGAAATCAGTATAGATTACGTCTGTTTGAAAGTTTTTATGGAAGCCCTTTATTATGAAGGAAGTAAGCTCCAAAAGATTAGTAGTAGTTGATCTTCGCTTTATAAATCCGTGGTGACATGGAGAATTTATGATATTTTCGAAAAGTTTTGAGATGGCATCCAATTTGCTACCTTTCCTTCCAAATAAGGGGAAAGTGGGTGGTTTTAAGGATAAGGTTGACAATTTCAGAAGGGGATTGCACAGGGCAACGGCACAATACCTAAGCACACAGCGAGGTATTTCGTCGGGACCTGGCGAATAAACTGGCTTAACACGGAGAAGATCTGAATGAATAGAGCTTTCGTTTAATCTAGGACTGCAAATTAAGTTCGATTTGGGAATGATGTAAGAATAAGTCTGATTTGAGTCAGTGAAGTTTGAATATGTGGTTTTGAAAAACCTGCGCAAATAGAAAGGCTATTGCCTGATCATTATTTACGGTTGTATTTTCAAATGAGAGCGAGGAAGGATGAGTAACTGGCTTACGTTTAGTGTTAACAAAATTATAGAACTGTTTTGGGTCCTGAGAAAACTGGGCCCTACAACGAGCAAGATAATTTTTGTAACACTGCGCGTTCAACACGGTGAATCTTAACCGAGCCGATAAATAAAAGGAGAGGGCAGATTGAGAACCGGTGCGGTTAAATTTAGTATACAGCCTAGACTTTTTGTTTTTAAGGCGACTCAACTCTTTAGTAAACCACGGAGGTTAATTAGAGGTTGGCGGGTAGTATAACGGAACACATTCAGTAAAACATGAATTCATGCACTGTACAAAATATCCACGGCTTCCGCCATGTCAGTGCACATGTATAGATCGGACCAATTAAAATCAGCTATAAGATTATTCAGCCGTTTTTTGGCTGGACGGTCAGATATATTCTGTAAATCGGCCCCAACGTCGAGGGTCACATCGAAAGTAGGATGATAGGGATCTTCGGGTAGCGTCAGCGGCGCCACCCTGGCTAAGCTTACTCTCGCAGGATCTGAAACAAAACAGAGATCAAGCAAGCGCTCTAAAGAATTTCGTACATGGTTTACTTGAGACAGCGAAATGTCAAACAAGCCAGCAATAAAATCAAGCTGTGTTGTGGTTAAAAGTGAGTTTGTGGAATTATTTGAGGACCAAATAGCCCCTGGGATATTAAAACCACCAAGAACTACTAAGTGGTCCTTATCCGAAAAACGATTGGAGACCACCTGGGTAGCGGAAAGATGACTCCAATAAATAAGAAGTTCCGACAAGGGGGGAATGTAGGAACAAGTAACGAAAATGGAGCTACCACTAACTGAAAGCTTCACACAAAGGAATTCAACATCGGTGCACTCCTCAAAAGTTAATTAATCAGACGCGAGACTGGAGTCTATGAGGACACCACCCCCACTTCTGATAGGCCGATCCACTCGGTAAACCGTGAACGCAGCTGGAAAAACTTCGGAGCTCAAAATCTCCGGCTTTAACCAGGTTTCTGTGAACACGATAATCTAAAAAGCAAACGAAAGACTATCAGAATACAATTTGGGAAGCTTACTACGTAAACCTCGGTTAGTTTTTTGAAGTGGGAGTCGTAGAGGGCGCAGTGGTCTGGTCAGGCCTGGGAAGACTTATTCCTACAGTCCGCCTTTTCTTTTTCTTAGCTTCGAACTCTTTGACGACAATATACTCCGGCCAGAATTTGGTAGAGCATATTGTGTCAAAGAGCTCGTTTGGGACATTTATCTTGAAAGATGAAATGTCCCTAGCATAGGAAAATTTAAATTTCTCCACCTTAATTTTTTCGGCTTTGGTTTTGCCTTGAATAAAGGCTATTACATCTTCCGATGTCTGATCAGGGGAAAGCCGCGAAACAAATATCTGTTTCGTAGGTGGGACAACAGTAAGTGCTTTCGGCAACGCAGACGCATTGTCTGGATTGCCAATACCGGCCAGTACTCCGGGCCTGACGCTCTGGGGGGGTATATTGATCGGAGTCTGAGGCGTCGTAATTTGCGATCCACCAGGGGACAAAACTGAAATCACCAGCACCGTTCCTCCAGCGGATCATTCGGGTACCGAATGATTTTTCGCACTCGACCTCAGAATTCTAATATTTAATCCTGAGGTCGATTGCTGATCCGAGGGATGCTGTTGTATCTTGCGCTAAGATCATATCATAAGTTTTGCGAAAACTTGACAATACGTCCTTAAAACCGCTCTTGGTTTGCCGCATAAAAGACATCATTTCGCTTTCAACCTCGCGACAGGCATCACAGCAGTAATGCAAACCGATGTTCCTTCTCAAATCGTCTACCGTCCGCGCTACAACACGAATGCACTTGGAATGCACAATGTTGTCGCACAGCCAGCAGCCGATCAAGAGATCACTAGCCGCAATAACCTTCTTGCAGGTTTCAACAGCGCAGACAATAGCGGACATTATAAAGACTTACCACTGTACCTTTAGTGAAACTTAGAAATAGTGCAGCTGCACAGAGAACAAGAGAGAGAAAGAGAGCGGGTGAGCGTGGGAGCAAAAGCTTGCAAGATTAACGTTTAGCTGTCGCGACGGCGCAAACAACTGCTAAACTAAGAAGGCACAAAAAGAAAAAAAAAACAAAAATAAGCACAAGCAAAATACTGGCAGCACAACTAAAATTGTGAAAATAATTAAATTAAATGCACAAATCAGGATTATTATTATTGTTAAACACAAGGTAGAAGATTAAAGTAAAACCCCGGTGGTTTTTAAGTAAAATTTTCACAAAACGAGAGCGCAAGAAAAAAAACACAACACCTTTACTTGGAAGAGAGAAGCTTTAAGCTTTTAACAGTCTATGCCGAGGACATGAGCATCATTATCACGGGAGTCTGTCCATCGGCCCACAGCTCGATTATGGAATCAACACTCAGGGAGATATGTGAGTGGGCGAAGAAGGTAGGACTCAGTGTCAATGCGGACAAGACGGACCTCATTCTCTTCACCAAGAGATACAAAGTGCCGCTGTGGATCCCCCCAAAAATCAACACAACCAGGCTGACCCCGAAAACACATGTAAGATACCTCGGGATTGTACTAGACAGCAAGCTGGCATGGATGGAATGTACTAGAGAGGGTGAAAAAGTCCACGCATTCAAGAAGATGCTTAGCAGCACATGGGGTCTCTCGCCCGCCCTAATGCACTGGGTCTACATATCGGTGGTGCGTCCAATTCTTCTGTATGGAGTCTTAATGTGGTGGCAAGCCATGGAAAAGAAGACGTACAACAAGCTAATAGAAAGAACCCATTGGCAGGCACTGCTCTGCATAACAAGGGCGCTGAGGTCAACCCCCACAAAAGCACTCGAAACCATAATTGGAATAGACCCCCTAATATCCAATCGCAACTGACTGCAGGAAGGCGGCACAACGCCTGATTGCATCAGGAAACATGACAATGCAAGGGTTCGGGCATAGTTCGATTGGTCGAGACATGAGCAGTGCATCTGACTACATGATACCCAAAACATGCCCCGATGTAAAAACCGGAAACATTCATGGAACATGACGACTGGAAAATAGTTCAGGATCATGCTCAACACCTCAATATATACACAGACGGCTCCAAGATGGAAGAAGGAGTAGGAGCGGGCATATACTGCACAGACTCTGAGATACGGCTGTCGTATAAGCTACCAAGCCAATGCAGAATCTTCCAGGCGGAAGTATTCGCCATCGGGATAACTGCCGAGCTTGCTCAGAGCATAGACCGCCCACATGAGGCGATCAATTTGTTCGTAGACAGTCAAGCGGCGATAACAGCCGTGAAATCGTCAGCGGTCAGTTCCAAAACTGTACTGGCAAGCAGGGAGACACAAGATACCCTTATCACGACAAAGTCAGTGCTCAATCTACTGGGTTCCCAGCCACCAGGGCATAAATGGTAACGAGTCCGCAGACGAACTTGCAAAGAAAGGCGCTGGACTGACTAGTGAAAGAACAGAAAACGTTCCTGTCTCGCTAAGAACGCTCCAAAGCTAGCTAGAGAGACAGACGGATGCACGAGCAAAGAGCAGATGAAGGAGAAATTTCACAACCTGCAAAGTATCAAAAATCATGTGCAAAGAGCGCAGCGACAAACTCAGCCACTATGTGCTGCATCTTCCACGACAGGACTGTAGACTGATAGCGGGAATTCTCACAGGTCACTGCCTGGCTGCGGCGCATGCAGTCAAGCTAGGCATCACCGAGAACGCTAGATGCCGGAAATGTGATGAATCCGATCCAATTGAAACCTTGGAGCATCTCATTTGTAAATGTCCGGCCCTAACAAAGGCAAGGATAAGATACCTGGGCGCTCCGGTTCTGGAACCACTAAAAGATGGCTTCAAGAAGAAGCCAGACGAATTACTTGCCTTCGCGAAACACACCTTGATCCTCAAGGACTTTGAAAACCGCGTGAATATTCCCTAAATCCACTTACAGCTATTGGTCCCGCTAGGGACATCCGGCTTAACCTAACCTAACCTAATGTGGCGCCTCTAATTCTTAAAAAGACAGGTTGTCAAATTTATATTGTCGACTACCGCAATTGCAGCACCATTCGCTGCATTCGTGGCTACAGAAAACGAAGTAAAAAGTAATTAAATCATTAAGTTTTAATTTAAAATAACTAAATATTAAAAAAAAATAAGGATGCAACTGATTTCATGACAAATAATTCATATTTAAGTTGCTTACATTCTTATATTTTTCTATTTTTACAGATAATTCAACGATCATCGATATAATCCATCAGTACTACTTTTTTGGTGATCATGATGGAAGGAATCTTGCATCATGATCACTGATCATACGAGTTTAGCTGAACTATCGATAGAAATCCATCAGTAATCAGTGATCAAATTGTTCTGCTAAACGCAGCCAATGTAAAACAAAAAAATTTCCTTGCATACAGTTGATCGATGGTTAGTGCCTTTATTCAATGTCTTTAGTACTAACAAGCACATACTAAATGCCTTGCAATTTATATTACGATATGGTTTTAAAATGCAAACACAAATGCAACACTTAAGTTTTAAAAACTTTTGACCCACATTTTTCGGCAACCAGAACCTGACATCGGGGAGATATCTTCTCATCCAGTAATGTCTTATATTGGGCCTTTATCGATATTTTTTGCCTAGCCGCCATTTCCTCCAAATAACATAAGCGGTCGAGAAGCACAACGTTTTCGCAAAGTTTCTAAAATAAAACAATAAATGTGCTTATTAAAGTAGATCATATTATCTAATGAAATTACCTGTATGGATGTTTGCAAACATGTTAAAGCCTCGGCTAGGCGAGGTCCCTGAGTGTCGGGGTACTTCAAACTTAAGTTCAAAAATTTTGCTTCATGTGTCGAATTCCATTCAGTTGACATACCAGATTCCTTTGAAAACAACTGAAATCTATTTCTTAATTCGATCATTGTTATTGGATATTTAGGTGTGGAAGAAATATTCTTTTTAGGTTTTACAATTTCACTTGTGTGAAGAACTGCTTCTGCGAGCGCTCGCATATACATTCGATATCCGTGTTCCTCATGAGCTTCCACTGTGCGGTCACGGTCCCAACGAGAGCTTGTTTGTTGGCAGGCCAGTCTAAGAAATGGTCTATTTAAGAACAAATTTTCATTGATTTTTTCAATTGATTGAAGCAGAGCAGAACTCAGTGGAAAATTTGTTATATGATCGCTGACTTCGTTGACATGAGTACGTATCTTCACCTTATGATAACAGCAGGGCATTATGTGAAGGCATTGAACTTTGGACATTTTTAGAAATAACAGCATGGCATTAATGCTTAAATCTCCACACGCGTGCAAGCCAATAATTGATATTGTCATTATTTCCGTACAGCCGTTATTTATTGCAAGCTCTGAAGCTAGCGCATTTATATATGAGCTAGAGTCTGAGGTAATAAAATGTGGTTGGTATACAATTGACTTTATGGCAGCCGGTGGTAAACAACTTAGACATCGTTGACGAGCTGTCTCTACTCGCGACTTATCGGCTTCCAAGCCTAATATAAAGTAATTTTGTTTCAGTTCGTAAAGCGCTTGACTAAGATATCCCAGACCTGCTCCTAAGTCAACCAAAACTTGGGTCTCTGAACAATGGTTGTTTATGTGTCTGGAAAGGTGCTTAATTTCCAGCATTTTTTTTGCCGAAATTCCTTTTTGATTTCCAGCCTTTTGAACCACTTTACAGTGTGAGCTACATACGGAATCTTCTATATATATCGGTGTTAATATATCTAATTCTTGTCTGAAACTTATAAGCGAATCCGGACAATCACCAATATTTTCTTGTACAAAAGGAAAGAAATTTAGCTTCTCGTTTGAAATGCTGAGAAAAAAACTTTTAAAATCAAGCGGCATGGAATCGATCGATAGAAGACAATTTGCATTGGATGTACGATAAATCCACGAGTACGTTTTCAAAAATTTAGCTACGGCTTCCAAATAGCTCCTCGAATCTTTAAATGAGCTGGGAATGGACATATTTTATATTATAAAATTGTTCGACCGCTTTTGGCACAGATAAAGTAGTTTGATTTTGTCAAGGTGTAGGAGATCCGCCTGAAATTAAAAAGAATACCATTATAATTAGATTATACAAAACAAATTTTTCAGGCCAGCATTTTTAGAAAATTTAAAAGACAGAAAAAAACCTTTCATAAGCCGAAGTTTGTATACTACAACGCGGTATGATTTACTGATAGCTGTGACGATTTTTTTGTTATAACCTTGCAGGATATTATAATTTTAGTCAGAAGTTTGCAACCCAGTGAAGAAAACATTTCCGACCCTATAAAGTATTTATATTCTTGATCAGCATCAACATCTGAAAAAGAAACTGAATGGTTTTACTTGGTGTAACCAATATATAAAAAAAAATATAACGCCGTAAAAATTACAATAAATACCAATGCTTGGTTCTTTTTAAAAACTTAGAATACTCAAAATACTCAACATAATCAAGCAATAATCATAATTTACGTCTCAATTTAAATGTCAATAGTTCGCCTGTACGGCTAACACTTGGAAACACTCATTAAGTAATTCTACCCCCCCCTCTTGCGAGGATAAGCAGCAAGAATATCAGGAAGACATTGCTCAGGAAAGCGTTGGATATGCTAAGCGCTCGATGATATGTAGAAGCGTGTGGTGATCCTGACCACACGATTGGCATCGGTCATCACTGCGACAAGATCCTGTGGAATGGTGGTGGGCCAAGCAATTGACGCAGTACTTCTTCTCGAGGACAGCCTGGAGCCGTTTCTCAGTGCTAATACGAAGAAAACGGTGGCACTTCCGAAGAGGATGGTTCCCTCGGCAGACTCGGCATAGGTAGGATAAAATACCTCGGGAACGTCTGCATTTGTCCTTGCCAGAACCCAATAATTGACGGAATTGGGAGAAGTGATAACTCGTGTGGAGAACAAGGAAATCCTTTGGATCGGTCCGGATAATTGCTTGGCAGTATCAGGCGGAATCGGAACACTGGAGGAACAGTTGCTTGGATGCAACAAAGACACGTAAAACATTTTTGGACACTTGTGCATTTATGGAGTTGATGACCGCTTGCAAAGCAATTGAAGCACAACTGTTTTTTTTTTTTTTGATGAAAGAGGTACGAGCCTCTATCGTCATCTGGAGGAAGCGTGGACATATACGCACTGGATGGTTCTCTTTTGAACATAAATCGCATCTTTTGGATATTGGAACGATTCTAGTACTGAAGGATTTCAGTACTCGTGGTGACACATTGTAGGTTGTCGATTTGGACGGATGGAGGCGCACCGGAGAAGGTTGGATAGAATCTATAGTTTCTAGAGTTCTATGGCGCTCAGTCAGGAAAGAATCAAGTTGTTGCCACGTAGGAATTTCGGTTTTATTTGATAATGATTGCTCCCATAATGAGAGTGTCAGCTTTGGCAGCTTCGTGAAACACAAATAAACGAGAAGACAATCGCAATTATCCGTAAAAAGACCGGAAATATTAAGGGACGTGAGGCAATTTTGAATTGTGTATTGTGTACTGCCGAAGATTCGTGTACGATGGACTGCATGTTAAGCAATTTTCTTCAGTTGACTGTTCACCAGCGCTCGTTTGTTTTCGAAACGCTCAGATAGGTTTTCCCAGGCTGAGCGGAAACCATCGTTGGTGAGTGGCGAAGGTGCACGCCGCGCCCTCTAAGCCAACTGAAACTTGCTCTGAACACGCCTAGTACTCTTTCTCGACCTTGTGCCATAGCGCTCATATTTGGTCGAGATGAATTTGGCATGTATATTTGGATGGACTGGGTGTTGCCAGATTGCAGAATCTGGACTCGAAGTTACTCAGACGGTCACAGGTCATTGTAAATTTATTCACAAATGATGGAGTCATAATAGAGAAATTTTCTTTGGAATTACTGGACTGGATTTAACAATAAATGTTTGTCGAAATATTTTTAAGGTCGAAGCCAGATTTGGAATTTAGGAACCAAGCGGGATAATTTAAATAATTTATTTTATTTTTTTCTTTATTGTGGAAATGTGGGATTTAACTGAATAATATTAACTCAGTCGGAAACATATACGGTCCCACTAATGCGGATTTGGAAACGCCCTTTTCAAAAGGTCGAAGCTGAATTTGGAACTAAGGAAATATATATCAATATTTAATTGTAGAATATTTTTTATATATATGGAAAGTTTGAATTTAAATCAATAATATTCACTATGCAGGAAAACAGATACGGGCACACTAATGTCACTATGGAAGCATACTGAAATTTCTAACTGAATTAATTATTTGGAATTTTATTAAACAAAAATAATTTAAAAATTATTTTGTGTAGATGGACTTATTCAGTTGATCGCTGCTGTATTTGCGGCGGTACTGTTTTCGTAGATAAGGAGTGCGTGTGAATATGTTTGTGCTTCAGCCGTATGCCAATTCAGAATAGCGGAGACAAAGAGAGACGGAAAAAATTTACAAAAATCGGAGCGTCGATCTCTGACGATTATGTAAGTAAGTGCAATGTGTATTTACAAGGTGCGTTCCAAAGTAAACAGGACTTTTTGAATTTGGCGCCCTCTGGTGGTGCCATCTATATGTCGGCTAGTGTGTTGGAATCTGCTATCTTTTATCGACCTCCAGTAAAAATTTCATGACATTTCATCAATTGGAAGTGAAGTTATTGTTTTGCAAGTGTGCGCATGTTTTTGTCATCGGTACAAAAATGAGCTTCGAACAACATTAAATTTTGTTTTAAACTGGTAAAACTTTTACCGAAACGTTTCAATTGATGAAATAAGTTTGTGGCGATGGTTGCCTATCCCGTAGCAGAGTGCACGAGTGGTTTCAACGTTTTCAAAGTGGTCGAGAGGACATAAATGACGATGAACATGTGGGCCAGGCAAAATCCGTGATCACCAAAACTTCCATCGAAACTGTGCGTGATTTCATAAAAAATCAGCCGAAATCATCATTGAAATTAATGGAAATAGAATTGAACATCTCCAGAACATCGATTTATCGGATTTTGACCGAACATTTGGGCATACGAAAGGTGTGTGCACAGTTTGTTCCGCACAAATTGACTGACAACCAAAAATTGCTCAGAATTCAACATTCAAAGGACCAAAAATCAAATTTTAACAATCAACCACTCCCCGTATTCACCTGATATGGCACCGTGCGACTTCTACCTTTTCGGAAAAATGCATTTGCCGATGAAAGGAAAGCGTTATGCAGACGTGGAGGCCAATCAAAAGGATTGTACCGGCATACTGGCGGCCATACCGGTCAATGAGCTAAAACACTCGTTCGACATGCTTATGGACCGTGCCAAAAGCTGTATTCAAGCAGAAGGAGAATATTTTGAATAAAATTAATTGATTTTGCCGATAACTCCATGTGTTCTTTCTTTTTTTTTAAAGTCCTGTTTACTTTGGAACGCACCTTGTATGTATGTACGTTGAAAACGTTGAAACCACTCGTGCACTCTGCTACGGGATAGGCAACCATCGCCACAAACTTGTTTCATCAATTGAAACGTTTCGGTAAAAGTTTTACCAAGTTTAAAACAAAATTTAATGTTGTTCGAAGCTCATTTTTGTACCGATGACAAAAACATGCGCACACTTGCAAAACAATAACTTCACTTCCAATCGATGAAATGTCATGAAATTTTTACTGGAGGTCGATAAAAGATAGCAGATTCCAACACACTAGCCGACATATAGATGGCACCACCAGAGGGCGCTAAATTCAAAAAGTCCTGTTTACTTTGGAACGCACCTTGTATGTTTATTTGGATGCTCAGGATAGAGCGAGGGAAGTAAAGAAATAAATAGACAAATTTAGTTGGCTTTGATGTGCCGTGAGCTTTATTGTCTATTTATTTATATTAGCTGTGGACTGTTATTGCAGAATATTTAAGATTGATATTATGGAATTATTTTTTTGTATATTTGTGATTTATATTTATTTAATTTGGTGGAAATTGCTGGTGGCAATTAATGATTAGTGAAGTGGAGTGTATTTGAAATATGTAGGAGCATATATTGTAGAAATATATGCAAGCGAAACAAAGTAAACGAAGAGAAATTCGGAATTGGAAGTTTCACTGCGTCTTTTGGCATTAATTTAAACACACGGATAAATATGCGGAAATTAATTTTGTTTGGAATCGGAAGCTGCCGTCGTGTCGGATCAATCGGACTTGGATTTTAGACAAAAATCATACAGAGAAGTTAGGCGAACTAAGTTTCGCAAAACTAAACTGTATGACCTGCAGCAAATGTAAATACTACTTATCTTGTGCGGTGTTAAGCCACCGGAACTGCTGGAAATCTTGAACATTCGGCTCGATGGACTATGAATTAGAGGGGGGTCGCTAACACCTGGAAACACTCGATAAGTAAAACACGAAAAAAAACTATTTGGGGTCGCGCGGTCTTTATTGGTAGAGTAAGCAATTAGAACTAAAAACAAGTAGACTTAAAACTAGCTTCGGAGAGCGGATTGGAAGCTCTATGGACCGAAAGCCCAAAGGAAGTGGGAGAGAGAGCGAGGGTGTACGGGATCACACTGCCTCTGGATAATTAACGCCCTTTTGGCGTGAACAACGGCAAAACCCTAAGTTCTCAGTGAACATTACAAAAAATATTTACTACACAGTTTTCCAAATATCCTCCTGGGCTACCGGAAAATACAATTCAGAACACCAACAACAATTTTTACCGGACGGACAAACAGACGATTTGCTTTGATACACTGAGAATGGGGCATAAAAAGTTATAACCTTTCAGTTAAATTTTTTTATTTTGATGAGCTTATGTGTCTTTTTATTTTACGTTGATCAACCAATTAAATGGTTATGAAACATAGGCACTGGCAACAGGAACATTTGTAACTTGGAAACATAACACGTGCGAAATATAAACATTTTTTAATTACTATGGGAATTTTTTGTGGTATTGGTGTAGAACTCGAGTTCTTTGCCTCCCTCTTAGCCGTCTCTTTAGCCTTTGTCTGGTCATGGGGTTGGCCAATGATGCCGCTAGGTGGCTGGTGTATCGGCTTGAATGTCAACTGATCTGCTCCCTCACTGTTGGCATGTGGAGGTCGTTTCCGATGTCAGCGTTTCTTGCAAACCAGGGCGCATTTGTGATCGATCGCAACGCCCGATTTTGGACAATTTGAACTCTCATGACGTTAGAGTCGGACGCAGGTCATAGAAGAGCAACTAAAATAATGTTTTCGTAAGCACCGAATGGAACTTTAACGGATCGAACAGAACTTACAAGCACTAAACAACACACAACTTATCATAATACATATTCATCACTGTACTACTAACACAACAAACGCATTTTTAACTAATTGAGTGTTTCATTCTCTTAACTTTTATACAAAAAAATTTTATACAACTTCGAAACAACAACAAGATTAGAAGTATACAACGGTTAAAAAAGTCAGAGTTCTTACAGAAAAACTTGTTACGAACAAGATATAAAATAGCTCCAGACTTTAACATATTTAGTAGGATCTGATTTACCAATTACAAATTTAAGCATTTATTTATTGTATTGTAATTTTATTTTTATTTTTATTTATTTTTTTTAAGGGTCTAACATAAGAATGGTTAGTTGAATGGAGGTTGTTTAAGGTTCCAGCTTAAAAAGTTTAAAGCGCTCTCCGGAAAAGTATAGTAAGGATGCTAATCACTGGCCAGGATATAAGCTTCAGTCAGACGAGTGCCTTCTATAGAAACATGCTCTCTTGTTATCGCGTTGCTGCCGCTCTCAGTTGGCTCTGCCGGTGTTGGCTCTGCCGATGTTGGCTCTACCGATGTTGGCTCTGCTGATGTTGGCTCTGCCGATGTTAGGTCTGCCGGTGTTGGCTCTGCCGTCCCTCTGTCTTGGCTGTTGTTGCTGCTCGGTTGATTGCTGTTCTTCGCGATATTTAGACCTGCTGGCCTTATGTTACTGGCGCAAGGTTGCCAGCTTGTATAAAACGGCCGCCGATCTGTTGCGACGGGCCGTGTACATATCTATGAGTCCCGTTGTGGATCTTATCCAATACTACTAACTAATTTTTACAAGTGCCCTTCGTGGAACTTTGATAGTCATCTTACCCTAAAAGAAGAGACAAACTTAACATACATGCTACCCTTAACTGTATATATACAGGAATGTACAAAAGGGTGAGGCTGGTGGGGCTTGGTGAAAATTTGTTTTGAAACACTGTTTTTATGGTCTATGATCGTTACAGCCTGGTGGTATCATGAGGTGCGAGTCCTCCGCCTGAGGTCATTCCTCCATGGCTTTACCATAACCCGTGAAATGATTTATCAAATTAAATCGGTGCTCTCCGAGCTACCCTTTGCCACCTCCAAGAGCGAGATCAGTGATCAGGCCTTCATTATCATCGCACGGGGCGTGTTCTTAGAGACGGCGCCTTCCCCCTGACAACCGTGCTCCAGGATCTACCGAGCTGCGAACTCTCGTTGGCTTAGACTATGTGGGTTTTTTTTTAAAAGATTTTCAAAAGCAATCAGGTCGCACCAT
Organism: Drosophila jambulina; assembly: GCA_018152175.1. Lineage (NCBI taxonomy): Eukaryota > Metazoa > Arthropoda > Insecta > Diptera > Drosophilidae > Drosophila > Drosophila jambulina. The sequence continues at coordinate 3,359,338 of JAECXH010000017.1, read as the reverse complement.
TAAGTAGATTTCCCAGTCGCTAAGTGGTCATTGCTGCTTCCGCAGAAATCTTAAGCGCTACATATACAAATGGGAGATCTGGTGCACAATGTCGAGTGCCACAGGCTTGGCAATGAAGGCCAAAAGGGGTTGGAAGCGGCAGCGATATTTTATGGAGATTGATGACAGCACTTAGGGCCCTGAAGCCCAAAATAAACCTATTTGTAGAAAAACCAACAATCTGTGTCAGAAGTAAATGCTTTCCGAAGTAAACGCTTTCTATCGACTGATAAGCTTAAGGCATATTCGACCGAGAATCCACATGGAAGGTAAAAATCCAATCGGAGCCACCAAGAAAAGGAAAATGCACCCAATAAAATAATATATACCAACCTTCATAGCCAGCCATCGGGAAAAAATACTCAAACATACTAATACATCACTACTTGATCGGTTTATCTCGTTCCCTTTAGAAAGGGTTTGCATTATTATGGGAGCATCGCAGAAATGTTCCAACATGGTTTAGTTAAGCTCGAGGATTCTAATGTCCAACGATTTCATTGGTGCGACTCTGTGGAAAAATCAAACAACCAATCGTAAAGCGATGGAGGCTCTCGCGTTTGGCATCAATTGCGCAACCATGTATCGTGCATCTTATCTAGGACAAATCGATTGATGAGTCAGTATTCGCACAATATTTGTCGCACAGGTCATGATGGCCTACGGTTTAGCGCTGAGATCACCAAGAGAGATATGAGTGACAGGAATAGTGAACATAAGAACCAAGAAAGGTGATGCAAAAAGTTTGAGGTACTCTCTCATAAGCTGGCTGGCGAAAATCCTTCAGCAGAACCCTCCACGAGGGTGCCGGCTGGGCAATGCACCCGTACAACGTGTAGTGCACTGCCGCCTGCTCTGTCCGAGATAATGCAGTGTCTAGCTAAGGCTTCGGTTCAATTCCTTCCGATCAAAAAGCCGGAGGAAATGAACCATTAGCCATTGCTGAAGGTGCCTGGCGGTAGGCATAAAACGCAAGTGGGTGGTTTCCCCGGAAAAATAAACCAATAAACCAGAATGAGTGGGCTGAAGAAAGCAACCGGGGTTGCGATGTCAACCCAAACGTCGGTGGGAAGCGTGAATGCTACCACCAGCGGGCACGGAGAGGAGCAATCCTCTCTGCGTGTCGCCAGCGATCACACCTTTGATGTGACGGAAGCCAGTCATGTCAGTTGCAATGCTACTGCCTCACAAACACAAACGCAAGCGGGGAAGCTTAGCCGCAAAGGTGCCATTGTCGATACAGACTTGGACCTGGAGAGCGTGCAGCTCTCCAAAGAAGAGGAGGAAATCTTTCTCCGCTTGCCGAAACCAGGCAACAGCTCCCCGCGCAGGGACGGGCCAAAACGTTCAAGGTAGGGGATAAAGGCTAAGGCGAACTACAAAGCCGACCTTCGCATCCAGACCCGGCTTCAGAAAAAAGCCAGCCTATCCCCCGAGGAGAAGGCAAAGCTTACCTGGGCCGAGCAAAGGATTGCCGAGGGCAGGTTGCACTTCGCCAGCCTCCCGCACATGATATCCACGGGCGGATTTGCTAACAAGGTGGAGGAGACACTCGCCAGCAAAAGGCAACGCTCAGCCGAGAGCGCCAATAAGGGCGCTCCTGGGAGCAAGCGGCGACGCGGGCCTAAAGAGGCGGGCCCTCCCCGAAAAGCAATGAAGTCCAATACCGCAAAAGTCAATGAGGTGACCAAACGACATTTGATCGTGGCACTCATCAACAGAAGCGAGGAAAATGGCAAGAAGACCGAGTCGCGGTGGAAGTTGGTGCATGCGCGGCTCGTCGAATCATTACTTGCACCGATGGAGGAAGCCCCCGAAGCTCCCATGCCCACATTGGTTGAATGGGGTTAAGATCCTAAAGTGCATGTACTCAGGGACTACAAGAAGGAAATACTCAAGGCACAGAGAAACTCGTGGAGGATCTTCTGCTCCAGCATAGAGACTGTCCCAGAGACGGCTAGACTCCGGAAACTGCTATCGCAGCAGCCAATCATATAGAGTCAGCTCAAACGCGAAGACGGACAGTGGAACGAGGGCAGCGAAGAGGCCCTAACGGCACTAATGCAAGCTCATTTCCCGGGATGCACTGAGATACCCGATGCAAACAAGCACCAGGACCTTGCAACTGGAAAAGAGCATCTCCCAACCAATCTGATATCCTCTAGAAGAATTCACTGGACTATAGACTCCTCATCGAGGATAAAAGCATCAGGACTAAGCGGAATATTCCCAGCCATGCTACAGGTGACCAAGGAAGTGATTAACCCATGGCTTTACGCTATATTCACAGCTCTCTTAAGAACAGGCTATATCCCAATTCACTGGAGGACCTCTCGGATTGTCTTCCTTTCAAAAGCAGGGAAGTGCAGCCACGTGAGCCCCAAGGATTATAGACCGATAAGCCACACCTCTTTTTTACTTAAGACGCTAGAAAAGCTGCTGGACATACACATCAGAAACGATGCGGGGAGACTGCTGTCAACCAACCAGCAGGCTTATACTAAAGGAAAATCAGTGGAAACGGTACTACACTTGTTAGTAGCCACCATTGAGAGAGCCCTAAATAATAAAGACTATGCGCTCGGAGTGTTTGTAGACATATCAGGAGCATTCAACAACGTGACCACAGACGCTATAATGGACCGCTTAGAAGCGACCAACTCGCACCCTGTCATTAACTTGTGGATAAGAAATCTTCTAAGTTGTAGGCGGGTACAATCCGATTGGGGAACCGTCTTCATGGTGAAAGGAGCTCACAGAGGCACGCCGCAAGGCGGGGTCCTCTCGCCCCTCCTGTGGAACTTGGTGGTGGACGACCTGATCAAGAGATTCGAAAGGAAAGCCCCAAAGATAACAGCCTATGCCGATGACATAAGCATCACTCAGGGAGATACGTGAGTGGGCGCAGATAGTAGGACTCAGTATCAATGCGGACAAGACGGACCTCATTCTCTTTACCAAGAGATACAAGGTGCCGCTATGGATCCCCCCAAAAATTAACACAACCAGGCTGACGCCGAAAACACAAGTAAGATAACTAGGGATTGTACTGGATAGCAAGCTGACATGGAAACCCAATGTACTAGAGAGGGTGAAAAGGGCCACCATAGCGCTATACGCATCCAAGAAGATGCTTAACAGCTTATGCGGTTTTTCGCCCGCCCTAATGCACTGGGTCTACATATCAGTGGTGCATCCGACTGTTCTGTATGGAGTCTTAGTGTGGTGGCAATCCATGGTAAAGAAGACGTATAAAAGGCTTATGGAAAGAACCCAGCCGCAGGCACTGATCTGCATAACAGGGCCGCTGAGGTCAACCCCAACAGAAGCCCTCGAAACGATTGTAGGAATAGACCCCCTACATATCCAATCGCAACTGACTGCAGGAAGGCGGCACAACGCCTGATTGCATCAGGAAACATGACAATGCAAGGGTTCGGGCATAGTTCAATTGGTCGAAATATGAGCAGTGTGTCTGACGACATGATTCCCAAAACATGCCCACATGTAAAAACAACAACTTTCATGGGACCTGACGACTGGAAAACAGTTCAGGATCATGCTCAACACCTCAATATATACACAGACGGCTCCAAGATGGAAGAAAGGTAGGAGCGGGCATATACTGCACAGACCCTGAGATACGGCTGTCGTATAAACTACCAAGCCAATGCAGCATCTTCCAGGCGGAAGTATTCGCCATCGGGAAAGCTGCCGAGCTTGCTCAGAGCATAGACCGCCCACATGAGGCGAGCAATTTGTTCGTAGACAGTTAAGCGGCAATAAGATCAGTGCAATCGTCAGCGGTTAGTTCCAAAATTGTACTGGCAAGCAGGGAGGAACTAGATACCCTTAGCACAACTAAGTTAGTGCGAATTTACTGGGTTCCTAGACACCAGGGCATAAATGGTAACGAGTCTGCAGACGAACTTGCAAAGGCGCTGGACTGACTAGCGAAAGAACAGAAAACGTTCCTGTCTCGCTAAGAACGCTCCAAAGCTAGCTAGAGAGACGGACGGATGAACGAGCAAAGAGCAGATGAAGGAGGAATTCCACAACCTGAAAGATATCAAAGATCATGTGCAAAGAGCGCAACGAAAAACTCAGCCACTATGTGCTGCATCTTCCACGACAGGACTGCAGACTGATGGTGGGCTGCGGCGCATGCAGTCAAGCTAGGCATCACCGACAATGCCAAATGCCGGAAATGTGATGAATCCGAGGCTACCGAAACCTTGGAGCACCTGTGTAAATGCCCGGCCCTAGCTACGGCAAGGATAAGATACCTGGGTGCTCCGATTTTGGCATCCCTAGAAGATGCCTCCATGAAGAGGCCGGGTGAATTACTTGCCTTCGCGAAACACACCTTGATTCTCAAGGACTTTGATAACCGCGTTAATACTCTCTAGGTCCACTCATTAAATTCCGGACCCGTGAGGGCCATCCGGCTTAACCTAACCTAACCTCTCATAAGCTTTTAATACATTGTGGTATGCACATATCGAGAGCTTACTGTGCTTAGCACTATATCCAGCTTATACTTTTTATACTAGAAGGCAAAGACACTCAGTGTTTGTTGCCTAAACATATGTCATATCCAAGCGCAGTTCAAGAGCCCAGAAATATGATCGGCCACAAATGCCTTGACGACAGACAAGCAGCGTCAGCATGTGTCTCATGCAATGACCGCTTACATATGAGCTTAAAACGCTCTGTCCCATCAGCGAAGTTTTCGCCGCTTACATATAAGATACATATATTCGCTTTATATGTAACAAGCGGATCCGGCGAACGTTTTTTCGTCCCAATTTAAAGCTTTGCAATCTGTTTCGCCTTAAAGGTAATAAATAAGCAGATTTCGGAATTTATTAAGTTAACATTAATCATTATTATTGTTTCTGCATTTCAGTACATAGGTTGCTCTTAAGATCTTTTTGATACACAACATTTTTTGTTTTCTTATCATGCGCAAAAACAAACAACGCTGATGGTCTTCCGACCCGTGAGCATGCCACATATAAATGACCATGGGAAAAACATGGTTGTTCTAGATTCAAACAACAATCATTTAAGGATTGGCCTTGTGATTTGTTGATGGTCATGGCAAATGCAACACGGAACAGAAACTGAAGTCTTTTCAATTCAAACGGCAAATCGGTTGGGATCATCGAGATTCTCGGAATGAGAACATTCTCCCCTTTGAATTTTTATTTCAGAATCGTTGCGTAAATTACATTGTTCATCAATATTCTAACCACCAAACGCGTACCGTTGCACAGTGTTAGTTGGTTTATGTTTCGAAGCATGATTACTAACTTTTTTGGCGTAAATTGTGCTGTGGTAAGCCAGGCACAATCAAGGAGTTTTAAAATTACATTTTATAATTGGTGGCTTAATCTTCATTTGTTCCAATTAGTTTTAAATCATAATTCTTAAGCAATGCAACTCTCATGTTTTTTGTCAGCGCCATAATGTAGTTTTTCAATCTTTCTGAGACATTTTCTTGATTTTTTCCCATAAGAAAAAGAGTAAGAGTAAGAGAATTAGAAAACTACAACAAAAAATCAACCAAATCGATCTAGCCGTTCTCAAGGTATGGCGTGACAACGGGAAACTGGTTTCATTTTTATATATAAGTTAACACACGCAGTTCTCACCGAGAGAAACTGACGGCGAGCCGGTATACTCAAAGTCATACCCGCACTCAATGAGTGTGACCGAATTCGTCAATGCAGAGGTTAAACAACTTCTTGCGGACGGCGTAATAAGGCCATCCAAGTCCCCATACAACAACCGTACCTGGGTTGTAGACAAAAAAGGAACAGGCCAAAATGGGGTCAAAAAGAAGCGACTAGTTATCGACTTCCGGAAGTTAAATCAAAGAACTGTAGACGATAGATACCCTATCCCTACGATTTCGACAATACTGTCAAATATGGGCGAGGCACAATTTTTTACGACACTCGACCTAAAATCACTCGACCTAGAATTGGCGGAAAAGGACAGAGAAAAAAATGCCTCTACTATAAACAACGGCAAGTAGGAATTTTGTAGACTGCCATTCGGGCTGAAAAACGCCTCAAGCATCTGTCAGAAGGCCGTTGACGACTTCCTCAGAGAGGGAATCTCTAAGTTATCCTACGTATACGTGGATGACGTTATAATTTTCTCCAAAACAAAGGAGGATCACGTCAGAGACGTGGATTGGATGGACGTGGATTTTAACCAAACTCTTAGAAGCTGGCATGAGAGTATCCCAAGAAAAATCTAAGAGCGTCGAGTACTTGCGGTTCATAGTGTCACAAGGTGGGCTCAGAACTTCACCTGAAAAGGTAGAAGCAATAAATAAATTTTCCCCACCAAAAACGCTTTTCGATCTCTGATCTTTCCTGGGGCTAGCAAGCTACTACAGGTGCCTTATAGAAAATTTCGCGACATTCGCAAGACCCCTAACTAATATTCTAAAGGGGAAAATGGAAAAAATACCAGTCAAGAAAGATTGACATTAATATGAGCAAGGAACAACAAGAAACTTTTGACAAGCTGAGAAACATCTTGGCATCGGAAGACGTTTTATTTAACATGGCGCAAAATTGGTTTATAAACCAGGCAAAGAAAACCTAGTGGCGGTAGCGATATCTCGCCAAAACATATACGCCCTAGATGACGTACAGGTATCGGATGCGGCCACTATACACAGCGAACAGTCGCTAACTTACACTATAGACACAACTGACAACCCGGTAAACTGTTTTTTAAATAGCTTCTCAATGGACAAATTCATCTTGTTCAAGAGCAAAATAACGCATATAATCAGAACGCCTAACCGGGAAAATGCGCTACAAGATGTGGTAAACGCCGAAGTGGTAAACGCAATTGCTCATTACCCACTTTACCATTTATTCAACAACAGGGCTCACCGAGCAGCACAGGAAAATGTGAAACAGATCCTTAGGAATTACCGAAAATGCTTCGGCTAGCGACGGAAATAACCTCTAATTAAAAAACATGTTCCATGGCAAAATACAAACGTCATCCATTAAGGCAAGCAGTAGCGGAAACACCTGTACCTTCATTTATGGGAGAAATTCTACACATTGATATTTTTTCAACAGATGGAACCCTTTTCCTTACTTGCGTGGACGAATTCTCAAAATTCGCTACGGTGCAAACCATCGCTTCGAGAGCTATTGTGACATAAAGGCCCCTTTACTGCACATAATAAATGTTCCGAGCAGATCGGCATTGGAGCCAAGTTTTTAATACAGTCCTATAGCAGCTCCGAATATTTTATATTTTTTTCTAGTGATTGAAAAATGTCGGACACGGAAAACTCGGTTCGGGCTCAAAATTAATCCGCAAAACGAATTCATTTGGACAAGACTTTGCCAACTCTTCAGAACACCAAACTTGATTGGATAGTCTCTGGAGGGATACCATGTATGCCAAATCATAAATCGGTTTTAGCAGCCATCGTCAAGGACCCTGCTGATCATCCTGATGACACCCTTGCCGCCATAGTAAAGCGATTCTGGGAAATTGAGGACTTCACTTCGTCAAAGCCATCATTATTGCAGGAAAATTTTAGATGCTTTGACTTTTTAATCAAAATTGCACTAGACTTAGAAACGGTCTACTGTTCGGCTCTTGTCTACTTCAGGATTCGAATATCTAGGTGATTCTTATTGCCTGAATCGTTGTCGTTTTAAGAGTTTGGAAGCTAAACTGGATAGAAACCCAACCCTAATAGGTCAGTATTCAGTATTTTTGAGGGAGTGTTTCGAATTAGGCCACATGTCTCTTGTTAAAAGGGAACCATCGGTGCCCCAATTCTTTTTGCCTCACCATTGCGTATTAGAGGGCTCCAACGCAATTTTCAAACCGATGTGATTTACACGGACTTTAGTAAAGCTTTTGACTTAGTTAATCATTCTCTTCTTGTAAGGAAGCTCGACTTAATTGGGTTTCCTGTTAACCTTCTTAAATGGATTTTGAGTTATTTGTCTGACAGGACTCAAAAGGTTCTGTTTAAAAATGCTCTCTCCAAATTCCTCAGTGTCCTCTGGCGTCCCACAAGGAGCCCACTTGGCTCCTTGGCCCACTGCTATTTTCATTGTTTATTAATGACCTTCCGCTAGTTTTAACCAACTCTCGAGAGTAAAGGACAGCTCATGCCAGTCAAATTTACAATCGGATCTTAATAATTTTCAAGCATGGTGTCGTGCTAACCTATTACATCTCAACAGCTCCAAGTGCAAACTGATGACATTTTCGCGTGTCTCCCCCCAGTATGCCACCTATATGCTCAATGACTGCTCTGTGGAAAGTCCGCCTTGATCCCAAACTTTCGTTCTCCGAACACATTTCCTGCATGGTTAACAAAGCCAGAGGCATCCTTTTTTCTTGGACGTTGATGCACTACGATCAGTACATTTAAGTGGCCGGTATGACACCAAGCACGTGCTTGTTCGTGTTAGGTGTTATTACGCGCGACAAACGAAAGTATAGAAAAAGGAATACGAGGAAATGACTACTGGCGTGCTGCCAGATTGTTTACTTGCATGCGTGTTAAGTGGGTTAGAATTAAAGTTTTTAGTTTGGGAAGGGTATCTACAGTTGATGTTATTATGTACAAATCATTATAATTTTCACATAAGACTCTAAAGGGTTCATGCAATTCAAAGGACGTTCTACAGTGGCGCAAAACTAAGGGTATATAAGATCTAGTATTTCTACTTGGCACGTGAAAGTTAAGCTGACCCAAAAGGTCAGCACTTTCAACGTCACCATGAATAAGGTTATAAATAAAGGTAATACCTAGCATAGTTCTACGATTGGATAAAGATGGTAAATTGATTAGTAGGAGTCTACTGGAATAAGAGGGTAACCTCTGGTTTGTATCCCAGTTTAAACCGCGTAAAGCGAACAGTAAAAAGTTCTTTTGAACTGACTCAATGCGTTTACTGTGGACCCCATACTGAGGGCTCCAAACGCAAGAACCATATTCTAAGATAGAACGAACTAAAGAAATATAAAGCGATTTAGTAACATAGGGGTCATTGAATTCTTTCGACCACCGTTTAATGAAACCAAGCATTATTATTTACCATGCACGAAATATGATCAATAAAGTCAAGTTTAAGATCCAGGCGGACTCCCAAATCGTCAACAATAGCGATTCTTTCCAAAGAGCAACAGTTTAGCGTGTAAGTTGCAAGCTTGGGAACGACACGAGAGAATGTCATTAGCTTGCATTTAGAGCCGTTTAAATTTAATAAGTTAACGCGGCACCATGTTTGAAAATTATTAAGATCTGTTTGTAAATCTGACTGGCAAGAAGCGTCCTTAAATTGCTCGCAAAGTTTGACGTCATCCGCATACATAAGTACTCTGGAGTTAGTCAGAACTTTGGGCAGGTCGTTAATAAATAATGTAAACAACAAGGGTCCAAAATGGCGCCAGACGTAACCCTGAGAACATTAGATAAGGTATTTTTAAAAAGGACCATTTGCATCCGGCCATTCAGATAACTAGAGATCCATCTAAGAAGATCAACCGGAAATCCCATTAAATCGAGTTTCCGAACAAGAAGAGAATGGTAAACAGAGTCGAACGCTTTACTGAAATCAGTATAGATTACGTCTGTTTGAAAGTTTTTATGGAAGCCCTTTATTATGAAGGAAGTAAGCTCCAAAAGATTAGTAGTAGTTGATCTTCGCTTTATAAATCCGTGGTGACATGGAGAATTTATGATATTTTCGAAAAGTTTTGAGATGGCATCCAATTTGCTACCTTTCCTTCCAAATAAGGGGAAAGTGGGTGGTTTTAAGGATAAGGTTGACAATTTCAGAAGGGGATTGCACAGGGCGACGGCACAATACCTAAGCACACAGCGAGGTATTCCGTCGGGACCTGGCGAATAAACTGGCTTAACACGGAGAAGATCTGAATGAATAGAGCTTTCGTTTAATCTAGGACTGCAAATTAAGTTCGATTTGGGAATGATGTAAGAATAAGTCTGATTTGAGTCAGTGGAGTTTGAATATGTGGTTTTGAAAAACCTGCGCAAATAGAAAGGCTATTGCCTGATCATTATTTACGGTTGTATTTTCAAATCAGAGCGAGGAAGGATGAGTAACTGGCTTACGTTTAGTGTTAAAAAAATTATAGAACTGTTTTGGGTCCTGAGAAAACTGGGCCCTACAACGAGCAAGATAATTTTTGTAACACTGCGCGTTCAACACGGTGAATCTTAACCGAGCCGATAAATAAAAGGAGAGGGCAGATTGAGAACCGGTGCGGTTAAATTTAGTATACAGCCTAGACTTTTTGTTTTTAAGGAGACTCAACTCTTTAGTAAACCACGGAGGTTAATTAGAGGTTGGCGGGTAGTATAACGGAACACATTCAGTAAAACATGAATTCATGGCACTGTACAAAATATCCACGGCTTCCGCCATGTCAGTGCACATGCATAGATCGGACCAATTAAAATCAGCTATAAGATTATTCAGCCGTTTTTTGGCTGGACGGTCAGATATATTCTGTAAATCGGTCCCAACGTCGAGGGTCACATCGAAAGTAGGATGATAGGGATCTTCGGGTAGCGTCAGCGGCGCCACCCTGGCTAAGCTTACTCTCGCAGGATCTGAAACAAAACAGAGATCAAGCAAGCGCTCTAAAGAATTTCGTACATGGTTTACTTGAGACAGCGAAATGTCAAACAAGCCAGCAATAAAATCAAGCTGTGTTGTGGTTAAAAGTGAGTTTGTGGAATTATTTGAGGACCAAATAGCCCCTGGGATATTAAAACCACCAAGAACTACTAAGTGGTCCTTATCCGAAAAACGATTGGAGACCACCTGGGTAGCGGAAAGATGACTCCAATAAATAAGAAGTTCCGACAAGGGAGGAATGTAGGAACAAGTAACGAAAATGGAGCTACCACTAACTGAAAGCTTCACGCAAAGGAATTCAACATCGGTGCACTCCTCAAAAGTTAATTAATCAGACGCGAGACTGGAGTCTATGAGGACACCACCCCCACTTCTGATAGGCCGATCCACTCGGTAAACCGTGAACGCAGCTGGAAAAACTTCGGAGCTCAAAATCTCCGGCTTTAACCAGGTTTCTGTGAACACGATAATCTGAGAAGCAAACGAAAGACTATCAGAATACAATTTGGGAAGCTTACTACGTAAACCTCGGTTAGTTTTTTGAAGTGGGAGTCGTAGAGGGCGCAGTGGTCTGGTCAGGCCTGGAAAGACTTATTCCTACAGGCCGCCGTTTCTTTTTCTTAGCCTCAAACTCTTTGACAACAATATACTCTGGCCAGAATTTGGTAGAGCATATTGTGTCAAACAGCTCGTTTGGCACATTTATCTTGAAAGATGAAATGTCCCTAGCATAGGAAAATTTAAATTTCTCCACCTTAATTTTTTCGGCTTTGGTTTTGCCTTTAATAAAGGCTATTACACCTTCCGATGTCTGAGAAGGGGAAAGCCGCGAAACAAATATCTGTTTCGTAGGCGGGACAACAGTAAGGGCTTTTGGCAATGCAGACGCATTGTCTGGATTGCCAATATCGGCCGGTAATCCGGGCCTGACGCCCTGGGGTGGTAAAATGATGGGGGTTTGAGGGGTCGTAATTTGCGATCCCCCAGGGGACACAACGGAAATCATCGGGGGCACGGTCCCTCCAGCGGCACATTCGGGAACCGAATCTTTCCTCACACTCGACCTCAGAATTCTCGGATTTAATTCTGAGGTCGATGGCTGATCCGATGGAGGCTGCTGTTGAGAACCCACTGCTGGTTTAAAGGATCCGTTAAAAGCTTAAGGCTATTAAATTGAGTATCTAGCGCCAAGAACATATCATGAGTTTTGCGAAAACTCGATAATATGTCTTTACAACCGCTCTTGGTTTGCCGCATAAACGACATCATCTCACTTTCAACTTCGCGACAGGCATCACAGAAGTAACGCAAACCAATGTTTCGTCTCAGATCGTCTACCGTCCGCGCTACAACACCAATGCACTTGGCATGCACAATGTTGTTGCACAGCCAGCAGCCGATCGAAAGATCGTTAGTTGCAATTACCTTCTTGCAGGTTTTAATAGCACAGACAATAGCGGACATTATAATTAGTTACCACTATACCTTTACGCAAAGATAAGAAAACAGTGCAGCTGCACAGAGAACAGAAGAGAGTGAGAGCGGGTGAGCGTGGGAGCAAAAGCTTACTAGATTAACGTTTAGCTGTCGCGACGGCGCAAACAACTGCTAAACGAAGAAGGCGCAAAAAGGAATGAAAAATTAGCACAAGCAAATCACTGGCAGCACAAACTAAAATTGTGAAAATAAATAGAATTAAATGCACAAATCAAGAAAGCTGCATGCACGCGAAGTGAACGGGAACTTTATTTAACAAAAGGTAGAGGATTTAGGTAAAACCCCGGTGGTTTTAAATGCAAAATATTCACAAAACGAGAGCGCAAGAAAAAAACACGTCCGTTCACTTGGAAGAGAGAAATCTTCTCGGATTCATAAAAAAGTTGGTCGAAGGAATTCGATTCCCCTTATGTAATTAAGACCTTTTTTTGTTTCTTTAGTTCGGCCCATTTTGGAATATGGTTCTTGCGTTTGGAGTCCTAGTTTGGCGTCCATATTAACGGCATTGAATCTGTCCAAAAAAACTTTTTGCTTTTCGCCCTACGGGGCTGAACCTGGGATACAAATCTGAGATTACCGTCTTACTCTAGTAGACTTCTATTAATTAACCTTCCCCCCTTAGCGAACCGTAGAACGATGCTTGGTGTCGTCTTTCTACATAACCTCATTCATGGGGACGTGGAGAGTCCCTACCTGCTCGGCCAGCTTAATTTCTATGTTCCCCCACTTACATCCAGATCCTATATCCCCTTAGTAATTGGTCACTGTAGGAGATAGTTTGAAACGCATGAGCCCTTTAGGGTTTTATGCGCCGATTACAACTATATTGCTGGTAGTTATAGTCTTCCCAAACTTAAAACTGTTTTGCTTGTAGAATTAGCCCGTAATTTAGCACCTTAGTAAAATCAAATTTTCCTCGTTCTTATTCTCACGCGTCTATCAAGAAAGCGTTCGTGCCGTACGTCACACGGCTGCGCCTCTCGGTCGGTTGGGCGGGAGGTGGGATTCAATGGGACCCGCGCGCAAAAAAAAAAAAAAAAAAAAAGAAGAGCACGAGCACGAAGCTTCATGTCGTATTTGATGGATTTGCCAAAAAGACTTCTGGTAGCTCTCTCAACGACTTACTTCTTGCAGGGCCAACTATTCAGCAGAAAATCTTAAACATACTGCTTCGCTTTCGATTTTTTACAGTTGCCCTTTGTGGAGATATCTGCAAGATGTACCGTAGCATGCGTGTTTCGCATCCGGATGACTTTTTGCAGTGTATCGTTTGGCGAGAGAACCCCACCAGCCTGCTGCCTTCCTGGCTATAAGAGCCATGCATGAACTCATTTCCTATTGGAGCAAGAATTCTTTGTAGAGATTTCTATGTGGATGACTTAATCTCTGGTGGGGACTCAGTTGAGGAGGGGAGAGAGATTCGTCGTCAGGTGAAGAAACTACTGTCGCGAGGCCACTTTCCAATCCGCAAATGGTATTCGAATGAGTCATCAGCCCTGGAAGGAGAGTCTGACTGCGACAGCAGCTAATAAAATTTCACGATGGATCGAATCGCCAAGGCATTGGTACTAGTCTGGGATCCATTTTCTGATCAACTCGTATTTAATTTTTCTCAACTGCCAACAAATCGACGAGCCACCAAGCGGGTTGCATTGTCAACAAAAGCCAAATTCTATGATCCGCTTGGTCTAATAACTCCAATTGTCACAAGTTCTTAAATCTTTCTGCAACCTCAATGGAGTGCGAATGTGGATTGGGATTACGCACTGCCAGAGCCCAGAGTTGACCTCACAGTTATCGGTCGTACAGAACTTAAAATTTCCCCGATATGTACTACAACCAAGGGCTTCCATTGAGTTGCATGGATTCTGTGATGTTAGCATATCAGTTTATGGAGCGTGTTTATACTTGCGTTCAGAGACCAATGGAGAATTGAAAGTCCATCTGGTCTGAGCCAAGTGAAGAGTAGCTCCAGTAAAGGCCTTAAAAATTCCAAGATTAGAGCTTTCCGCAGCGCTTTATTGGCTGAGCTAAGCGTAAACGTCCAAGAAACCATAGATTTCGATTGCGCCTTTCATTGATGGTCAGACTCGTCGAGGGATTTTAACGTTTTCGTATGGAACAGAATCGCGAAAATTCAGGAGATAACGAAAGACATGACTTGGCATCACGTTCCTACAAACTTAAGTCCGGCTGACGTCGTATCGCGAGGATGTACCCCGAGAATTGCTGGAGCATTCTCTTTGGGTTAACGGGCCTCCATTCCTTTAGTAAAGTTCGTCGAATTGGCCGTCCCTGCTAGTTGCAGTAAACGATCTTCCAGAGCGCCGTTTTGCGACTCTATTTGGACAATTTGTATGGACAATTCATCAAACTGCAAATTCCTAAAATATTTCGATAAGTTGCAGCGCGTATTTGCATACATTTATCGGTTATCGGTTAATTTTAAATTGTAGAGCCAAATCTGCGCCGATAAAAGGTCGTCTTTCGGTGAAGAAGATCAACTCTGAAACTGTACTTCTTTTGAGGAGCATCCAACCGGTTAACTTGGCGAAGGAGTATGGATTTCTTAGCCAGGGCAAGCCTTGTCCACAGAAAAGCAAGCTGGTTTCGCTTAGGCCTATACTCGGCTCCGATGTATTACTTCGCGTTGGTGGAAGGCTTACGCAAAGATCATCCAGTCACAAATGCAATCATCGTTTATTATCATGAAAAATATTTGCATGCAGGCATTACGGCAAAGGTTCTGGCCGATTGAAGGCCGCAAGTTCGTCGCGTCATCAATAAATGCGTCTGATGTTTCCGAATAAAGCCTGTGACTTGGGAGCACGTCATGGGTAACCTCCCTTCAAATCAAGTGCAACTTAATCCAACTTTTAATACCACATCCTATTATAAGGCAGAGACCAGAAACAATGCACCCCACAAGTGCTATATCGCTGTCTTTGTCTGACAGTGGTCTAGGATCTCACGACGGATTCTCTGATCGCAGCGCTGAGAAGATTCATCAGCCTTCGAGGCAGTCTGCGTACCATTTGGAGTGACAATGTCCGATATGTTCGATATGTCCTACACCATTTCACTAAAAGAATTTTGTATCTATCTTGCAATCCCTTTTTATGTCATCCGCTGACCAACAATAAAAGCAACGGTCATTTCTGTTTCTTGCCACCACTGTACGTCTTGCTTTGATTGAAATTGATTGGACATCCACTTATGTTCGTTTATTTCGTACATCTCCTTGAGCTCGTGAATTTCTTTACAGCTGTACAGGTCTAAAATGAACTCGTCGATCGCTCACTGTGCTGCTATATTTTGTTTACCCTTGCAGGGTATTATAATTTCAGTCAGAACTTTGCAACGCAGTGAAGGAGACATGTCCGACCTTATAAAGTATATATATTCTTGATAAGCATCAACAGCCGACTCGATCTAGCCATGTCCGTCTGTCCGTCTGACCGTTTCTACGCAAACTAGTCCCTCAGTTTTGAAGCTATCTGAATGAAACTTCTAGTCTTCTGTATGCTGTCACTACTAAATAAGTCGGAAAGGGCCGGATCAGACGACTATATCATTTAACTGCCATAGGAACAATGTGAAAATTGTGATGAAAAAAATAAATATTTGCCAGTTTTCAATATATTTCCAAATATTTTGAGATACTATCATCTGTATTATTTTAAAATTTCGGATTTAAGTTGATCAAAATCAGACTACTATATAATACAGCTGCCATAGGAAAAATCTGGAGGAAAAAAATTTTTAATGTTTTTTAGCCAGGTTTCGATAAATTTTCATATAATTTGAGACATTTCAGTTTTTTTTTTATCAAAATCAGACTACTATATCATATAACTGCCACAGGAAAAATCAAGACATTTATTGAAAAAAATGTAATTTCGCTGTTTTTCAACATAAATGTATCTGCTCAGAATGTGGCCATATTACATTATTTCAGAATTTCGGTTTTAATTTCATGCAAATCGGATAATTACATCATATAGCTGTCATAGAAACGATTGTTAAATGTAGAGGAACATGCAAAACTGAGAAGGTAAAACTGTAAAACTGTGATATAGTATGATAGGTGAACATTTAAACAGATTTTTTTTTTTATGTATTCCTCTTTTTGTTTTCATTTGGTTGAATTTTAATAATTCATAATCAATCTAATTGTAAGCTGCAAGGGTATACAAACTTCGGCGTACCAAAGTTAGCTTCCTTTCTTGTTCATAATCAAACTATACTGTTGGAAAATATAATATTTTTTCATATGTCTTTGTCCCAGTTTGGCTGTAAATCACAACTTCTCATTCCTCAATTAACACGCTTATCAACTGGACTCTAATTTGACGACTTTAATTTGCTTTCGACTCGCTTTAAATCTCCTCACTCTTCTTATAGACGACTCTGGTGACGTTAGGTTCTTGAATATTGCATAACTATCGGCTGCTAAGCACGTTGAAAACCATTGACACTTTACATAAATTAAAACAATTTCGCTTTGATAAAATTTAAAACGTTATTTTAGAATCGTATATTGCTTTATTATTATTATTATTATTACTTATTTATAATATGAATTATAAATATATATGCTTAAATAAAGGTATTGACAAATTTCATTAACGTACTACATATTTTTAGTTTTTCAGATTTTAAATTTTTTTCTATATATACCGATCGTTCCTAGGGCATGGTATATATGATATAGTCGTGCGATTTTCATAAAATTAAACCCGAAATTCTAAAATAATAATAAACAAAAAAGAAAGCTAACTTCGGCACGCCGAAGTTTGTATACCTTTACAGCTTACAATTAATTATGAATTAATACAATTTGATCAAATTAAAAGTAAAACTAACAAGAATTATTTATTTATACAAAAATCGAATTTAATATTTACGTAATATTTGCCGAATATTTCTATGGCAGCTATATGATATAGTTGTCCGATTTTCATAAAATTTTAAACGAAATTCTAAAAAAATACAAAATGTCCATGTCTCAAATTATAAGAAATATGTATATTATATATATGTTGAAAATTGGTCGTTACAATTTTTTTTTTTTCTGAAAATTTACCGATCGTTCCTATGGCAGCTATATGATATAGTCGTCCGATCCGGCCCGTTCCGACTTATACAGCAGTGAGCGCATATAGAAGACTATCTGCAAAGTTTCATTCAGATAGCTTAAAAACTGAAGACTGTTGCAAACTTCTGACTGAAATTATAATACCCTGCAAGAGTATAATGACCTTATATAGTGTTTACGCCAAAAGAGCGTTTATTTTCAGAGGCAGTGTAACCCCGTATACCCTCGATCTCCCTCCCTCTTCCTTGGACTTTCGGTCCATAGAGCTTCCAATCCGCTCTCCGAAGCTAGTTTTTAGTCTTCTTGTTTTAGTTCTAATTCCTACTTCAATCAATGAACCCCGACGCACGTCGCGCAATATCCCGAACTAGTTATTTTTCGTGTTTTATTTATCGAGTGTTTCAGGTTAAAGCCACCCCAATCCAGCACCTACTACTACTACTACTACTACTACATAAAAATAGGGATAACGGAAGCCACAACATCTTGTATATCAACTATACAGAAAAAGACACCAACAACTAAAATTTGCAATAACATTTGACGATTTAGCGGACTGAACCCAACTAAGCAAATCCACTGCATTACAACCATCAAGGAAACGACTACGGATAAAATCAAAATACCCAACCTGTTTGCGCGAAATTGGTCTGACCTTTCAAAGGACACAAACTTCGATCACATAGTCATAACACAAAAATACACACCTATAACTATAAACAACTCTCCATCAGCATCAGCAACAGAAATAGAAAAGAACATAAGAACATAATTCAAATGAAATTTAACACGGTACTACAATCTGAAGGGTTCAACACCAGGAGTTAACAGGATCTCATATCCTATGATCCGAAATAGCTCTCCAACAAAGCAGGATAGAATAATAGCACAATTTAACCGACTATACAACAAACACATTCCGCAATCATACAAAACCATCCTTATCATACCAATACTAAAGCCCAATAAAGAAAAATTAGACATAAAGTCCTACAGACCCATATCTCTAAACTGTTGCATAGGAAAACTCCTGAACAAAATAATCTCATAGTGACTATGGTGATTTCTTATCAATAATTTCACTATCAGGCCTGTTCCAGTTTCCACTCGGAAGTGAATTTGATAACATTTTCGGATTTCCCTTTAACATAAGCGAATTTCCCTTGTTGTTTGAAGGATTTTTTATGAAATTTCACTTTGGTCCCCTTTGTTCCCAAAAAATTTCAGCTGGCCGCTGCGTTTGTTTTGCCAGAGTTTTGTAAATTAAGGGGCCGATCAAATTTTGGCCCGCTATAGTTTCCAACCAAAGGACGTTAATAGGGTACTGATTCATTGCATAAAATCAAAGGTACAAGCATTCTTGGCGGTAATAAGTTAATTTTTAATATTTGAAATCACAATCATCTGATTTCGGAGGCAGTGCTGGAAATGGTCGGCAAGAAGTATTGGAAAACTAATGCAGATGTCAGCTGATTTGCCCGTCCCGATTCAAAGTTTGTTGCGTTACTTTTTAAGCAAAATGTTTTTGCCTCTATTAGCAGTGAATAATTAAGGAGACAACAGACTCACTGTAACAACCAAAACTTAAGAAACAATGGCAATATTTTGGACTTACCAGATCGACAGTCAGTAAACATTAATCACAATTGTAAAAACGTGAAAGCTTAAACTTCTAAGAATTTTTCATCCACCCACATCTTTAGTTGGTGGACCTGCGACGTTCAACTCTTCTGCCAGAGCTGACCACTTGGCCTCCACCGCCACTCTGTCTCCCATTGTGTAGCCTCTGGCAATTTCTTCATTTTTCTCCATAAAGGAGATAAAGATCTCGTCTTGTTTGCTATTTTTATGCTTCCTCCTTATAAAATGCGTTAATAAAATAAATTTGTAAACGTTTTTATTACTTACATTGTTCAAATTTAACATGCGTGTGCCGGTCAGCTGTTTTCGTGGCAGTGGTGCGAAATTTCTCACAGATAGTGTTTCACAATTCAACTCTGAAAAGAGTTGCCAAGGTTGAAGAAAAATTTCCCTTCACATTACGCACGGTTTGTACAGAATTTTAATTGGTGTTTTTACCAAACACAATTTTTTTTAATGTGCATTAATAATGGTTCTTTGAATATAAGAACAAATAATAATACAATTGCTAAACATTAATAAGAGGCATATTCCATCTGTTATTTGGAACTCTGACAACCCTCATAATGTCCCTCTCAGTTCCGACTTTTTCGGTCGGAATCCGGTCGGATTTGCAATTTTGCGGAAAGTTAGAATCGAACTGATTCTGAGGTGTAACCACAAAAAAAAATTGTATAAATCCAGTGTGCCACCTGTAGAAAATTCAGAAATGAGGTAATGTTTATGAAACATCAGAGAATGAAATACAATTTACATTTGCAATTTTCATAATCGCCTTGTATTTTAAAATAATTAATTTCTGATTTTGCGGATCTGAATCCGCCGGCCCAATAGCAGTCGGAAAGTTTCCGAGCGGTATCGCTCGGAAGTTAACAGAGACTTAACAGGGGGAAATACGAATCAGAGGGGATTTTTCGGAAGTGAAAACTAGAACACGTCTGGGAAATCCGAATCCGAGTACATTTTTCGGAAGTGGAAACTGGAACAGGCCTGTATACATCTGAATAAAATTGGCTTTAAGAAAGGAAAGTAAACTCTTAAAAACACATCTCATTCGTTTCTCTTGATTTTGTCAGAGCATTCGACCGTGTCTGGGTATAATTAATAACAAACCAACTCATTGAATGGAAATGCGGACTTAAAATAATAAAATACATCCATCTGCTCTGTGCCAAGTAAAGAGTAGCTCCATTGAAGGCCTTAAAAATTCCAAGATTAGAGCTTTCCGCAGCGCTTTTATTGGCTGAGCTAATTGTAAACGTCAAGGAAACTATAGATTTCGATTGCGCCTTTCATTGTTGGTCAGACTCGTTTATTGTATTAGCGTGGATTCGGCAACCTCCGAGAGAGTTTAATGTTTTCGCATCCAACAGAATCGCGAAAATTTAGGAGATGACGAAAGACATGACTTGGCATCACGTTCCTACAAACTTAAACTCGGCTGACGTCGTATTGCGAGGATGTACCCCGAGAGAATTGCTGGAGCATTCCCTTTGGGCTAACGGGCCTCCATTCTTTCTGCAAAGTTTGTCGAATTGGCCGCACCTGCTTGATGCAGTAAAGGATTTTCCAAAGCGCCGCTCTGCGACTCTATTTGGGACCGATTGCATGGATAGTTCTTCTAACTGCAAATACCTGAACTCTGGAACTGTACTTCTTTTGAAGAGCATCCAACAGGTTAACTTGGCGAAGGAGTATGGATTTCTTAGCCAGGGTAAGCCTTGTCCACAGAAAAGCAAGCTGGTTTCGCTTAGGCCTATACTCGGATCCGATGGGTTACTTCGAGTTGGTGGAAAACTTCAGAACGCAAACTTGAGCTACGATACGATGCATCCGATACTGTTACCCAAGGATCATCCAGTCACCAATACAATCATCGTTTATTATCATGAAAAATGTTTGCATGCAGGATAAGAAGATTCATCAGCCTTCGAGGCAGTCCGCGTACCATTTGGAGTGACAATGCTACGAACTTTGTCGGTGCAAAGAGCCAGTTTGCCGAGCTGAAGGAGCTTTTTTTGAGCGAGCAACACACGGCATCGATATCTTCTGCCTGTTTAGCTGATGGGATCGATGGGAAATTCATCCCTCCGTGTGCCCCGCACCTCGGTGGTTTATGGAAGGCCGCTGTGAAGTCGGCAAAATATCACTTCTACAGAGTCGTCTGTGCATCCATCTTAGACGTCGATGAATTAAGAACTCTTGCCTATGAGATTTTTGCCATCCTTAGCAAGTGAGCATGAGCAAGTGTTCTTTTATCCTTAGCAAAACAAAATATTACATCAATGAATGTCATAGTATTTTAATAAAACCAAAAACAGAAACTTTACAAAACTATACGATTACGCGTATTTGAAAAATTTTACAGCTATGTTACTATCTTCCACTTATGACTAGTTTCCAATTGCAATTCTTTATTTTCTGGACCTATAATACACTTTCCGAAATTGGTTGGCGGTTTCTTAAAATATCTCTCAATAATGGTATGTAGGTCATCGACTGTTACAGAGAGCATTCGTGATCGATAGTTTTCAAACATATCTTGCGATACCGTATATAATAAGTAATCAATACCAATATTTCCAGGTGCTATTGGAGAGTCCAACTGCTGCAGGACGCCCAGTTTGGCTTCAAACAGAGCTTGTTGATCAATAATATTTTTTTCCAAAAGTGTCCATTCATAAGTTTTGTCGAAAGTATCCAGTGTTTTTGTTGAATGTGGGTCCCGGTAACTGTAAAAGCTAAAAATGCCGTCTGAACCAATCTTAGCACCCGCTCCATAAGCTCCATTTCTTTCACGGACTACAGGCAGCAGGTACTTCGACGAAAGTAGCTTCGCTAAAACGCGCAGTTTGGGATGGTCCTCGTGCAAATATGGAACTGCAAAAAATGCTTTAGCACAGTAATTAACTGGTATATTCATGATGTAGTGTTGACAGCTTGGATCTAATAAATTAATTTTATGGTTTTCTTTATACGTATCCAGATTTGGCAAAGTTTCCAAAAAATTGCTGCAGTGTTGCAATGCAGTTCCCATGTAAGATTCCGTTGTGTTGATAGCCACATGCACATTGTTCTTCAAAAATATTTTTTTTCCGATTGATTTTAACGTTTTACAGATGTCAATAGTATTATAATCTTTAACCAGAGTTTTCATAAATTCTATATGATCTATTCCAAATAAAAGAGTTTTAAGATTAGCGGCATCAGTAACCAATGCATTTGCTCCCAACATAGCATATATATGGCCAGAACTCGCCACGCCAACTGATATATTCGAGATGTAATTTTCAATAAGCATTTTAAGACGGTCCGTATCGGTAAAGTCAAAGTTTAGCAATAATTCTTGACAGAAGTAAAATAGTTCTGGAGCATTTTTATCAAGTGCATGAGTGTCCATCATCACGCCGATTTTATAACTTTTTGCATCTCTTACATTTTCGACAAAATTCAACTTGAATTCGAATCCAGAGGTTTTTGAAAGAA
The DNA here is from genome assembly GCA_018152175.1 of Drosophila jambulina. Classification (NCBI taxonomy): domain Eukaryota; kingdom Metazoa; phylum Arthropoda; class Insecta; order Diptera; family Drosophilidae; genus Drosophila; species Drosophila jambulina. The sequence goes on along the minus strand of JAECXH010000017.1, from coordinate 3,336,901 downwards.
CTAGCTTATCAAATTCACGAAAATCATACTTACAAGTGCCCATGCAATTAATAATATTACAGAAAAGAGGTAGTAGCAGTGTCTCTTTTTGACTTAAACTTGTTGCATTAAACAAACACTTAAAATAAGTAATCTCGTTGGTCGAAACTTTGCAGATCTGAGTCTGTACATTATGAATCGTTTCCACAATCAATTTCGGCCACTTTGGTGGCTCGCTTACATCATTCACGGTCAAACATGGTAAAATGTCCGTGTTCGGTTTAAGCTTTTGAAAAGCATCCAGCTCCAACCCAGTCTGAGCAATATTTTGAAGCTTTTCTTTGTCAAGGGGATCAATTATTTGCCTTAGCATCTCAGACTCAGCCCGTTTAAAGTTTTCTTGATATAACACATCAGGGGACATAGTAAGTGTAAGTCTATGTGTATTATTTGCGAAATATTGTTGAATTTTCTCTTGAAAATATATCTTGTTTTGGCTGAGGCTAGTTCGCAGGCTTGATATCATTTCTGATACTCGAAGATTACTTACTACATCGCCATTATTGTTCCACAGGGCAGTAGAATTAAATAGCAAAGCATTTCCAAAATGGGGACTCTGATGCTTTAGTGACAACTCGAGACTATGCAAAATGCTTTCTACATGCTGGGCTTCAAACCCATTTTCTATGGAATGAGATATGGTTTGGTCAAAGAGCTCGCTAAATTTTGTGAAATCTTCCACTCGTAAGTCTTGTAATCCAACGACAAAAACTGTGTCCTTTGTATCTGATGAGTATCCCGTACTTCTATTGTAACCCCCAGAGAAATTTGGTTCTATAAGACTCCTGTAAAACGCAGAGTTGGGTCCACGGATTAATATCTCAGATAAAACGTTTAACTCAAAGCTCTCCTGTAAGTTAGTCACATCGCACATTAGCAACGCTATTGCTATTTGGTTCTGGCGGTCGATAGTTGCGCCCATATTGTCCAATCTACTGGAAATATGTACGTTGCGCGGTTGTTGCCATCTCTGCTGTCGTGGTATCTGACTATAAGCGGTGTCAATACCAGTTCTCTCTGATAAATACTCTTCATCGAGAAGCCTGAGTGTTTTAGTCAAATCAAAAGATCCGTAAGAGTAAATACGGGAGTTACTTGGATGATAATACTCTTGGTGAAACTTAATTAAATCTTTGTGCGTTAATTTGGGTATCTCCAACGGATTTCCTCCAGACACGTATCCATATGTGTGGTCAGGAAGCATATTGTTTAGCAGATTCTGACTAAAAATCTGAGAGTTTTCAGAAAATGCACCTTTCATTTCATTGTAAACCACTCCTTTTATAATAAGCTTGGAATTGCAATCATGTATATCTTCATTCTCAAGTCTCCAGCCTTCTTGAAGGAAATCCAAATATAAAAGATTTGGTCTGAAAAAAAAAAAAACATTAAATATTTGTTGAATTCTATACTTATGTCTTACCTGAATACAGCATCTAAGTAAATTCGCTGCAAGTTTCTAAAATCGGTTTCATTCATGGTCGAAAACGGATATATGGTATAATCTGGACCAGTCATTGCATTCATAAATGTCGCGACAGAGCGGTTAAGCATTTTAAAAAATGGATCCCGAACGGGATACTTTTTGGAACCGCATAAAACCAAATGCTCCAGTATATGAGGCAACCCAGTGGAATCAAAGGGGGTAGTTCGAAAATTTATTGAAAAAACGTTGTTTGCGTCCTTTCTATCAATGTGCCATAGTTCCGTTCCTGTTTTCTGATGCCGCAAAGTGTAAGACGTAATCTCGAAATCAGAAATTTGCTCAACATGTTCGCATAGGAACCCATTATATACTTTTCCTTCTTCATACTTATTTTCACATTGATGAATTAAAATTGGCATGTCTCCTTGTGTAAAGGAAGCTCCAAACTTCTCAATATATGTTGACACAGACTTGCAATTTTGTTTTGCCCTTTGAGCTCGCAAGATATTGGGATGCGCCTTTCCCAGCCATTTTAACTGCGATAACATAGTCGTGTCTATAAATGACAAACACACGAGAAGGATGATTTGTATATGTCATCAGCTATCTGAAGTTTTTCTTTAATTTAATCACTAAAATAAAACACGATTTAGTAATGTTACATTAGCCCGGTAGCACCTTTTACATTTTTGTTCGCGTTAATGCAATTATAATAAATTTACAAGATTTGTGAGTAAAAAACATAATGTACAAAAAAATAGGAAACTTACATAAACAAAATTATAAAAACTTACCAATTATACGTTTAAAAAATTTAACTTATATTCATACCATTTGACACAACACAATATGAACGCATTCTGGTCAACAAAATATACCATTAGAGTGACCTCATAAAAATAAACAGATTATACCATCTTACATTAAGAAATATTCCTTTTACACTTAATCCTGGTACTAACATGCTAATTTTGTAGGTTGACAATTTTTTTTTTGGGGAGTCCCTATCAAATGAAATGACCGAATTAATTAATATCGGCCATATATGTAGCTGGATAAGGAAACCCGTAAATTTGTCAACGGTAAATTTTAAAACAACAATTTATTGTAAATGATCTTAAGATACATCAAACTGCAATTGCCAAATATAAGGTATATTTAGTGCTTCAAAACATTAGAATTATAATTCTATCATGGATGGAATGACATATGGTGGTCCCGTCGGCAGCCGAAGTTTTACGAAGTATACACTTATTTCAGTGCACGTTTGATTGTTGTGGAGAAAGGTTGTGTCCGGACGCTTTTCTTTTATTTTTTCATTAACCCTTAAGCGTCTACATAATGTAGAGCCGGATAAAATTATAATTTCCTTTTATATTAAAATAAACCCACTCTGAACATTCCATCATAATTTTCTGTATTGTGTCATCGACAACCAGAACCAAAACACCAGCGTAATGCAGTTTTCATTAATTAAAGACTTCATGATAAACTTGAATATCTGTCTTTTGCTCGGAACTTTTTGGTAAGGCGTCTATGGTCACTCCGAATTAAAAAGGTAAACAATAACATGAGCCGCAAGTCGCAGCATATAACTAGGCATTTCTTGAGTCCTCGTCGCAGTATTCCTGCATTTATATTTGTAAAAAACCATAAAAGTTATTTTTTTATCTACTCAGACATAAAAATTATATAATTAATATCAAAAAAATTCATTTAAATTATTTTGCAGCTCAAAAAACGAAATCAGATTATTTTCTTCACTGTGACAGCTTATACGCACTTTGTTTTCGGAAAATAATTGTTAGACACCAGCAAAAGTCTGTCGTATTGTGAGACAAGACCTCCACTTTTTAATGAGTTAGCGTAGAAATGAAACGGTGGGAGAATGAAAGATATTTTATTTTAAATTAATTTCGTAAATAAGGCACTAGTTTGAACAAAATAAAATTTATAAATGCTTAAAAAACTCATGTTTTTTAATAAGTTTGAGGGTATTTAAGCTTTGGGTCAATTAAATGAGCGGCGATTAAAATAAAGAGCGTAGATGCTCCGTTAACCAAAGAAACGGTTGTTATTCGTATTTCTCAATACGCGATAACGAAGAAGAAAAAACGTCTACAAAGAGCAACCCGGCCTTACTGGCCGTCGAAAACACGAGAGAGCGCTCTCTATCACCAGCTCTACTAATTCCAACTCCTACATCTTGAAGCTATCAATGCGTATCATCCAATCCAACGAACAAGCAAGGAGTTCCAACAACACCAACAGATTTTCTCTCTTAGCAGATGCTGAGAGCCAAGCCGAGCAGGTGACCCAGAAGAAACCAAAGCCCCCACCTATTTATATTAGGAAAAAAAGTTCAAACGCCCTGGTCAACAAAATTGTTGCGCTGGTCGGGATGAAAATTTTCATGTTGTTTCGCTTATAAAAGGAAACATCCACGAAACCAAAGTTCAAATATGAAGAACACTCTCGATACCTGGAGGAAACAAAAAAGAACTTGTACACCTACCAACTAAAAAGCAGCAAAAGACTACAAGTAGTACTAAAAGGTATTGAACCTGACGTCGCCCCCTCTGAGATATTAGATGCCCTTAAAGAAAAGGGATTTTCTGGTAAGAATGTCAGCAAAAACAAAAATCCGCAACCACTCTACAAGGTCGAGCTCGAGCTAGACAGCAAAACCTTAAAGAAAAATTAAGTGCACCCTATCTACGAGCTGCAGTTCTTATTGCATCGGAGGATGACCGTGGAAGAACCCCACAAACGCAACGGTTCAATACAATGTACAAATTGTCAGGGGTATGGACAGGGGTATTGCACACTTCGGTCAGTCTGCGTAGTCTGCGGGGACTTCCACAATTCCGCACACTGCCCTGCTAACAAAGAAGACCCACGTAAAAAAAAATGTGGGAACTGCGGAGGAAACCATACGGCAAACTACAGAGGCTGTTTGGTGTACAAGGTGCTGAAGAGTCGTATGCAAGTAGCGACAGCTACAAGACAACAAAATACAAAAAATGTGTAAAATAAATCAACAACTACGCCAGACGTATTTTTCGGCAAGGCAGCCAGATCATCCTTCGATCCGCTCAGTACAAACAACGGCATCTCCTACGCTGATGCTCTACGAACGGACATGAAAAATCCGCTCCAGCTAAACTTAGAAAGCGCTCAGCAGGTCCCAGTCCAGCCCAAAACAATTTGGAAACTATGATGTTAACCATGCAACAAAGTATGATGGAGCTCATGTCCTTTATGAAAGCGACCATGCAAACGCTAGTTCAGAACCAGAATATGGTGATCCAGCTGCTTGTATCGGAACAGTCCAAATAATCAATGCCCAATCTACGCATATCCATATGGAATTCATACGGCATTTCACGGCATAAACTTTAAATTAAACAATTCCTGAATGTAAATCACATCGACGCCATGCTGCTGGTTGAAACGCACCTCACAAGCAGATATAACTTCCATATACGGGGTTATACCTTCTACCGCACAGATCATCCCGATGGTAAAGCCCACGGGGGCACCGGCACCTTAATTAGAGAACGCATCAAACACCATTTTCATCAAAGGTTTGCAACAAATTACTTGAAAGCCACGTCTATAAAAGTGCAGTCAGGAAACAACAACCTTTGCATCGCCGCTGTCTATTGCCCACCTCGCTTTACAATCTCTGAAGGTCAATTCATGGATTTCTACAACGCACTTGGGGACCGTTTCATAGCTGCTGGAGACTACAACGCCAAGCATACGCACTGGGGATCACGCCTCGTTACTCCCAAGGGGAGGCAAATTTATAACGCACTCATAGATGTGAGAAATAAGTTGGACTACGTTTCTCCTGGTAGCCCCACATATTGGCCAGCCGATCCCAGAAAGATACCAGATCTAATTGATTTCGCTGTGACAAAAAACATTCCACGCAATCTAATATGCGCCAAGGCCCTACCGGATCTCTCATCAGACCACTCCCCATTACTGATAACCCTTCTTCAAAGCCCAGAAGTTACGGACTACCCCAACAGGCTGACGTCGCACAGAACTAACTGGTTGAAATACAGGAAGTATTTGAGTTTCCACATTGAGCTAACCCTCCAGCTCAATATCGAAGCGGACATCGACTGTTTTACCGCAGCCCTGGAAGAGGTACTCGTCACAGCAGCCATGACCTCAACAACACAACGAAAAGATGTGCAAGTAAAGAAGTTCAAAACCAACCTGCGAATTGAACAGCTCGTTCTGGAAAAGTGGCGTCTGCGACGGGCGTGGCAAACCAGCAGATCGCCATGCTCAAAGCAACGTCTAAATGAAGCAACCCACAAACTAAATCGGGCTCAGAAGCAAGATGCCGAAAACGCACAACTAAGATATATTGAGAAACTCTCACCAACTAGTACAAAGCATCCTTTGTGGAGGGCTCACCCTAATCTAAGTTTTTCGGTTCAAACCGTCTCCCCGATAAGAAATTCTTCAGGTTCCTGGGCACGCAGCGACATAGACAGAGCCGAAACATTTGCCTCACATCTCAGAAGCGTCTTCCAGCCGAACCCTGCCGCAAATCCATTTGTTCTACCGCAAATCCACCCTGAAAGTGAATCCGTGACCGAACGAGATCAAGTCATCCGGGAGCTAAAACCGAAAAAGGCTCCCGGTGGTGACCAAATATCTCCAAAAATTATAATTGAACTTCCGAAATGTGCTTATGAGGTTATCTGCAAACTCTTCAATGGGATCATAAGTCTCGGCTACTACCCAAAAAAATTGAAAAAGTCTATTATCAGAATGATACCGAAACCCGGAAAGATCACACGATACCGTCCTTTTACAGACCAATAAGCTTATTATCATGCCAAATTGTCCAAATGTCCAAATTGTTCGAAAAATGCCTTTTAACACGCATAATACCATATATGGGTGCTCACAACATTATCCCAGCCCATCAATTTGGCTTCCGAGAAAAACTTGGAACTATCGAGCAAGTTAACAGAATGACATCAGAGATTCGCACAGCCTTCGAACATAGAGAATACTGTAGCGTGATATTCCTCGACATATCTCAAGCATTCGACCGCGTCTGACTCAATGGTCAGTGGCAGTGAGGTGCAACAAAACAACATCCGACAACTACAAAATCGAATCTGAAGTCCCACAAGGAAGCGCACTTGGACCTACTCTATTCGTCCTCTACTCAGCGGATATTCCCACGTGCGCCCGACTAATAACCTCAACTTTCGCCAACGATACTGCGATCCTCAGCCGCTTCAGATGCCAAGTCCGTGCAACAGCCAAGCACCTTACGGTAGCGGAGAAGTGGTTATCCGACTGGCGTATTAAAATAAACGAACAGAAGTGTAAACACGTAACGTTTACTCTTAACAGACAAACATGCCCTCCGCTCTACTTGAATAGCACAAAGATCTCCCAAGTCAACGAAGTAACGTATCTCGACGTGCACCTCCACCTCGGGGTCAGCTCCATACAATTAGGGAAGAAAAAATGGTACGTGCCATAACTCCAGTTTACGAATTTGCACGGTATACTGGCTTATTAGGGGAAGATTAAAGAATATTTGGGGAAAATTTCTTAAGTTTCTAACCGTCAGTTTTCCAGAAAATCGCATTACAGTGGGTGGTGCATGTGGGCTGATAACAGAGGCGCGAATAATGAAAATGGAACCAGATATGAACCTGCAGAAATCCAGTTGATGAAATAGACAACGGAACCATACCCCAAATATACTAGACTTAAAATATTAGCAACTTCTTAAATTAAATATTTAAAAAAAAAATGATTTGTCCAATGAACGACATGAACTTCTTCAGGATTTTGACAGATGTTTCATCAAAATCCATTCAGAAGTTCAGAAGAAATTCGATATTTTTCACATAATTGTATTGTTGTGTTAAGCATGGCGGTATGACCATGACTTATAATAACAAATTCGACGCTAACTTAAAAAGAATTCTTGCAATCCTCAAAGAATTTGTGCCAACATGCACGGTGCCTCAATCGAAAGGGAAAATTATTCTCTAATTTCAAATTAAATCTTATTGAATTCTTACCGACGTATTTCGACAAATTCCTTTGTTTCTCTTTTATGATTTGATTAAATAATACCAACTACATATTGACCACGGTACCTCAAACGAAAGGGAAAATTATTCTCTAATTTCGAATGAAATCTTATTGAATTCTTACCGACAGATTATAAGAAAAACTCTTGCATGTCCTAATTATGTAAACACTGGCTCCATATCGATATGAGTTCCTTCTGTGCCGTGCATGTTATCAGTCGACCTATTGCTTGCATTGCCAAAAACAACATCTTATAGAAATTCCAAAGGCATAAGACAATTAAAATTACACTGCGAATCATAAAGAAAAAAAATCCACCAACGATCATTAAACATAACTTTCAGAACAAGTGTACTAAAAAATGTAAACAAAGCCAAGCAGCTGTTTTTGTTTCTGCCCGCTCCCCTAAAAAGCAATCGTCGGAAGGGTATGCAGGCTCGCAGAACAACAATAACAGCTGATTTGATTTCTCAACCCCATAAGAGCAGTCGGTGTTTTAAGTGGCACCGAATGCAATATGCCCTGTTCCTATCTCAGTAGATGGATTTTTTAATTCGAAAACATACATATATGCAAAACATTTCACTGCTGCCACTGATTTGAATTTGTAAACAAATATGAAATGTATGCTGAAACATTAAGAAATATATTATAACATATAACATTCTTATTATTATCAATTACCCAAAAGTGAATATGCCCATATTGTTAGGGCACCTAGTATGAAAAGTAGCAAAAGACAAAATATTCTTGCTGGGCCGAATTGAAATGATCGCACACATGCACACGTGTACGTGAATGCATGAACACGCATACATATAAAGAAGAATTCAAGCGCAGATCAACCTTCTCAGGATGCGCCACTCTGCGACTGAGCTCTCGAAATCAGTGTGCGAGCATAAGAATGAGAGAGCGAAAAATCCGAGCGCACACGAAGATACGGGGCCCGCCGCTAACAGCCCGAATCCGAGCGCACACGAAGCCTCGGACCCCTCCGCTAACAGCCCGGGGGCCTGTCGCCAAGAAATTTTTGTGTCCATTTTCGTTGTATGAAATGGGTAGTCTGTCTATATGTTGTATGATTAGTGCTTTGGCTTAACAAAAAAGTGTTTTTTTTATAATATATAATTTCTTAATTTCTAGCTCTTAAACTATAGAAAATATTACAAAAAATCAACAAAATGGTCAGTTTTTCAGTGGTAGGCCACCGAAGCTCACTAACAACAGAAGAGCATTTTTAAGACTATAAATGTCAATCCAAGGACAACAGCCTCTCAAATTGCTAAGGATATTAAGGACAAGTTCGGAAAGAACCTTCATGATGAAACCTTACGAAAAATTATTAAAAAAGAAGGCTATTATAGCCGTTCTGCTCGGAAAAAACCATTAATATCCGCTGCTAACAAAGCCAAGCATATGGAATTTGCCAGAAATTTTCAAAATATGCCCACTGACTTCTGAGAAAAAGGTATTTTTAGTGATGAAAGCAAATTTTGTATGCTTGGGATAAGGGGGCGTACGTTTGTATGGAGAAAAAATGCTACAGCCCTAGATATCCAAAACCTTGCCCCATCCGTAAAACACGGTGGTGTTTGTGTAATGGTTTGGGGATGTATGGCGGCTAGTGGAGTCGGTAATTTTGAATTCATTGAATCTACGATGGATCACAAGAGGTACATATATATATCGAGATTTTGAGCCAACATTTGTTGCCAAGCGTTGAAAAATTGGGACTGGCAGATTATTTCTGGTTTCGGCAGGACAATGATCCAAAACATTGTGCCCGCAATACTAAGCTGTGGTATCTTAATCCCATTGAGCATTTATGGGACCTAATGAAGCGCAAAATCCGCCAACACACTATTAATTAAAAGATAATGCTTAAAAGGATCATTCAGAAAGAATGGAAGCAAAAAACGGTAGAAGGTACGGCAAAATTGGTCCACTCATTGCCAAATTGTTTGGCTGAAGTCATTGAACGTAATCCAACCTCGTACTAATATATTAAATAAACGATTTTTTTAATAGATTTTTGCTTGTGTACGCATACTTCTTCTAACTGAAAAACAAACCATTTTGTTAATTTGTTGTAATATTTTTTAAAGTTTAAGAGCTAAATTAAGAAGTTTTAAATTATGAAAGCTACTATTTTCTGTAAAAAAAAAGGTTAGCAAACATGTTTGGAGGCATTTTTTTTCTGGAAAGTGTATATGATATAATCATCCGATTTACATAAATTTAAAACGAAAATTCTTAAAATATTGCAATATTGCAAATCCGCCGCCCCTGTCCTAGAATCCGACCGAAAAAGTCGGAACTGAGATGGACATTTTGAGGGTAGTCAGAGTACCAAAAAACAGATGGAATATGCCTCATTTTAATTATGAACAATTGTATTTTTAATTGTTCTTACATTTAAAGAGTTATTATAAATGGTCGTTAAACAAAAATGGTGTTTGGTATAAACACACTTAAATTTCTGTACAAGCCGTGCCTAATATGAAGGGAAATTTTTCCTCGACCTCGGGAACTATTTTCTGAGTTGAATTTTGCAACACCATCTGTTAGAAACTTCGCACCACTGCCACCAAAACAGCTGACCAACACACGCCAGTTAAATTTAAATAATGTAAGTAATAAAAACGTTTAAAAATTTTTTCAATTATAAACATGAATAGTTCCTTGTTTATCCGGTAGGAATCTACACATCTTCAATTCTAAGAAGTTTAGGCTTTCATGATTTTACAATTGCGATTAATGTTAACTGACTGTCGATCTGGTAAGTCCAAAATATTGGCACTATTTCTTAAGTTCTGATTGTTACGTTTATCGCTTAACAGGGTCTGTTGTTCTGAATTAAATTCATTCACTGCTAATAGATGCAAAATCATTTTGCTTAAATAGTAACGCAACAATCTTTGAATCGGGACGGGCAAATCAGCTGACATCTGCATAAGTTTTCCAATACTTCTTGTCGACCATCAGATGACTGCGATTAAGAAATTAAAAATTAACTGTTTACGGCCAAGAGCGCTTGTAACTTTGATTTTATGCAATGAATCAATACCCCAAGTTGGAAACTAGAGGGGGCCAAAACTTAATCAGCCCCTAATTAACAAAACTCTGGCAAAACAAACGCAGAGGCGAGCTGCAATTTTTAGGAACAAAAGGGACCAATAGGAAATTTAATAAAAAATCCTTCACACAACAAAGGAAATCCGCTTATGTTAAAGAGAAATCCGAAAATCAATTTTACTTCCGAGTGGAAACTGGGTTTTTTGGCTTTGGAAAACATGGGACATGTTTGGGGCCAAAATAAAACTTAGCAAATTAGTTTAGTGTTATAAAACTAGGTACACACAACAGCAAATTGCTAACAATTTGCAGCAAGTTGAAAATAATGTGCAGCAAAAGTTTTCACAAATGTTTACACCTATGCAAATATTGCAAGAAATTTTCTTGCTTCAATCAACTTTTGTTAATATCTACCCGTGTTTTAAATTTTTGTTTGCAGTGCTTGCAAGTGACACTCATTTGCAGGTTCTGGTGTTTTGTGAAAGTCAAGGTATAACAACGTGTTTTTATTATGTCGGCACAAAAATCGAGAGTTGCTGCTATTGCTATATTAGCAACTTTAATTAAACGTAAAGAAATGAGAAGATTAGAAACTGCAAAAAGGAAAGTTTTGGGTGAAAGAGTGGATTTCCAAAAGAGATAAAAAAGGAGTGCATCAGAAATTTTTAAAAGAGCTACAAAATGGCGATGAAACACTAGCACATTTTTTTTTTGCTTCACTCTGCGCCCCTCTCTCAACAAATGAGTGCCCAAATGATGAATTTTTGTTTTTAATTCATCATTACTTTTTTCTAATTTTTCAGCAATTTCGTGATAAGCATTTGCTTTTTATGCTTATTTGTCTGGTGACGAGACATCCAATAAAACAGAATAATTCTCGTACAAATAAATCTATTTTATCTTTTTCTCGAGATCACACATGTTGCTTTGTTTGCTGAAATATTGCGACACAAGCAAACAGCACATGCAAACAAGCAAGCAACTGACGCAACCAAGATAGCGGTAAAAAAACGTATACAGACGACAAGCAAAAAATATTGCCGCAAAAAAACTGCAAGTTCTTTCTTTGCAAAAAATGTTTTACTCGTGTTTATACGTGCAAATTTGATTGCAGCAATCAACTTGCTGCAAATTGTTTGCATCGTGTGTACCTAGCTTAAGAGTTGAATGGTAAGAATTTTTAATAGGGTTCTTGAAGTAGGTTATAATGTTAGTTCTTATATTTAATGGGTTAGTTTTATATATGTAGATTAAAATATTTAGCTAACTATACCCGTTTTTGCAAAACGAATGTTTGAAAAGTGGCTTGTTTTGCCCCTGACCATTTTTGCAAGCACCTATAACAATAAATTATTACAAATGCATGTATGACGATACGAAAAAGCAGTATATAAGCAAATAGGTTTTAGATATCAACAAATTCTATATTATAAATCAATATTTATGAAAGCACATTTAACTCAGGACGGGTTGTTCCGTTTATTGGATCGTAATCGAGCTAATCCAGTACGTTCTTCTTCTTCATCGCTGGTATATTGATGCATGCTGGTTCCACTGACGGTACCCACTCGTACTGAAGATGTCGCTTGCATAAGCTCTTGGTCTGGAGCATTGCGATTTTCATATAGCAATACTTGAAGGGTTTCTTCATAAATACGCGCTTCCGGAAATTCAACTTTTGTGTGCTTTCTATCAGTTGCGTAAACTATGGATGTGCAACACACTTCAGCAACCTTTTTGCCATGTCCGTAAAATGACCAGCAACAGATTTCACTTGGACCGATTACATCCTTAATAAATAAAATTCGCTCATTAAACCGCAAAGATAGCTTATCGAAGAGTTCTATGTTTTTAAGCAAGTTATCATCTGATGTGCTTGTGTAAGAGTATTTGTTGTTTTGCCGTTGAACCACTAGAATAACAGCCGGCTTTGAAGATGTACTTATTATTAACTGCTCCTCCTTTTGAGAAGTTATTAAAGGAATTCGGCAAATTGGCTTTGGCTCCTGGTGTGCAAATAATGCGCGCTCACAAGATAATGCCAGTTCTGTAATGCAATAGTATTTTGCTTCAGAAAGTAACTCGGCAATTTCTTTGTTTGTTTCGGGCAACGGGACTGAACCATCGCGTAAAAAGTTCAGAATGATTCCAAAGTGATTTCCACAGCGGTCAATTAAAATCCATCCTGTAAGTCCGAATCTATTATTTTTTTAATTATATTGAATTTTACAGTTCATAGTACAAACCTTCTGAATCTGTGAGCACTTCCATTCTTCCACTGAACATTGCGCTTAACATTGTATCGTTATGTTTAGTTAATGTACCAATGGTGGTGTAATACAAGCCGCCACCTACATTTAGTTTCACATACTGTGAGGAATGCCCTTTCAAGAAGACTTTCTGATCTCCCGACATGGTTTCCAGCTTGGGATGAAGAACGAGTTGCTGACTTTCTGCCATAGGTGCCGAGCACATAAGTTTAAAACAGAATTTAAGACTTCCTTTGGTCCGATAACAGCCGTTTTTTTTAGCTAGTCGTTGCTCACGACTGCAACCAGCTCAAGCGACAATGAATTATTTCTGACTAAAGATTATTGCAGCACTTCCCAAAAGAAAGAAAACCAATTACAAATTATATATGGTAAGTGCAAGAACGTCTTAGAGACGAAAAAATATCAATGAAGCTATCGATTGCAAGATCTTGACCGCTCTGGTGTTACTAGCTTGTACTCTTTTGATTATACCTTGTTCACACTGGGTCTCAACAACTTCGGCACATAAAAATCGCTACATAGATAGATCTTCTGTTAGGGATTACATAAATTAGATAGGGACAGGAACTACAACAACGCTTTCTACGGAATTATTGAAAATTAAAGTTAAAATTTTTTTTTTCATTGATTCTTGCTTGGCTATCTTGGAATTATGAAAAGACAATAAAATCATGTTCTTTTATTTTTCTTAAAAGCGTTTTCTGTATTAGACTAATATCCATTTCCCACAAAAATTCATCAACTATCCGTTGCATAGTTCTTACAGTTTTTCTTTTCTCAATATGTAGTATTTTGGCAGTTAAGGAAAAACCCAATTAATCTCTTATTTAACAACTGCTTGGACAGTATAGCGAATCGTAATAATAATATTTTTGAAAAACTAATTGAGCCATTATAAAATATTTATTGCATCTAGCGATCGAATCATCGAGAAGAAAAAGTCGCAAAATGGCTAAAATTTCAATGTGGCGTAATACAACAATACTGCCCTAACATTCAATGCATTTATTTATATATTTTATTGCTGGTCCATAAGGTTTACCTGTTCCAAAATTTCTCATTTTGTTCTCCATCAGTTGTCCATCAGAATTTGATGTAAGTTTTTCGATGCAACTCTGAATTCTTCTTCTCCTCGGCATCATTCACAACGAAAATGTAAACAAAAATGGCCCGGAATAATTTAAACACGGTAGGCGCCAAAGTTGTCAAGGAGCTTGTCGATGTTTTCCGTCATATTTTTCCCACAAAATGTCTAAAATTTTTAGTATTTAATAAAAAACCCCTATTTTTACTTTATCTTGAATAGATTTGGGGAGCCTTTACCACCATGGGCACTCTTCGGGGCATTTGCTCTTTGTTGAAGAAAAATCATCAGAGATTCTTGAATTCCTCGTTATTAAATTCTTTTTAATCTTGTGTCAACAAAATATGCGACACTCTGCTGTTTCCAGCCAATAAATTTGAAATTCTTTTCATTTCAGTTCTGCAGCATGAATTTCAGCAATCTTTGTTTACGTTTTTCATGACTCACAGCTGTTATCCGTCGGTAGATGCAGATGTAGCTCTGTGAGAACACGAGTTTCACATCTGGCTATAAATTCCAACTGTTTCACACTGATGGACTCTGTGGAAAGACAGTATAATACTGGCATCTGCATCAACCGTCGGATAACAGCTGATCAGAACAGCTTTGTGTCATTCAAAACTTAAACAAATAAGTAAATATGGAAGATTTACCAACTATTTTGACTGTTGTAGAGCAAAAAAACCTTAAACTCCATTAAAGGTTTATATTATTTATTTATTTTATTTATATAAGAACTGTCATTGCCCAATATTGCCTCATTTATAACCCATAAAGATATTATAATAAAGTATGTTAATTCTGAGAATTGTATTTTGATTTTATTTCTTCTTTTCTTGTGGAGGTTCTTAAAATAGAGAGGAGTTCTGCTTGGAACTGCCTCTGGCTCTCAGCCGTCTCCAGCGAGCGGATGATATCCGAATCTCCAGGATCGGTAATGGACAGCGTGCACACACGGAAGTATTTACCGCAGGCAGTGCCAAGCTCGATGTTGGTGCCGCTGTAGTGCTGGACCTCAGTCTTGGCCAGCATGGAGTAGTACTCAATCTCAGACTTCCTCAAAGCGGGCGTGTTGCTGGCGATGAGCACCAGTTTGGCCTTGCCCTGGCGCAGGGTCTTCAGGGTCTGCTTGTAGCCCAGGCAGTATTTGCCGGACTTCATCACCAGCGCGAGACGGGCGTTGGTGCTCTCCAGAGCTTTCTTCTGCTTCTTGGGGCAACCATGATGATAGCTGAAGGTAGAAACTTCGTCGGCTGAAACCGGCGTTCTCCATTTTCAATTGTTCTGGGCCGTTTTTGTTTACATTTTCGTTGTGAATGGTGCCGAGAAGAAGAAGAATTCAGAGTTGCATCGAAAAACTATTCTATAACTATCGGCAAAAAGCGTCCATCAAATTCTGATGGACAACTGATGGAGAACAAAATGAGAAAATTTGGAACGGGTAAACCTTATGGACCGTCAGTTCAACTGATGGAAAATAGCCAGATGTACTCCTGTGGGAAGACCCTATAAACAAACTTCGAAAATTTTGATATGTCTAAACTACCCGTTTCAGCGCTCAGAAGAGGTACTATTTTTTTTGGGGACTATGCTTGGATTCAATAGGGATTTAAACAAAAATTAGCAATAATTTAATAAGGATAAAAAATAAATTACTACAGGACTATGTCAAAACTAAAAAAATAAATAAATAAATAAATAAACGAATAAATAAATAAATAAATAAACATATGTTATAAATAAATAAAACTTAAAATTTTAAACAAATAAAAAAAAAAAACAATAACAAATATAGACCGACAAGAAAAAAACTATTCTTAACTAAAGCCTTTGGTGGCTCCCGTTGCTGACTCTTTGTAGGCGTGCCGGTCCTCCGAGCGAATAATATTGAGCGGCACTGTGGCATCGGCAGGGTTATGGCAAAGAGTGTAGAAGGAGTAAGAGGCCGAACGCCATACGATTTTTTTGTACACGATTTTTGGGGCTGGCTTTTGAACTGGCTTCAGGCTCTCTCTGGCTTCAGGCTCTCTCTGTCTTCAGGCTCTCTCTGGCTTCAGGCTCTCTCTCGCTGGCTCTAGTGCCAGCCGCTCTCTTTTACGCATACAGCGAAAGTTGCCGACTGTTTGTGTGCACACGTATTCTCATGGTTGTTCTTGTGTTTACTCATACAAGAGAGATTCATTATATTTTTTAGAATTTTGCGCTCTCAACTTTGCGAGATCGGAGAGAGAGCGCTTGTCGTTGCCATCGAAAAAGCAGCCTCATATTGCAAAACGAATGTATGGCTGTTACTTATCTTAATATTAGATCGTCTTTGGTTATGGGCACACAGTGGAAACAACAAAAAGGGTCCCTCCAGATTGGCTTTAAGCCGATTTTCGGCGTCGACTCACATGGATTTTTGGCAATCCTCCAATTTGAAATCCACATTTGTATATAACTATATTCACCGACATTCACCAGACGTCAACACAAAGTCTCGGCGGCCAAAAAGGTCCGGACAAGCAAGGAAAATAAAATGGCCTGAATAACGGCCTTGCTTTCCTCTTTAGGAAACTTAGGGGTGTTGTCGGCCTCTAGAAATATTCGCAACATTTCCTTTTTCACTGAGCTATAATTCCTATTTTTTTTATCGCTCCCCTCAATGATTTGCCGATCCAGCTTCTCTCCATGTTCTCTTCCGAGTTAAAAATAAAAATAAGTTGAATTTTATTGGCCACACTCCACTGGCGGGCGGCCCTCACGAAATATTTTAAACTTTCACATTTTGAATTCGCAGGCCTCTGTACCGCACTGTTTCGCGTTGGAAATATTATTCGAAAATAGGGAGTCCGAGAACATGCGATTTGAACTCCGTAATTTTCGTATTTCTCTTTTATTGGGTGAACGAACCTTTTTAGACTGGTGCTGCGCTTTATTCCTTACCTTTTTGAAGTTGTCAGTCCGTTTTCCAGCTATCGATCGTTTTTTCAGCTATCCATAGGTCGGACATCCAACCACAAAGAACATATCGGTAGGACGGACACATTTTATTAAACTAGCAAGGTGCCCGCAGATTTGCTTGCGGCGGATTATTTGGCGTGAAGATATATTAGTATATTTGGCGGATAGCTTTGTATATCCGTATATCGCTTAATCATATTTTTCTTAATGCTAGATTAGGTTAAAGTTATACTGTATTAACTATATTATTATGTTATTGAGGTTAAATTTCATTACACTTTCAGTTTTCTACTGAAACTAAAATTAATCAATAGGCCAATTCCACAATATAAATTGAAATATTCTTAAAACTTATTTTAATCCTCTCTAAACAACATTCTTTGTTTAACCATCAGGAGATGGTTATACCTTTTGCTGAGCTAAATCTTGAACAGGTCACATAAAATTGTTCGTGGGAGAAACACTTGTCCCTAAGATCTAATCCAGCTTTTTTTAAAAACTACCCTTGGGATTTATTTATTGTTATGGCAAAAAAAACCCTCAAAGGAATCTGTAGGCGCTTAAGCTCATAAGGTGAGTTCGATGACGTTAAAAGAATTCTTGGTATAAATTCTGTCTCTCCTTTGGATCTCCCAGTAAAAACAACGGCTTCAATAAAAATTTGTAAGGAATTTTTACTTGCAATCTTGTTCCATTGCATAATTTTTGCGGTTTTAAGTTTTTTAATAACATTATTAGTGTTTCATTCCAACCATAAGCGTAAGAACGTGCAATGAAACACCAGCTGAGTTCTGCTTGTCAAGAAATTCAACAGGATAATGTACAACATCTTCTGCCTCAGTAACAGAGTCAATTGATTTGTATGTGACTTTCTCTCCATTTTTATTTGCTGATCATAAATTGAAGCAGCTCTATCATTTCTATAAGTTAAAATCGCTCGTTATGATAACCAGTCCAATGAGTTTTGTAAGATATTTTAAATATCTGGAAAAATGTTAGAGGTAAGCTCTTACAAATTGCTTATTACAGTACCCAAGCTTGATAACAATTTTATTTTTTTCCTCATAAATTGTATAATCTTCATTTCCTATTTTAAGTAAAGTTTGTGCAAAATCTCCAGCAGTTTTATCACATAGTAAATGTACACGCATATTTTTTGTAAGATCCATTTTTTGTATTTTACACCACAATAGGAAGATTTTATGCAAAATTTTATCTCACCAGCCCTTGTTCCTCGGGGTACAACTGGAAGCGTTTGTCTAAAATCTGCAGATTATAGAATGGTAATACCTTCCATTAATAAGCAGTTTCCTCTTATATCTCTTACCGATCGGTCAAGAGCTTCAAATCCAATTTAAAGAGCGTTCATCCCAAACAATGAGTTTACTATGTTTAAGGACGAATGCCTGCTTGGAAATGTTACAATAAGGTGTTTTCTTTATTTATTAAATCAAAAGGAAGCTTAAACGCAGAATGGGCTGTCCGTCCTCCGATTAGATGCAACAGCTAATGCAATTTCTTCATTTAGTCTAACTTTTGCCAATAGCAAATTTAATAGAAATGTTTTTCCTATGCCACCAATATATTCCTCCAATTCCATCTTTAACGCTATCTAAGATTTGTTTATAACAGTGCTTTTGTTCAAGAGTAAGTGCATTTTCATAATTTCTTACTTGAACTTCATTACATTCATAATTCATTTCTCGCAAGTAATCAATGTTTTCCATATTCTCCTTATTTCTATTTGCCTCGGGTAATGTGAGATCTTCAATGCAAATTTATTAAAGAATTAAATATTTTGTTAAGCTGGCTCGAGGTCAAGTAGGGGGTTTTTGTAGTCACAAAATAAAAGAAATATTTTATTTTTGTTTTCCGGTATATCTCGGTTACTCCTCGGCGACCGTCTTCAGGGCAACTATGGCATAAAAAATATTTTTATCAATATAAAAAATTTATAAAACAAAAAACAAACAATAAACATACATTGTTTAACACGTCTGCTCCGTATTAGGTGTCTGTATATGTGTGTACAAGTTTTATTGTCGGTCTTGTAGTTCAGTCGTATGTTAGTCGAAGTTTTTATAATATGTAACATATCCGTGAGAATTTTCAGCCACCTTCAGGATCTTTATCGGAAGGATCGCCCCCTACAAACACCAGGGAACGGGCTAGCAAGCTCAGAGCGCGGGAGGTCAAGAATCGAACAGACACATCATCTGGAGACATTATCACCATTGAAAAGATACAAAGAGCAATGGACTCCTTCGACATATATACAAGGCCGGGGCCTTTACGGTATTATTCAAGCTATGCTACAGGGAAGAACGGATAGCATCAGCAGGAGGCTTAAGGCCATTTATGAAGCGTGCATCAACCTAAAAAACATACCGTTTTCGTGGGGAAAAGCAAAAGTGATATTTATTTCAAAACCTGGCAGAAGGGGACATATTCTATCAAAGGATTATAGACAAATCAGCCTAATATCCTTCATCCCGAAGACGATGAAGAGGCTAATGAACATATATATTAGAGATAAGGCGAAGTGTTTTACCTGTCGGATGCCCAACATGCACACAACACACCCAACTACAAACAATGTTCAATAACGTAAACAAGAATCCATCGTAGGCTCCCTCAAGTCGATAGGTGATATAAATTAATAGGGTTATACTAATGTTCCCTAAGTATCACACGCCGCAGTCTGTAAGGAGAGGGGGTGATGACGTCTGTGCCGATGGCTAGCTGCTCAGCTAGGGCGGTGTGGCGGAGATCTTCTTCTCCTGGGCTGGGCAATGAGCGAAGTGCTTTTTATTAACATCAAAATCAAACTAAAAATATCTTAACTGTACCAAGTAATGCGAGGCCGCAAGACGAAGAAGACCAATGGGAACCACATTTACCGATCGTTTGTATGGCAGCTATATGATATAGTCGTCCTATTTTTATGAAATTTTAAACAAAATTCTGAAATAATATAGAATTCTTGTTTATTTATTCTAAAACTGCTTCCGCACTACTTATGATGAAAATTAATAGATTTGATCATTATCCTATAATTTTGAGTGGAGATTTCAACATAAACTTTGCAGATGTCAAAAATCAATCATTAATTGAATTTTTATGTGAAGAATTTGACTTAGCGATGTCCAATGATCGCAATCTTAGCACAACAAAATACAAAAAAACTATTGATGCAGTATTCACAAGATACATATATAGATTTAAGTCAAAATTGTTCATTTCATACTTTAGTTACCATAGACCTATTGTTTCAGTTTTAGAATTTAATGAAAATGCAGATAATAATGATAAAAGTGCTGATAATGATGATGTAAGAGTTGTTGAAATTATGGATGAGAATTAATAAATTTTGTATTTACTGTTTACTAATATTTATTGATTTAAATAAAACCACTTCCTTCGAATTAAGTTTCTATATTATTATACTTCATGTCCATTCAAAAAGTGCCCACATGTCGCGAGCGCACCTAAAAATGCTCACTAAAAAAAGGACCCGACGCACCATAAGTTCAAGTTTTCACTTCTGCCTGCACTTCCGGAGTGCAACCCACCTTGTTTACTGTTCGCTTTACGCGGCTTAAACTAGGATGCAAACTCGTATGCTAGTATACTCCTACTAACCAACTAAGCATCTGTATCTTACCGTAGAACCATGCTACCATTAGCTTTATTTACAACCAGCTAGGTCAGCTTAGCTTTTACCACTAACCATACAACATATAGACTACCCATTTCATTTAACACTGAGCGTTGAACACGGTGGTATTCGAAGGAGCTCTAATATAATTAAAGGGAGCAGTTAGAAAGCCGGTTAGTTTAAATTTATTATAAAGTCAGTATTGTCACCGAACCAACAAAATAAAGTGGCCTGGGGCCTGGGGCAAAGAGCACAAAAAAGCCTTTTATTTAAGCGCTGAAAAAAAAATTTGATTGATTGTACTTGCGCCAACAACAAAAAAACACTCTGCAAAAATTTGGGCTTAATTGAATTGATTTTCACGTTGAAAACTTTTTATGAAGGTAGAGAAAGATAGGAAGCACGTCCGACTCAAGCTAAAGCTTTACAACTCATAATGCATTTTACAATACATTTTATTATAAATCTTAATTTTTGGTTAGTATCCGATATGGACTGTCTTCCTAATTATAAATTTTAATCCATTAAGCCTCGGTCAAGAGCTTTCCTTTATGAACTTTGATCTGTCTTTGATAAAAGCTTCAAATAAAGCTTTTGCGTCATATTGTGAAAGAGTCCAGTACAATTAATTTTGAAAGATTTGTTTATTTCGAGAGCTGCATGCCAGCTAAGTCCGGCCCTCGGAAGTAGAGGTGATGATTAAATTTAATTCAGAAAATTTGTTATTAATTTGGTAAGAGGAATTTTAGGAATTTTTTAATTTCGTTAAAAATTCTTTTTGATTACAAGATTTTTCTGGACATGGCCGATGTATTTTGGTTACAAATATAACAAATATATATTTAACAGAATAATAAGTAAAAAAAAATGAAATATATGATGATTAAAATTAATTCTATGAAGAAAAGTGATATATTGGTATTGTTCACGCCAAAAGGGCGTTTATTTTCCAGAGGCAGTGTGATCCCGTACACCCTCGCTCTCTCTCCCTCTCCCTTTGGACTTTCGGTCCTTAGAGTTCCAATCAGCTCTGAGATGCTAGTTTAAGTCTTCATGTATGTTAGTTCTAATTCCTATTTCTATCAATAAAGACCGCACGTTGCGCAATACCCCGAAATAGTTTCTTCCGTGTTTTACTTATCGAGTGTTTCCAGGTATTAACCATCCCCCTCCATTTCAATGAGTGCACGTAGATTTCTCTCAATTTAATTATTTGGTAAAGCGGTTTTTTCCTTCCTTAAGGTACAGTTATTGTTATAAAGTTTGGTCTCAAATGTAGACATAATATTTATATATTATAATATGTATTTCTATCGATTTTAGAAATGGCTATAGCATAGCATATTTCACACCTTGATTATTATTATTTATTTATTTATTTATTTATTTATTTGTAGTGCGGCAGCTTAAAGCTTATATTTGGCGCACTAATCACATAGTAATAAATTTCTTAATTTAACATTTTCTTCTCTTAATTATCATATTATTCTCTATCAAGATTAAATTTTCTATTTTCTTACTTATGCTAAGCATTATGGAGTCAGATGTGATATAGTTTGTATTTTAAATTGTGGCGCGCTTCTTATTGTTTTTTAGTGATTTGGTAACTTGTTCCAAAGCCTAACAGCGTACACTAAAAAGTGATTATCTGTAGATGTAAGTCTATTTCGAATGTTTTTAATATTATTGGTTCTTCGAGATGCTAAAAACTCAATCTTGTCATACAGGTATTGCGGTTCGTGGGTCATCATAATTTAATGAAATTGAATTAAGACCCTAAGTTTAATCCAAGATAGTTTTGGCATACTTAATATTGTGTTTGCGTTTCCGTGATGTGATCGAATCTGCCGATTTTATACACATATCTAGCAATGATGTTAAACGTTGTTTTCAATGTTACTAGGCTAAGGGCATTACAACTTCCAAAAAACTTTACGCCATAGAAGAGTGTGGGAATTAAAATAGCTGTTGCATCAAATAGACTTATTTCAATTGGGATGAGAGCCTGAGTGAGGTACAACTGTCTAAGGACGCTGTATGTCATGCCAAGATAGTGTGCTATATAGTGTAAAACCAAAATTTTCTGTCTTTGATAATCTACTTAATTATTGTTAATCAGTCTAGGTAGTCCAGCGATATTGTATGGTTTTTTGTATATTATTAGACACTTCGTTTTCAAGGGGTTAAGTAAGAGTCCGTTGTCTCTAGACCAGTTGTCTATAGTTAGTAATAATAATAATTCAATAATTCAATTTCAATAAATTCAGACACTATGTTATGTGTCTGATATTTGGATAATTGGATATCATCAGCATACATATGGACTTGACAATTTGACAATACATTCGGAAGGTCATTTAAGTACAATGAAAAACCAGGGGCCCAAGAACAGATCCCTGGGGAACCCCTCTCTTCAAAGACTGAAAGGTTGATGTCGCATATTTTGTCTGACTTCGCCCACTTAAATATGAGGTCAACAGGTTCAGGGCAGATCACTCAAAATAATATATGTTTTTAAGTTTTGAGTGGAGGATCTCGTGGTTTACAGACTCAAAGGCCTTACTGAAGTCTAGAAGGGTAAGAAAAGTAATATTACTTTTGTCAATCTGCTCACGAATATCGTCTGTAATTTTAAAACTCTTGCAAGGTATTATAATTTTAGTCAGAAGTTTGCAACGCAGTGAAGGAGACATTTTCGACCCTATAAAGTATATATATTCTTAATCAGCATCAACAGCTGAGTCGATCTCGCCATGTCCGTCTGTCCGTCTGTCTGTCCGTCCGTCTGTCCGTCCCGACTATGTCATATAGCTGGCATAGGAACAATTGGTAAATTGTTAGAAAAAAATTATTACTTGTCCAATTTTTAACATATTTTCATATAATTTGAGACATGGTCATTTTATATTATTCTAGAATTTCGTTTTAAATTTTTTTCAAAATCGGACTACTATATCATATAGCTGTCATAGGAATGTTAGGGAAATATTACGTATACACCGACACGGCCATTCTGACAATTACACGCCCTCGTGTACTGTAATCTTAATATTTTAAATATGACTTATAAATCCGTGATAATAGCTTGTGTTTTTTAATTTCAAATACCATTTATTTATTCGATATATTATCTTTCACTTAACATTTTCTCCCATTTCATAATCTTTCATTATTTTACATTCTACACAACATTATAAACAAATTTCAATTCTTATTCTCATTGCATAATCAAATTCATTTTAACATTTCAAAATTCGACTCTAGTTATCGTCACTATGATTTTCTTTTGATTAAGAACTTAGTCCCGTCAAGAACGCCACACGCCATGTTCCAACTTTCGTATTTTACTTGTGCTTTCCCAATGATGCAGATAGCTTAAGTCTCAAAACCATACATTTAACTCATACATTTCAATCAAATATTGTCATATATCAACCATGCTTAAACTTTGCATCCGCCAGGTTATTTCCATTCGAATTCTCAAACACATCCGCCATTCACAAACATTTTCCTATCGAAGTCTATTGCAAATTCATTTCAACCATTCCATACTCTATATGAACATTTTGTTTTCACATAACATATCCTCTCACACGGATATATTATGACCATTTCAACAAGTGTCAGGCGGGCCCTCCAATTCACTCGGAACATAACCATCTGGCATCTTTCTCAAATCTTCATGACAGTATTTATAAGTTCTTTTATTATGCAATGACTTCAAGATATATCTATCTCCTTCTAGAACTTCACTAACCAAAAATGGTCCTTTAAACTTTACATACAATGTAGTTTCATGCCGTTCTTAATTTTTCAGTAAAACAAAATCTCCAATTTGATGTCGTTCAACTGTTGTTTTATTTTTATCGAATCTTATTTTGTCGTAACTAGCTTGATTTTTCATATTTTCAATTGCATTAACTTTATCTACCTCCATCTCTGTATCATACGGTGGAATCAAACCCAAAGGACGAGCCTCCTTGCCGACAAATAACTCTAGGGGACTTGCCTTGGTTGTACTAGTAACTGTTCAATTCAAGGCAAGTTGTACCTCACCTAAAGCATCTTGCCAAGATCGGTGACTTGATTCAACCGCTGACAGTAGATTCTTAGCATACTCATTACACCTTCAACTTGACCGTTTGCACGGCTTCCTCCTGTAGCTATAAGATGAAGCTTAATCTTCTGTGATGTAAAAAATTTTAAAAATTTACCACTAGTAAAAAATCTACCCTGATCAGCTATTATACGCTGCGGTATTCCGAACAAAGAAATAGATGATTTCATTGCCTGAATACAACTGTCAGAATCTAATCTTAAAGTATGAAACAAATAAACAAATTTTGTTGAGGCATCAATTTGTACTATCACGAATTCCTTAAGATCATTCTTCCCACTTAATTTTCCAGTCGATATGCACCGTATGTAAACGGATTCTACCACTGCCAAGGTTTCTAATTCGTATGAATGGTAACTAGACTCTGCAGGGGAAGTAGTTTTACTAAAGTACTCTATTACACGAGGACTACCATTGATTCGATGCATTAACATTGCACCATACCCGGAAGAGCATGCATCTGTGTGTAATTCTATTGGATGTTGCGGATAAAAAATAACAAGTGCAGGCTCATTTATAAGGATAGTAATAATATTTTTTTAATATCTTCCAACTTATTCCAATAAAACACACTTTTACTTGAAGTTAAAAATACATCGGTTTCATAATCTGTGAGAACCGAGGCACGAATTTTCAAAAATAAGACGCCAATCTTATAAACTGTCTTACGCTTCGAAGTGTTTGCGGTGATGGCAAGGAATTTAACGCAAGAATTTTTCGCGGATTAGGCCTTAACTCTCCAGCTCGTACCTCATACCCCAAGTATTGTACAGTAGTTTTTAAGAATCCACATTTTGCTATGTTAAAAGAGAATCCCGCTGCAGTCAATACATCCAACACAATCCTCTCTTTGTCCATACCTGATTCTATGGTGGATGACACCACCATTATGTCGTCCATATAGACTTTTACATAAGAGAATGCAAGATTTCCCAATGCGTTCATAATGGCTTGCTGAAAAACAGACGGGGCGTTCTTGAGGCCAAATGGCATTGTCAGATACTCTTAGTGCCCATCAGGTGTAACAAACGCGGTATATTCAACAGAATTGGGATGAATGGGTATTTGATGGTATCCACTAGCCATATCCAGACAAGTAAAATATTTTGCACTTGCCAGTCTAGCAATCTGATCGTTGATAAGTGGTAAGGGATATCTGTCAGAAACGGTATTCAGTTCACGATAGTCAACGCAAAGTCGATCGGATCCGTTCTTTTTTTTGACCAAGGATATAGGGCTAGCATAAGGGGAACAACTAAGTTGAATAATGTTACAGTTTAACAATTCTGTTATCCTTTCGCGTACAATTTCTTTTTCATTATGACTCAAGCGATATGGACGCCGCTGCACAGATTTGTTTGAATTAATTAATCTAATAGTCATTTCACCCGTATTAACCGTTGTGCTAGGGATTCCATCAATAAATACAGCTGATAGTTAGTAATTGAGTAATTGAATTAAATTTTCCTTGTCATTACCAATCATTTCAGTATCAACATTAAGTAACAAGGCAGATGGCTCAGATACTTTACAGACGTTTACAGATTTAGACTTGACAAATTCAAATTTATCAGGTGTCAAGATGATTTCGTATCCTTGACTAAGGATCTCCCTACCAATTACAATATCATTTGTGAGATGCTTATCTGCTATGACGTGAAGCAGTATTTCTACAATATTTCCATTAATAATGCATTTAGATAGTTTTTGTAGCTTACTGGAAATGCCAGCGTCGCCAATACCTCGTATTATGAAAAAATTATTAATAAGTTTGCCATCAAATTTATCGGCAACACTACTTCGAATAAGCGAGCATTCTGCTCCAGAGTCAAAAAAAAAGGGAAGATCTTACCCTCGTGTGTCAAAACTCCTTTTGACTCAGCCACAAAACATTGATTACATTTCTTCTCAGTAATTGCTCCAGATTTAGCTGCATTGTTCGTGCACCGATTCGCAAGATGCCCAAGTTGTCCACACCGGTAACAGGTCACATTCTGCAAATCGCGATGCTGTTTATTCTCCGATCCCGACCGCTTTAATTTACACTCCGCCATTTTATGTCCTGGTTTCTTGCATAAGTGACACACAATTTTGGCTCGCTTGCAGTCGCCGCTATTACCATCATTACTTCCCGCACTTCTCTTTTTGTCAAATGTAAATGCTTTCAGTTCCATCTGGAGTTGACTTCTAGTTTGTACATTTGACGAAAACACCGTACGCTGCAAACGGTTGTCAAAATTGGCCATATGCGCAAGTACCGTGGATACAGCTATTTCCTCGGCGTTCATATTGCTCCATTTTGTGGTCAATGACGTCACCATACGGCTTGCGTACACTGCAGGGCACTCGTTGTGGGCTGGACGGCTGTTCAGCAGATTCAGGAACATAGCTGCCGGCGTTTCCTTAATCTCGAAACGCTGTAAAAATAGTTCTTTAAACTGCTCCCAATTAATGCCGGGCACGCTGAAGCACTGCCCTGCATGGAACTACTCAACATCATGATAAGTGCGCTGCCATCAATCTGCTGTTCGTCCATAATAATGTTTGCCGTTGCACACCATTGAATCGCATCAGCTTCAGTTACATCTGGGTTAAATTTTGGCAAAACCACTTGATTTTGTGGACGCACAGACGCTTGCATAGCTTTTCGACGAAATTGCGATTCTGCAGTTCCATAATAGTACGCCACTGACCTTCAGAAAATGCAGGAGTTGACACTGATCCCATTTCTGATGTCGGGTTCCTGCTATGATTTTCCATATCTAATTGCACAGCTTGTATACGGCGAGTACACTTGATCACGCCAATACCAACTTGAGAATGCCCGCCAGCCTTCTAGCATACCGAAAATGCAGCAACGAACATTCTTCTGTCTCTGTCTCTCTCAGTGGTTCAAGCATACACGCACAACAATCATAGTGCTCATCTCTCTCTAAACCCTATAACCTCTCACAATTCTCTCTCTCATGTTCTCTCAAACCTCTAACCTCTCACAATTCTCTCTTTCATGTTCTCTCAAATCTTTAACCTCTCACAATTCTCTCTCTCATGTTCTCTCATCGAACTATACTGACCATCTGGCGAATAAACGGAACAAAGCGTACTAAAAACAACCGTTAGAGTGCAGAGACGAGAATTGTCACTTGGTACACACATTTGATTTAATTCTTTTACACTGACAACCATAAATTAAGGTCCGACATATACAATTCCTGTTAGTTTTACTTTCCATTTATAAATGTAGAAAATTAATTTTTTAATAAGTATAAATGCTTTATATAATTCCTGTTAGTTTCTATTTTGATTTAATCAAATTTAAAATATTTTATAATTGTAAGATGCAAGGGTATACTAATTTCGGCGTACCGAAGTTAGCTTCCTTTCTTGTTTTCTGATGTTTTTAAACATCAATCAAGATTTACCATTAAAGAAACATCGTGTACGACTTTTAACTTTAGACGCGCATGGGAAATATTGGTTGACGCATACAACAATCCCCGCCATGTAGCAAACACGATTCTCAATCGTCTTTTGCAGCACGGTACAAACAGTGATTAAAACAATTGTATAATTGCATTAAAGGAATTGTATATTACAACAATTGAGTCTCTAGCATCATTAAAGGGACTAGGCATTGATATATCTAGCTGGGATACAATAATAATTGCCATCATCAAGCAACAACTGGATTTAGCAGACAAAGCCCTCTACGAACAGTCGTTAGACGGGTCAAGGTCTCGACACGATGTTAAGCTTCCTGGACCTGCGAAGCCGGGTACTGGGAACAGGAAGACGCAATCAACAACCGAGAAAGGAGCAGAAGGGATCAACGTGTACTTCCGCCAGCGCTGGAAAACTACCACAATGCGTATTCTGCAAAAAGAATCATATACAAATATGATGATTTCCACAAAAAGACAATACCCGAACGAGTCAATTGGGTACAAAACCAAAAAAGGTGCGTTAACTGTTTCACCAATGACCATAAGGCAAAGGATTGCTGAGGCCGTACGTGTTTTAAATGCGATAAAAAACACCATACATTGCTGCATCTTGAAGCTTCATCAGGTGCAGCAACAGAGCCACATTTACTTTCTGTAGATGCAGCAAGCAACAAGAGTTACAATTTCCTGGCCACAGTCAAGATATCAGTTAAAGGAAGTAATGGTCAGATGGCCACATTTAGAGCCTTGCTACATTCAGGATCACAAATAAATTTGATCTCTGAACGAATGGCTTCAAAGCTATCACTAAAGCTCCACGGTGCATCATTACGTATCGATGGTATTGGAGGCAATCCAAAAACTAGCCGAGCTAGAGTAAACGTTCTTATGAAATCTATGCATAATGACTTTACTCAACAAATAGAAGCTTTTGTGCTGCCTCATATCATAGATAATCAACCAGCTCATGATTAAAATTCCTCAAAATTGCAAATACCAAACAACATTGCCCTTGCTGATCCAAACTTTGACAAACCAGATCGACATGCTTATCGGAGCAGAGCACTATTATTCTTTGCTCCTACCAAACCAGATGCTATTAAAGCTGAGAGACCCAATTCTCCAACACACAAAGCTTCGATGGATGATACGCTGCTAGACCGATTTTGGACATTAGAAAATCTAGACGCCAAAGAAAAGATTCGATCTCCGATAGAGGCTCACTGCGAATCTCATTTTGTAGCAAATCTGCAGGTTGCAATATATGGAAAATTCATTGTAAAACTTCCATTTGCTGAAGGAACTTCAGCCCTGGGGGAATCTCAGAAGACGACAACCAACAGATTCTTGGCGTTAGAGCGACGAACAGCAGCGGAAGTCTGGAAAGGATATGTAGACTTCATGGAGGAATATAAACACCTTGGGCAGTTGAAACTGATGCATTCCACGCACTTACCCTCGGATCACTAGTTCATCCCACATCACTGTGTATTGAAGCCCGATAGCAGCACTACGAAACTACGGGTAGTGTTCGATGCTTCATGTAAAACAACAAGCAATAAATCATTGAATGACATATTGTACGCTGTACCTACGGTGCAGAGCGAGTTGTTTGCAATTTTGCTACGTTTCCGCACCCACAGATACGTATTTACCGCAGATATAGAGAAGATGTATCGCCAGGTGTGGGTGCAACTTGATCACCAGTTTGATCAATTAATCGTATGGCGAAAGAAACCATCTGACGATCTAAAGTTTTACCGACTCAAAACCGTCACATACGGTACAACGTCAGTTCCATTCCTGGCTACGAAATGCTTGGATTACCTAGCCGAGAAGGCCAAGAACCATCTACCGCTTGGAGCATCCGTACTCAAACATGATTTTTACGTTGACGACGTCCTCACAGGAGAAAACAGTGTTCCAGAAGCAGTCCAAATTCAACAAGAACTAAACAAAATACTGCTACCATCCGGATTTAAGCTTCGAAAGTGGTGCTCCAAGAACGATCAAGTATTAACCAAAACTTCACGAGAAGACATTTTCCCTAATGTCAAACTAGACGAAACACTCCAACTGTATAGTGTTAAGACTCTGGGCTTACTCTGGATACCACAAAGGGATCAGTTATGTGGACGATCCCAAAAAAGCGAAGCCTCAACCATCACCAAGCGGGTGGTACGCTCAGAATCATCGCAAATATTCGACCCCGTTGGGGTTAAAGCAAAGATATTCATGCAAACCCCCTGAGAGCAGCTTCAGCTGGACTGAAAAAATTATCGTGCTGATCTGCAAGCATTAAATAATGTGCAGATTCCAAGGCACATCTTCAAAAAAAGGGTGCCAGACACGCAAGAGCTACACGCCTTTGTCGACGCTTCAAAAAGAGCATACGGAGCGGCAGTATATGTACGAGCTACATACAAAAATAATCAAGTTTCCGCCCGGTTGCTCTGCTCAAAGTGGAGAGTAGCACCATCAGCTAAGGAAACACTACTTCGTCTAGAATTATGTGCTGCAATTTTGGAAGCTGAACTGACCCATAGAGTTAGGAAGGATTTACGCATGCCAGAGGATAAGGCATCTGGGTATTTATGGACTGATTCAATTGTAGTCCCGTCCTGGATAAATGCGGATAGGATCGCAAAAATCCAAGATGTGTCACATCAGTCTCAATGGCGTCATGTGTCATCAGCCAACAACTCAGCGGATGTACTATCAAGAGGGATTACCGCAAGTAAATTAGCAGAGCCCAACCTCTGGCTGTATGGACCTCTATTTCTGCATGGGTCCCGAGACAAGTAGTCCAAAGTACCGATCATCGATCCCAGTGATCTAGAACGACGAGTAAAGCAAGTATGTTTGCCGACATGTCAAGATCAAATTGAAAGCACACTATACAGTTGCAACTACAGCAACTTTCATAAACTACATCGCATTGTAGCGCTTCTGTAACAAGCAAAACCGAGCTCCTGCAACCACCCTGAATGTCGGTGAATGGACTCATGCCACAACTATCATCCTAAGTACCATTCAGAAAATTGAATTCGGTTTTGAGCTTAAAACACTGCGCATCCACAAGACAGTGGACAAACGGAGTTCAATCGTCTCCCTGTCACCAACAATAGGGAGTGACGGACTTATCAGAGTCGGAGGGAGGTTGGAAGAATCTAACCTTCCATATAATGCAAAGCATCAGATCCTGCTTCCATGCAATGATTCAATTGTAAAGATGCTACTGCGAGAGATGCATGAAGAGAACATGCATTGCGAAGCACAATCTCTGCGAGCCATATTGGATTCTCTATGACAAAATAATGGCGAGGAGCATCATACACAGTTGTGCCAGATGTACAAGACCACGACCAAAATTGATGCAACAAATCATGGAGTATCTACCTGCTGATCGAGTGACACAGGCTCGGCAGTTTTTAAACCCTGGAGTTGACTACTGCGGTCTCGTTTGGATTCATCATAAAATTCATGGAAAAAGAACAGATAAGGCCTATATTGCAGTGTTCTGCTGCTAGGTTCAAAAGATAACGTGCCGGTAATGAGATGGCCTATTGGACGGATATTAAAAACTCTTCCAGGAAAAGACAACCAGGTCCGAGTAGTAGACGTTAAGGCGGCACCAGGCCTATTTAAAAGACTGTGGGGATGCTATGGCCGGGGTAATGACTCAGTCGGCCAAGCTGATAAGACCCTTTAGGTCACTGGAGAGAGGGAGGAACAAGCGGATTGACTAAGCGGCCTGACGTTGTGCGAAGCATTGCTTTGCGGCCGTACCCCACAGGGGCCCTTTGCCCTGTCATGTCGATATGTATGTATGTGGTAATTGTTATTGTTAAGTGTAGGAAATAATAAATGAATTCAAAAAAATTAAATAAAATTTAAAAAAATAAAAAAGAAAGAAAGCTTACTTCGGCACGCCGAAGTTTGTATACCCATGCAGCTTACAATTGTATCATTATGAATTAATTAAATGTTATCAAATGGAAAGTAAAACTAACAGGAATTGTATACAACATTAATACATATAAAAATTCGGTTTCACATTACGTATACGTAATATTTCCCGAACATTTCTATGACTGCTATATGATATAACATTTATAACATAAAATTTAAAACAAAATTCTATAATTATATGAAAATATGTTAAAAATTAAACAAGTTATAATTTTTTTTTTCCTAAAATGTACCGATCGTTCCAATGGCACCTATATGATAAAGTCGTCCGATCCGTCTCGTTCCGACTTATATAGCATATAGAAATATAGTATATAGAAAACTATCTGCAAAGTTTCATTCAGATAGCTTCAAAACTGAGGGACTAGTTTACGTATAGTTGGATAGACGGACAGACGGACATGACTAGATCAACTCGGCTGTTGATGCTGATCAAGAATATATACACTTTATAGGGTCGGAAATGTCTTCTTCACTGCGCACAGTGGTAGCGCCCATAGGCCATAAATCAAAAAATCGAAGTCAAAATATGTAGGTAAAAAGTAACCAAATTAGCTGTTAAAAGTCAAACCTTTTCCAGCCCAAACCGGTTTTCGCTGGAAATCTAACGGTTCTTTCTAAAAATAGCATCAAAGTTGTGAACACATGTTCATTTGCAAGACAAAAATTGCATGCTTGCTTATTTTGTCATTCAAAGCCAAACTTCAAAGAGTTCAAACGTCGAGATAAGTGAACGGATTTTATTCATTTAAAATGGAATTTAAAGCTGAAGGTATTTACTTTAAGTCCATTTAGTAACAATAAACTAATATATTTAATCGTTTTTGTGAAATAAATGTTGTAAAACCATGTTTGTTCATTTTGTGTGCGTCTTTTTCATGTTTACATAAACTTTTAGTTGTGACCCCCCTCGCTCCCCCCAATGTGAGTATTATCAGTGTATTAACCAATGTTTTTAGATAATGAAAAGGTTAAGTCTAGCTGCAAATAGTTGCAAATGTGCCTGTAATCTTCAATATACTAACACCGCCTTTAAATTTTTAATGGCTAAAATCGCAACTCGAGTTGCTGCTTTTCCTTTGTTTTTGTGATGTTGCTTTTGTTCTCTTCATTTGTGATTGTGTTTGTGTTTTTATACACTTTTGCATATCGTTTTTATTTCTTTAATTTTTGTTATTTTTATAGGAGATTCATATAACTGTGTGTTTTCACGCATGCATATATTTAATCTTTGGTGCTCCGTATAAAGATATTAAATCGTTTAGACGAAAGCATACAAGAAAAATATCTCGCGTTTTAACAAACACCGATTTATTCAATAGGTTACTTTTAAGTTCCGATCCTTTTATTTCGGGTCAAAGGAAACTTCCTTGTAAACAAAAGTCAAAACTCCTTAAATCAGTGATTGAGTTACTTGATGAAAACATAGAATAATTTTACTTATAACTTGTTTGTATAATTATAAAACTTTTTTTGTTAAGTTTCATAATAAAAAAAATGTATGTATAATAAATTCATTTAAATTTATTTTTGTTTGTTGTTGTAATATACTGATTTTACTACTAAAAGTATTCTTAGGCGCTTTCCTTATATAAGCGCAACCTTAATGGCAATCATTTATAGGGCAGCTATAGGATAAAGTGGTCCGATTTTGATAAAATTAAAACAAAAATTCTAGAATAGTAAAAAATGGCCATGCCTCAAATTCTATGAAAATATGTTGAAAACTGCATACTCTATAATTTTTTCCCTAAAAATTTTTCGATCGTTCCTATGTGAGCTATATGATATAGTCGCCCGATTTAAATAATTTTTACACAATATATTTAATATATTTTTCTAGATTTACTGTAAAAATTGCATAGTGATATCTCCACTAGAAGTATTTATGGCCGCCGCTCCATACAAGCCCGACTACTGTGCAATGATCCAATTGTGAAGATGCTGCTGCGAGAGATGCATGAAGAGAACATGCATTGCGAGCACAATCTCTGAGAGCCATAGCCAGACAGCAATATTGGATTCTCAATGACAAGACAATGGCCAGGAGTATCATACACAGTTGTGTCAGATGTACAAGAGCACGACCCAAATTAATGCAACAAATAATGGGAAATCTAACAACTGATCGAGTAACACAGGCTCGGCCGTTCTCCAACTCTGGAGTCGACTACTGCGGTCCCATTTGGATTCATCATAAAATCCGTGGGAAAAGACCAGATAAGGCCTATATTGCAGTGTTCTGCTGCTTTGCTACTAAAGCAGTACATCTGGAGTTAGTGAGCGACCTAACGACAGATGCTTTCCTAGCAGCTCTTCGGCGATTTTTAGATCGATGTGGAAAGCCGCGGTAAAATCTGCGAACCGACTATTGGTATCAGTCACAGCCACATCATCACTAACGTTTGAAGAGCTCAACACTGTGATCATTGAGGTCGAGGCAATACTCAATTCAAGGCCCCTCGCTTCGATGTTATCCGACTCTCTGTTATCAGCACTCACCCCAGGTCATTTCTTAATTGGTGAGCCACTAACAACGCCTCCTGATGCAAATCTTGCCCTACCCGGAAAAGCTCTGGTAAAAAGATGGGAGTTAGTATATTAAGCTCTAACAATCATTCTGGAATCAGAGGTCCATGGAATGTCTACAAGAACTACAAATGCGCACCAAATGGAAAACCATGGCGCAAAATGTCAAAGAAGGATTACTAGTAATAGTAAAAGAAGACAACGTGCCGGTAATTAGTTGGCCTATGGGACGGATAGTAAAAACATATCCAGGCAAAGACAACCAGGTCCGAGTAGTAGACGTTAAAACAGCATCAGGCATATTCAAACGACCACTTACTCTCTTGGCACCTTTGTTAAAGGAAGAAGTAACCACAAAACGTCTGCACAGCGCCATTGAGGACACAGCGCGGGCAGAAGAAACCCATACGCAGAAAAAGAAGATGTCGTTCCCGAGGCTCCCAACGTTGCTGGCAATGCTACTCATTCTTCCATTAGAAATTGGACAATCAATAAGCGTGACTCAGTTTTCAAATCAGCCTGGAATATTTTACGAACGTCTCGGCACCTCCAGAATGACAATCTCAGAATGGACGATAATCGTTTATTACGACATGAAGCCATATTGGAGAGACATGGGAATATTGTCGGCCGGGATATCGGAACTGAAACATAAATGTTCAGCGCTATGAAACGTCAATGCCTGTAGGTCCATCTATAAACATTTTTAACATGTGCACGGCGAGCTACAATCAGGAAATGAGCTGATTAATCATTCCCGACAACGAAGATCACCAATTGATATAGTCGGAAATTTGGCAAATTCGTTATTTGGTGTTCTGGACTCAAAATACTCCGATGACATGTCCAAAGTAATAAAAGAGGTCAAGTCCAACAAAGATGTATTAATGATGCTCTTGAAAAATTAAACATCAATTCTGGACTCTACTATAAACGTAGTCAGAAAGAGCAGTTCAGCCACCAACGAACGTATCAAAACGCTAAAATACCAGATAGATACGATCAATAAGGAAAGAGGCAAATATCAAGGCGACCACCTACAGCAAGCTTTTATGGTCCTGACAGCTCAGATAACTCTGGTGGCAACTGGACTGCAGCAATAAGAAAGGTAATGTGCTCACTGACATTCACCATCGAAGTATTAGTCCGATGCTAGTATCTCCCAAGCAACTAAGGGAGGAACTAGATCAGATTCGGGAACATATCCCACCGGATCAACTACTTCCGGTATCATCGGATAAGGTTATCCAACTATACAGACTCATGCATGCCGAAGGCACAACAACTAGCGACCATGTTATCTTAAAAATATCGCTACCATTGGTGACCATAACTGAGATTGAAGTATTCAGTTTCTTTTCTATTCCGACATGGAAAGCAGGAAGCTGGCAACAATTCAGTCTGAAAACTGAAATCATAGCCGTCAATGCCCACAGAGATCAGTTCGTGGGGTTGACTAAGGACGAATTTAAGCAATGTCTAGAGTTGCCAAACGATGAGCACATATGCTTCAACCACCAAGCCACATTTAGCGTGGACAATCGGTGTGAATTTCAGTTATTTAACAACAAAACTGAAACTATATGTGACATCACTCAATATAGGACCGATCTGTTGTGGTCAGCAACACATCAGCGAAATAGATGGATGTTTGCCACGCACAGTCCCATAGAGCTTCAAGCCTTCATTGTACAGGTTTACTTTCACTTGCCTCATATAAATAAGTTTCATTAATAAAAGCAGTAAGTGTTCTACCTCAACAGAAACTGTAATCATTCAATAGAGGCTGTCGCCGTAACGTCGACCCTCTTTAAACCAAAACAACCCAAACCGACCACCTAGTTCCAAGTGCTAGTTGCGACAACAAAAGGCAAAAGTTTATGCACTATCTGCCAGGCATCTAAGCCTCCTCACAAAGAACTTTGTTCACTCGCAGGATTTCTTTTTCTTTCAGTGTATTTCATTCGATTTATCTTATTTTAAATGTTATTCCTATTTTATTCGTTTTTGAAGCTATCTGAATGAAACTTTGCAGATAGTCTTCTATATGCTCTCACTACTATATAGGTCGGAACGGGCCAGATCGGTCGACTATATCATATAGCTGCCATAGGAATGATCGGTAAATTTAAAAAAAAAAAATTATTACTTGTCAAATTTTCAACATATCTTTATATAATTTAAGACATGGCCATTTTATATCATTCTAGAATTTAGGTTTTAATGTAATTTTATACCTTTCCAGGGTATTATAATTTTAGTCAGAAGTTTGCAACGCAGTGAAGGAGACATTTCCGACCCCATTGTGTATATATATTCTTGATCAGCATCAATAGCCAAGTCGATCTAGCCATGTCCGTCTGTCCGTCTGTCCGATTATACGCAAACTAGTCCCTCAGTTTTGAAACTATCCTTTACACATTCATTATTCCTTATTTCAAATTTCAGCTCCGCTTGTTTGCTTAACTTTTTTGGTACATAATCATGATATATATTAAGTGGCAATAAAAAATCAACTGCTTTTACAATAAGTAATCTGATTTTCTTTCAATAAAAAAAGAAAAATACTCGAAACAAGGGGTTTTTTCTCAGTACACGCCACATAAAATAGATAAAGTTTTGCAAAACCATACATAACGCGCGCTCAGTCCACAACACACATTCCGCCAGATTTATGTCCAGGCAAAGACCACGCAAGCTACACGACTTCAAATCCAAGAGGTGTTCGAAGGGCAAAGGTTTTGCTCACGTCTGATTGCCTGCCGCTTGATATTTGATGTCCAAGAACTTCTGGGGGAGAGAGAGAGCCTTGGTCTGCGGACGCGTTCGTTCCTTTGCAGAATTTTCAGCCAGTGGAGTGTTGCGCTTTGTGGACTTCATCTGTGGCTGTGGTTGGGACTGAAGGTGAGCAGACTTCAATTAAAATCTAATATTAATCTTGCGTTTGTTACAATCGCGGTCGTGAATGTGTCAAGGTCGCTGCCATCTATCCAATTTCCTTTTTCCTCGCGATGTTCAACTTAAAGTATGTGTGTTTCGGGGCTGATCTCTTCTCCTCGTCCTCTCAAGCGACTACTTCTGCGTTCTCGGGTGTTTATTAAAAACAAAATTACATATATTATGTGGTTGTTGATATTTATAATTAGATAGTGGTACAGGATGTTCTTGTTTGCTATCAATTATTCAATCATTTTTATCAATAACTAGCGTACCCTGTGCACACTTCGTAGTGCATTAAGGAAATAAAATTGAAACAAAAGCAAAAAATGAAAAACCCTGATTTTATAAAGTGAAATGAAAAACAATTTTATTGAAGTGCTGTATGGTACACAACGTTCTTTGTTTTTGAATTTGTATTGCTAACGAATACATAGAGAACAGATGGTTTTCCAACACGTGAACATGCAACATAAAGTTGTCCATGTGAAAACACTGGATTCTCTAAATTCACACCACAAATTCCCAACGACTGGCCTTGTGCCTTATTGATAGTAACAGCAAACGCGAGGCGCACTGGAAATTGCAAACGCTTAAACTCGAAGGGCATATCAGATGATTTCATTGGAATTCGTGGTATCAATACATCTTCACCTTTGAATTTGCCAGTTAAAATAGTTGCTTCGATCACATTTGCCATTAACTCTTTAACTGCGAGTCTGGTTCCATTACATAAACGCGGCTGATTGATATTACGCAACATTATTATAGTAACACCAACTTTCAATTGTAAATTATGAGGTGGTAATCCAGGAAATTCCAAAGAATTCAAAAATTCAGTTGGATATTGAACGACATCTTCTTCCTCGATAACCGTATCCAATGACTTGTACGAAATCAATTCGCCAGGAATTTTTGATTGTATGACTAAGTTCAATTCACTGACGTCTTTGTTTTTCGCAGCTAAAATTGCTCTTTCACCTAACCAAGTATGGCATTTATAATGTTGTGCTATGTTTGGAAAAACACTTTCAATCAATTCATCCATGGATTAGCAAAACGGCAAAAATCATTAGGCAACGTTATCAATCCATTTTCATCGACTGACATAGCACCATTTCCAATTTTTAACAATTGCTTGGAGAATGTATCAGCAGATGGATCATTCTGCAACTGAACACGAACATTGGTAGTTAATTTCAATGTTTTGACGTGTCAAGCAAGCATTAATCTCATCAGCAGGTGTTGATTTCGGAATGACTGGCAATGTTTGTCGAAAATCACCAGCCAATAAAATCAATGCGCCACCAAACAACTCCGCATTACCTCGAAGATCTTTCAAAGTTCTATCCAATGCTCCGACTGATTTCTTGTGTGCCATCGTACATTCATCCCAAATAATAATGGAGCATTGCTGCAATACTTTAGCTGTGCCAGATCCCTTTGATATGTTGCACGTTGGAGTTTCATTCCCTTGATAATTCAATGGTAGTTTCAAAGCAGAATGAGCCGTTCGACCGCCATCCAATAACGTAGCAGCTATACCGGAAGAAGCCAATGCCAATGCAATTTTACTTTGAGAACGCATTGTTGCCAACAACAATGATATCAAAAACGTTTTTCCAGTTCCGCCTGGAGCATCCAAGAAATAAAATCCACCAACACCACTTGTAACAACTTGCATGATCTTGTCATAAGCGATTTTCTGTTCAGCATTCAATTTCGTTAGATTTGCTTGCACAAATGCATTCAATGCGTTTCGGTCGTACTGTTGTTCACGTTGCAATTCTAACTCGAGTAAATCGCGTATTGATCGATTAGGAGATTTGTATGTGTGTATGCGTGTATGCGTGTATGCGTGTATACGGGCGAAGTAGTGTTCGCTTAAACGTTAATAACTTACGAACCAAAGCACATACAGGCATCGTATATACATACAAACCACCGTATTGATACCACCTTTCAAACAAAAAAAAATTTTTGAAATCGGTCAACGCACTGAGCCTAACACTGGCTACAAACACTTTTGGCGTTTAATTTTTATATATATAGATAGATAATCGAAAAACGAACATAGGTGTTGTTTGTTCTGGTTGTTGAAGTTTTGTTGGTTGTTGGTTACTACTATTCATTCGCTCTGCCACCGCTGGGATGCGGATGCGGCTGCACGCCCGCCAGATCTGCCAAATCGATTGACAGATGACAGGACACACACTCGTAAGTACGCACGTACGATTGCAGGAAACAAGGACGAGCATTCGATGAGTGCGTGCGCTTAGACGGCGAAGAACAGAATAAGGCCATCATAAGACAGAACAGACCCATGGCCTCAGACAGGGCAAAGCTCAGAATGGCGTAGGAGAACAGCTGCTGTTTCAGCGATGGGTTCCTGGCGTAACCGATGATGGGCGAACCGAATACTGTTCCGATAGCAGTACCGGATCCAGCAACTTAGACTGTGGCAGCACCAGCAC
The DNA here is from genome assembly GCA_018152175.1 of Drosophila jambulina. Lineage (NCBI taxonomy): Eukaryota > Metazoa > Arthropoda > Insecta > Diptera > Drosophilidae > Drosophila > Drosophila jambulina. The sequence continues at coordinate 3,296,841 of JAECXH010000017.1, read as the reverse complement.
CAATGAACTTGGCAGCCGAATCAATGTCACGGGTGACTGGCGAGTCTGGAATGATCGGATCTGTGGCAGCAGCACAACTGGGGTTGTGTTTAGAGCGGCCAAGGTCTGGCTCTGGCTGATGACGGCGCTGCTCAATGGTCGCAAGTACTGCTTGGAGCTGGAGAGGAGGGCGCTCCTGGCAGCGGGGGCAATGCGAGAGACTGTCGACACGACAAAATTGAAGCTAGCCCACGGCATTTGAACAAACCTTTTCTGAATGAAACTTTGCAGATAGTCTTCTATATGCTCTCACTGCTATATAAGTCGGAACGGGCCGGATCAGACGACTATATCATATAGCTGCCATAGGAACGATCGGTAAATTTTCAGAAAAAAAATTATTACTTGTCCAATTTTCAACATATTTTCATATAATTTAAGACATGGCCATTTCTTATTATTATTAAATTTCGATTTTAATTTGATCAAAATCGGATTATTATATCATATAGCTGCCATAGGAATGTTCGGGAAATATAACATATACGTAATGTTGAACCTAATTTTTATATGTATAAATGTTGTATACAATTCCTGTTAGTTTTACTTCCCATATGAGAACATTTTATTAATTCATAATGATCCAATTGTAAGCTGCAAGGGTATACAAACTTCGGCGTGCCGAAGTTAGCTTTCTTTCTTGTTATTTCTTTTTTCTCCTTGATTTATTTAAATTTAAATCCTCTGCAAGGATATCTAAGCTTTGGATCTTTTAGGATCCCCTCGAAGGTTAGTTCTATGATCACGCAGGATCCTCTTGGTGGTGGTTGCTCAGTAATGTCCTCGATGGGACCGACAAATTTTCAGGGCGACGGAGGTTTTATATTTTGATAAAAAGGAGCGAGCGAAGGTCTATACGAATGACTTGATGGAGCGATGCTAGCGAATGTCTGAGCGAATGTCCTTGATGAAGCGATTTTTCTTTTTATTCTTTCCCCACGATTCTATCTATGCGACTGTTTTTGCTAATGTGTTTCCGATGCTGCGATGTATGCGACTCTCCTTGAATTCTTCCCCGCGTTGAATTTTATGTCCACTTGAACTAGCCGACTGCAATCTGCATGTGCAAAGAACTAGAGCGAAGGCGGACAGCATGGCAGCGGCGGCAGTGGGCTGACTTGGCGGGCTTCGGTCTGCCGGCGTTGACGCGGGCAGCGAACTATACTTTCCTGCGACGATGCTGTACTTATATTCCTCGTGGTCTATGGAAAATTTTCTCGATGATTCCCCGTTATCCCCTGGTTCGTTGCTTTTTTTTCTCAATGCACGTGGCCAAGTGAAAAAAATTCACCCTAACTCGAGATAATGAATGTCCTTTGTGTCTTGGACAGTCCCTGCTCGGGCGCCATCTGTAAGGATGTCTCTACTGCCGGGGTAAACTTCAGCAGCCCAGAGTTGAGAATGAATCCAGCAACCACGCCTCCACGCCTCCACGCCTCCACGCCTAAGTCCGCGGCCCAGAAGTTTCCAGCGGCCACGTCCTCCTACTCCCGTCTTGCCCCGCTCGTGCCCGGAACCATCCAGCGGCCGCGAATGGGGGTCACCGCGTGAGCGAGCCTATCTCGCGGCAGCGGCAGAGCGTCGCTGAGATTGATAATGGCACTCGCCAAAGCAACGACCATGCAGAGTGACAGAGAGGCGAGAGGGGAACGGCCGGGAATGTGGAACACCGGTCGCCGATTTCCCGGTCGCGCTCTCGCGATGTTTAACTTCTCTGATTTGTTATCCCCTTCTTGGGCGACCGTTGCGTCTTAGGCGTGTTTTTTTTTTATATTCCTTTATTTTACGACATTAAAGACTAATAACAATAACATTAAATTAAATGAGACAGCGTGTTACGGAAGGTGTGTGTTCGCGCCAGAAGGGCGCTTTAGTTCGAGCGGCAGTGTGGGAGCGAGAAAGCTCGCTCTAGCGGTGCTTGGACTCGCGCCGCTCTTGCGGTGCTAGTGCTCGCGCCGTTTAAGCGAGGCTAGTGCTTGCGGCCGCTCTCCCGCTCATCGGTCATTCTCGCTCTCCCCCCTCTTTCCGCCTCCGAAGGGCCTCTCCACCGGCCGCAGCGATGCAGCGCTCGCTATTTTAAGTTTAGTATTAATCAAGCAATAAAAGTGAAGTGACGAATTTGAAACGCCGCCACCCGTTCCTCTTTCCTTGTTTGGACCAAGGGACTTGGGAATTTTCAGCAGCTAAGCCAACCGCCACGACCGCCTACAACCCCCAAAAAGCTACAGCAATCTTTGGGACTCCGCCCCCTCCATTTCATGGTCCTTCGATCGCCGGATTATTTTGGATCCACCAGCGCCCCTCTTTGCGGATTTTTCCAAAGATAAGTACGACTACGTCCAAAGTCCATTCGTCCGTGGTCGCCATATTCGTTTTTCGACGGCGTTTTTCTTTCCCTCCGATTCCAGTGAAAAGTGAAAAGTGATATATAATATATGTGTGTATGTACATAGACATAAGCCAGCCGCAGTGAACTTCTTCTTTTTTCTAAAGTGCAAAAGTGCTTTGCCAATTTGGCCCCACTGTCCACTGTGATCCGCTGGCGTACATACATTTACATATATACATACACATATATATTACATCCAGTTATCCAAGTTTCACATTCATATCCATACATCACGTCCGTCACTAAACTGCCTTGCACCTTCAAGAAAAATAATTTATATATATAAATAATTTAAACAATATACAACACAAATTTTTTAATTACATACAAATAAAATTGCGACAAAACATTTTCCTAAAAATATACATATACTACTACCATATATTAAAATTCATCCGCATAATTTAACTTAAATTATATACATACATACAAACATACCAATTTACTCCCAATCCTCTGCAACTTAAATAAATACAAAATAAAATTTATCCGCCCAAATTAAAACCTTTATAGAAAGTATTTATTATAATAAAACACACACGCAAACATTAAATTAGACTGACACAAATTTAACAAAAAAAATCAATAAAGGCTAAAATCTAAAGCTAGAATAAATAAAGCTCTACTTAAATAAATATTTGGGTTTTTTTGTTTCACTCCGATTTACATCCATACATATATACATATATTTGGGCCAACCTCGCGCTCTTCTGCGCTGAGCAATACACACATACATACATACATTGCATTTTTTCTCCGTCTTCGCTTTGCTAGTACAGTGTGCACAGTCACCTGCTTCCAGAACCCTGCCGACTAGAGGATACCCTGCACCAACAATTTAAATAATACTAAATACGTTAACAAAAATATTTTTTTTTATAAAAATATTTTTTTTGTTAGCTGAATAATTTTAAATTGTTGAAAAAGAATTGCAGCCACACGCGTTAGCTATTTTCGAGCCTTTTTGTTTGGGTGTGTTTATTTATTTATTTTTTATTTTTTAAATAAAAAATAGAATCAAATAAAGATAAACTAAAATTAAGGCAATAAGATTAAGCTAGTTTTGCGGTTGGCAGTTATCCTCTATTGTTGTGTCTCCTTGGGGTTTTATTTTTTGTTTCTGTCTATTTTATAGCTATTTTTGGCGAGTTAATAAAACTAAGAATAATAAGAAAATAAAGAAACAATAATAACAAATAAAAGATTTCCTATTCTTTCGACTTCCCGATCGCCCTCTTATATCCGAAGTATAGCTAACTCCAGTGGGTAGTTCTGGCTATTTTTTCAGCTACTTTTGGCGGTTTTTTGAATTATTTGACTTCCCGTGCGCTTCCTGAAATCCAAAGTGTAGCTAACTCCAGGTCTAGGTCTGGCTATTTTTTTCAGCTACTTTTTTTTTGTTAGCTATTTCTTTGGCGGGTTCTCGAAGTCATTTCCTTTCTTTTCGATTTCCTGTGCGCGTCCTTATATCTGAATTAAAGCTAATTCCAGTGGCTATTTCTGGCTATTTTTTTAACTACTTTTCGGCGGGTTGTCGATTTTATTCTTTAATTTTCCGTGCGCCCAGGCCTCGTTGTCCTTCTTCCGCTTGTTTTTTTTCTCGTAAGGGCGTAACTTGAGTATGCCCGTAGAGGGAGACAAGAAAGCTACTGTTGCTCCAGGAAAAGAACAAAAAGCCAACCCGGGCTCTCCGCTTGCCTCTCGCGCTAAGCCAGCACCTCGGTCTGCGAGTCCAAAAGTCAGAGCGGTAGCTACTCCCAAAGGAAGAGATCTGCCATCGACAAGCTCGAAGACAACTCCTAAAATTGTGATTTCCAAACCGTTGGCGAAATCGTCGAGCGAGTCTTCAATTGCGATTAAGTCAGAGAATCCCTCTGCTTCCGGAACCGACTTCCTAAGGGTTACCCGAGCTATCAGCAAGAAAATGGCATCCTCAGAGCAGCCATCCGCCGCAACCGCGGCTTTGCACAAATTTATCGCTGTCAGCGATCGCGTTAGCCTCTTTGAGGCCAAGATCAACACTCCTGATCAAGTGCCTCCGTCTCTTCATACTTTGCAAGTCCGTCTGCAACAAGTGCGAGCCTTATGGGACAAGGTAGAAAGGGAGTACGAATCGTGCTCTGATCTTATTGCCCAAGAAGGATCCCTCAGCCCCTTGCCGCTGCTGCAGTCCAAATATGACTACTGCTACTCAGTATACGAGTCATGTGCAGCACTTATTGGCGAGAATATCGACAGAGCGACTCCTCAAACCGTGCAAGCTCCACCCCAGACTTTCATATCGTCCGGTTGCCGGTTACCTCCGTGTGATACGGAAGTTTTCGACGGGGATTACCTCCGATGGCCCACCTTCCGGGACTTGTTCACGGCAGTTTATGTCAACAACCCCAGGCTGACACCGGTCGAGAAGCTGTTTCATCTTCTCACGAAGTCGAGCGGTGAGGCGAAAGCCATTGTTTCCAAATCCCCTCTCACAAATGACGGTTTCGCTTCGGCGTGGGACGCACTTCAAGACCGTTTCCAAAATAAAAGACTTTTAGTCAACAGCCAGCTCAAACTCCTTTTCAACTTGAGCTCCATATCCCAAGAATCTGGTCATGCCCTTAAGGAGCTGCAGTCTACGATTCAGGGGTGTTTGACAGCGCTAGCACATTCCCAGATATCCACTGACAACTGGGATTGCCTGCTGGTGTTCCTATGCGCAAGTAAACTGCCCAAAGTGACCCTCTCTTTATGGGAACAATCCCTTACGTCAAAGTCCGGCTTGGGAAGAGATGAACGCCTTCCTGAGCGAAAGATATCGTACTTTGGAGGCCATCGAGGATATGAGGCCTACTCCAGCCATCCCGAAGAAGCTTCAATCCTTTGAAACAAAGGTTAGCTCTAAGCCGAAAGGTTGCGACTTATGTTCCATGGAGAATCACCCGATTAGATTGTGCCCGCGCTTTCTCAACATGTCCGTCGACGCGCGTTCCGGCTACATTAAGAAGAAGCAGCTATGTCTAAACTGCTTCGCGAGAGGTCACCAGCTGCGTGACTGCAAAGGGAGACACCATACGCTTCTGCATCGCGGCAGCTCGAATTCCGACAATGCGGGATCCTCAACCGCCTCCCCATCTGCTCAACAACCCTCGAGACCCTCTAGCCGAAATGCGCACGCGAGCACTTCAACGGTGCAAAATTACTTCGCCTCTGGCACTTCCGCCGTTCTGTTGGGCACGGCGATCATCGACGTGTGCCATTTGGGCACGAATTATCGAGCCCGAGCATTAATTGACCCGGGATCCGAGGCGACATTCATTTCCGAACGCCTTTTCAAGCTGATCAAGCTACCGTTCCGCAACGTCCAGACTCAAGTCTCCGGGCTAAATCAATCGGTTTCGGCGAAGTCAACTCGACTTTGCCACTTCTTAATCCGTTCACCGAATAAGCCACGTCTACAGTTAGACACCGTAGCCTATGTCCTTCCGGAGTTGGCGGGCAAGTTGCCTTCACATCCAATATCCCGGAATTCTTTGAAAGACCTGCCCTCTCTCCAATGGGCAGACCCCACCTTCTTTGAGAGTTCACAGATCGACATCCTGATTGGAGCCGACCTTTTACCATCGGTTATGTTGAGTGGCACTCGAAGGAGTATTTGTGGCTCACTCCTAGGCCAAGAAACTATTTTTGGTTGGGTGCTTACGGGGCCAATTTCAAATGTTGAGACCAATAAAGTCGCATCCTTCACGACTAGGGTACAACAAATAGGTGACGATTCGCTAGACACGCTTCTCAGCAAGTTCTGGGAGGTGGAAGATCTACCAGTCCAGCTGGTAAAAGAAGCGGATTCCTATTGCGAAAGGAACTTTCTCCGAACCACAAAAAGAGACGCAAGCGGGAGGTATGTGGTGACTCTCCCGTTCCCGATCTAGGATATTCGAGGTCCATTGCGTTGGCTCAGTTTCTTAGAAACGAGAATTGTTTAAAAAGAGACTTTCCTCTAAAAGAGCAATATGACAGCGTGATTCAGGAGTACTTGGATCTAGGTCATATGAAAATAGTTCCGCCGACTCACAGTTCTCCCACCTATTATCTTCCACACCATGCGGTAGTTAAACCCGAAAGCACCACAACAAAGCTCCGCGTTGTATTTAACGCTTCAAGCCCTTCGGCAAATGGAATCAGCTTAAATGATATCCTTCATGCTGGTCCGGTAATCCAATCCGATCTGACTATTCAGATCCTGAAATGGCGATATTTCCAATATGTTTTCAGTGCGGACATTACCAAGATGTACCGTCAGATCTGGGTCGTTTCCAAAATAAGGAAGGAGATATCCAAGACTTCGAGATGCAAACAGTTACCTTCGGGGTCAACTGAGCGCCTTTCCTCGCTATTAGAGTGCTGCAACAGCTGGCAAAGGACGTCGAAGTGCCATTTCCAAAGGCCAGCCGCATTATTCAGCAACATATGTATGTCGATGACGTGCTGGCCGGGGCAAATTCCGTGATCGATGCCAAAAATGCCATCCAAGAGTTGCAGGCAGCTCTAGGCTCCGCCGGGTTTCCATTGAGAAAGTGGACTTCTAACCACAAAAGCATTTTAAGCGACATCCCAACTGAGCACCTTCTGCATAGCGAATTCCTCGATCTTGATGCCGAAAGCACGGCCAAGACGCTCGGTATTCAATGAATTCTATTTCGTGCCTCCAGAAATAGTATCAGAACCTGCCTACACTAAGCGGGAAGTTCTATCCCAAATTGCTAAGTTATTTGATCCTGCAGGGTGGCTCGCACCTTTCATCATTCGTTCCAAAATGTTTATGCAGGAGATCTGGTTGCACGACTTGGGTTGGGACGAAAAGCTTCCCACTGAAATGAGTCAGAGGTGGCAATCATTCCTGCAGGAATATTCCGACCTCAACCAGATTCGCGTTCCGAGATGGGTCGGGTATCAACCGGGGGTATCTATAGAGCATCACGGTTTTTGTGACGCGTCTCAGAAGGCTTATGGAGCGGCTATTTACGTCCGCATCGAAATGGGCCATAGAATCTTGACCCGTCTATTGGTAGCCAAGACGCAAGTTGCTCCGGTGAAAACCGTATCCCTCCCCCGGCTAGAGCTCTGTGGTGCCGTGCTCTTAACAGAGATGGCGACCGCAATCCTTCCGCATTTGCCGAACACTAATTCCGATCTCCGCTGCTGGACAGATTCCACTATCGTTCTAGCCTGGTTAAGGAAGCCTGCTTGCAACTGGACCACGTTTGTGGCCAACAGAGTTGCCAAGATAACTCAGGCAACACCAGTCGACTGTTGGGCACATGTTCGATCCGAACAAAACTCCGCCGATTTAGCCAGTCGAGGCGTATCCCTACAAGAGCTAGCGGATAATCGACTCTGGTGGCACGGACCAGAGTGGTTGCAAGGACCGCGCGAACAATGGCCAACACAGATCGATTTCCACCCTATGACCGAACTCGAAAAACGTCCAGTTAAGGTGCACTTTAGTAAGGCCCCGTCGGAGGAACTTCTCGAACGTTTCTCCAGGCTAGACAAAGCGCTGAGGGTCCTGTCGTATGTTCTGCGATTCCTGAAACGCTGCCGCAAGAGCTCGATCTCGCCCAGTTCAAGACCCACTAGGGATGAAATCCGAGAGGCAGAGAGAGCTCTGATAGCCATTGCACAGCGCCGAGCATACGGCCAAGAATTAAAGCATCTAGAAGAGAAAAAGCCTCTTCCAGTGTCAAGTCCGATCGCGAATTTGTATCCATTTATCGACCAACCCGGCCTTTTGAGAGCATGTGGTCGCCTCACTGCCTCCAAAGGTTTGCAGTATGATGAACGCCATCCGATAATACTCCCCTATGCCTGCAGACTGTCTCGCCTTCTCATCCAATTTGCTCACCAGATTACTCTTCACGGCGGTAGTCAATTAATGGTACGCCTGATCCGATCGAAGTATTGGATTCCTAAAATCAAGAATCTGGTGAACGCTGTGGTGAATCCGTGTAAGATTTGCACGATTTACAAGAAGCGGTTGCAAACACAGCTGATGGGCGATTTTCCTACAGACAGAGTCTCCTTCTCGAGGGCCTTCACTTATACGGGCGTAGATTATACCGGCCCTTTCGAGATTAAAAACTATACCGGGAGGGCGTGTATGATAACGAAGGGATATGTTTGTGTGTTTGTATGTTTTTCGACGAAGGCTATCCATTTGGAACCCACCTCCGATCTCTCAACCGAGAAATTTCTGGCGGCTTTTGCTCGCTTCGTCGCGAGACGCGGTTGTCCTCAGCGGGTCCATTCGGATAATGGCAAGACATTTGTGGGGGCAGCAACTCAGCTTTCACGGGATTTTCTCCAGATCATCAAGGAGTCCGTGACTGATGCATTCAGCCATCAGGGACTCGTTTGGCGGTTCATCCCACCAGGAGCTCCACATATGGGCGGTCTATGGGAAGCGGGTGTTAAAAGTTTCAAAAATCTCTTTTACAAATCCACTGCTTCCCGCAAGTACACCTTCGAAGAGCTTGCGACACTTCTCGCAAAGATCGAGGCTTGCCTCAATTCTAGACCCCTCTCTCCAATGTCCGAAGATCCTTCAGATTTGCTGGCCCTCACACCAGGCCATTTCCTTGTTGGAGGACCGTTGCTTTCCACGGCTGAGCCCGAGATTAAGGGCGACGCCAAGTCGATAATAAATCGATGGCAACACCTCAAGGCCCAACATCAACAGTTTAGTGCACGGTGGAAAGAGGAGTATCTAAAGGAACTCCACAAACGCAACAAATGGCAGTTTCCGACCAAGAATCTCCAAATCGACGACATGGTAGTAGTCAAGGAGGACAATCTCCCCTCGAACGAATGGCGGCTCGGCAGAATCGTTTCTGTCTTCCCAGGAGCCGATGACCGCGTTCGAGTCGTGGAAATCCTCACATCTCGGGGGACAATAAAGCGCCCCGTCCACAAAGTTATATTTCTCCCTGCGGAGGATAGTGAATCCTCCGTTCCCAGGGATTAGGTTCTCACTTTCAAGGTCCAAAAGTGCAATATACCCTAACTAAGTTTTTCCTTTTGTTTTTTTTCATCGCAGAAAACTTTGTTTTCCTTCTCTACAATGGCTCCTCGTCCTCGCACGGCGCAGTCCTTGGATAGCAGACGTTCCCGAGGTACTCAGTCCTACCGCTGCCGAGTCTGCCGGGGAATCCATCCTCTTCGGAAATGCAAGAGGTTCCAAAAGCTGAGCGCTTATTAATAAGTACTGCTCGAACTGCCTCGCCCACCAACACTCTGAGGGGACCTGCCGCAGCGCGGACGGCTGCAAAAAGTGTGGAAGGAACCACCACACGCTACTCCACATCCATGAGCCGCACGCACCCAGGACAACGCCACCATCGGGACCGTCCTCCCAGCCAACGCCGATGACCACCTCGTGCTCGCCGTCGCCAAATCGGGCCGCCGTCGAGAGCCAACGACCGGAGACCTCCACACCGTCCTCATCGGTGGCCGCGTGGTACCGGCAGAAGACAGTCCACATTCTTCCAACGGCTTCGGTGGTGCTCGACACTGGGGCCAAGACCTTTACGATGGCGGCAATGATTGACCCGTGCATGCCGGTGAGCAGCATCGACCGGTTTTTGGCGTCGGCGTTTCGGCTGCCCATTACTCAAATGGGAGATGACGAGGTCTGCTCGACCACGATCCGGTCCCGAACAGGGAATTTCCAGCTCGAGGTGGTCCTGAAGCTGGACCCGAGCTTGCGGATCCGAACTCCTGTTCGGGCTCTGAGCGACGTCGCGAGGGCGAAATATAACGATATTCGCCTCGCAGATGAGCAATTCCATCGCCCGGCAACCATCTCCCTCGTGCTGGGATCAGACGTCTTTTCGAAACTGATCCAGCCGGGGTTCCTAAAAATTGAGGATGGTTTGCCCGTGGCTCAGAGTACCGTGTTCGGGTGGATCGTCCCCGGGGCCTACCAAGAGGCCTGACGAATTGGATCCCGTCGTTGCTTCCGCAAGGGGGGGGAGAATGTTCCCGCCAGAAGGGCGCTTTAGTTCGAGCGGCAGTGTGGGAGCGAGCAAGCTCGCTCTAGCGGTGCTTGGACTCGCGCCGCTCTTGCGGTGCTAGTGCTCGCGCCGTTTAAGCGAGGCTAGTGCTTGCGCCCGCTCTCCCGCTCATCGGTCATTCTCGCTCTCCCCCCTCTTTCCGCCTCCGAAGGGCCTCTCCACCGGCCGCAGCGATGCAGCGCTCGCTATTTTAAGTTTAGTATTAATCAAGCAATAAAAGTGAAGTGACGAATTTGAAACGCCGCCACCCGTGCCTCTTCTTCTTTTGGACCAAGGGACTTGGGAATTTTCAGCAGCTAAGCCAACCGCCACGACCGCCTACAACCCCCAAAAAGCTACAGCAATCTTTGGGACTCCGCCCCCTCCATTTCAGTGTGTATTTTTTATGCAGAGAAGAGGGTCATGGTCGCGCGGTACCGCCGCTAAGTATTGATTCGCGCGATGCAAAGGCCGCCTGTTCCGCACGTACCCTTCTCTCCTTCTCCAGGGTCCTCAGGGTTTTCATAATACTGCCCGCGAAATTGGATGTCGCGTCCCAAGCCTCCTGGTTGGCCCACCATGCTGACCAAGTTGTCGGCTGTGATGCTCGTCCCAACGGTTTCTTCCAGCTCTAGACGCTCGTGATGGAAACGATGACACTCGAAGAGAACATGATGAGCGTTCTTCTCCACCCCGGCGCCGCATTCTGGGCAATTGTTCGCATCGACGTGCCCAAAGCGCTTGAGGTAGCTCCGGAAGCAGCCGTGTCCACTGAGCGCCAGTGTTAGGTAAAAGTCAACCTCGCCGTGATGTCCGGGATAAGGCGATGAGTCCATCGACCTTTGGCCGAGCTATCCCGCTTTGCTTGCCACCTGGAGATGGTCATAAGCCTTGTGCTACTTCTAGCCTCGCGCCTCGCAGTCCCCATGTCCAGCTCGCCTGCAGGTCGGGTTTCTGTGGCTTCTTGCGCTAGCTCGCCTATCGGCACCATCTCCGCGATAACTAGGGCCGCATCGTCAGATACGGTCCTAAAAGCGCACGCTACCATCAACGCACAGAGGCGGTAGGTAGCTTCTACTCCGCACATGTAGCTCCTGACTTTGCATGCATCCGCCCATATGGGGGCTGCGTACAGTAGTTGGGACTTGACCACGCTAGTGAGCTGCTCTCTCTTCCACTGTTTCGGTCCTCGGGTGTTGAGCAGGATTTTCGACAGCTCTCGGGCTGTTTTGCTGGCCTTCTCGTGTAGGTACTCCAGGTGTTCCCTATACGAGAGTCGGGTGTCCAGAATAACTCCCAGATACCTGTTCGCTCGCTGCGAAGTGATGGGTCACGCTGTCACGACGCGCTTCCTGCTCGAAATCAAGACTGCTTCGGTCTTCTGCGAGGCTAGGTCCAGACCAGCGACGAGGAGCGAGCCAGGATTCGACAGCTCGAATCGCAGTTTTGGCAGTTGATTCGGCTGCGGCCAGCTGCTTGGCTACCACTACCAACGCTATATCGCCAGCGAAGCCGACAATGGTGGTGTTCGTCGGCAGAGGATGGTTCAGGACCCCGTTGTACATTGTTGTCCAGAGCAGTCGACCCAGAACGGAGCTCTATGGGACTCCGGCTGAGACCACGTTCGATCTAGCTCCCTGGGAGGTGTCCAGGATGAGGATCCTCTCGTTGAAGTAGCTACGGACGATCCTCCGCAAGTAGCCAGAGATGTTGAAGGCCTCCAGCGTCCGACTCCAGTCGGCGTGTGTTTCTTTTTTTTTATTTAAAGATGAAAAAAGGCAATGTACAAATATAGAGTAATGACGGTTTGAAGAAAGAGAAGAGCCCACTCCAGCGGGAGTGGAAGCTATACATCGCGAGGGTGGCTGGCGGTCAGGTGACCGCTCATCTGACACCATCAGTGCGTCGGGTCTGTTCCCGGCGCCTTAGCTCCCTCATGACGGTTAATGGCATGTCCGTAACCGCATCCCAGTTGGACGGGGTCTCCAGCATACACCCGATTATGGTCTCGGGTGTAAGACGACGAGAGCTCCCGCTCTTTCCGCGCGGACAAGCGGGCATTCAAAGATAGCGCGTTCTCCCACAATAGTCGCAGGATGGGTCGGCCTCGTGCTTGAATCTGTGTAGATAGGCCTTGAAGCATCCGTGGCCCGTGATCAGCTGCGTTGTGTAGAAGTATACTTGCCCGTGACGTCTATGTATTCACTGGTCCAGATCGGAAATAAGCCGATGTGTCCATCGTCGTGCTCGCGTTATCTCACCTCGCTTGCCACCTTGCAACAGTGATGCTCCTCTGGATTCTGCTGCCCGAGTTACCGGTCCTGCGTTCCGCTGCCAGCAGGTCGATAGGGATCGATACCACCAGCGCAGCTTCTTCTGATACCGCGCAGAAGCAGCTGGAGATGCGCAGCGCGCAGCGTCCATACACCGTCCTGCGTTGGCGGCTGTAACTCGCAACCCGCATGCCTTCCGCCCATATCGGTGCGGCGTAGAGTAAGGTTGACGTCATAACTGTAGATATATCAGCCTTCTGCTGTGCTGCCTAAGACCGCGCGTGTTGGCCATCATCCTCGAGATGGCGGCAGTGGCCTTGGAAGCCTTGGCCGCTGCGTACTCCAGGTGACAGCCTTTGGTCGATCAGAACACCAAGGTACTTAGACGTCGGTCTGGACTCGATGGTGGTCGAGCCGACCCGGAAGTTCACCTTCTCAACGACCTTTCGACTACTTATCAGTACGGACTCCGTTTTCTGCTCGGCGAGGCGGAAACCGTGCCGGTGGGTTGATAGGGCTCCGCGCTCCTCGATTTCCCTTTCTAGTTTGTTGCCTATGATGCGCTCGAATATTTTGCCAATCGTATTCAGCGTGCATACGGGCCGAAATAAGGACGGGTCATCGTTCAGCTTGCCAGGCTTCGGGATGAGCACAAGACTTTGCTGCTTGCAAGCTCTTGGAAAGGTCTGCTCAGCGATGCATATGTTACACAGCTGCACGATAGCTTTGGATAGGCCTTCACGATGGCATGCAGAGCTGCATTGGGAAAACCATCTGGTCCGGGGGCCTTGGATGCTTTGCAGCTTGTCAGGGCGCTAAGGGCATCACGCTTGGTAGTCTTAGAGGCGGCTGTGACGGGAACAGCGTGGCGACTATTGTTCCCAAATGCTGCTGGGAGGTTGGAGTTGGCTGTCTGGTTAGCTTACCCGTATCCATTTTGTAGGCTGAGCCAAATTGTTCTTGGTCAGCCGCGTCGCAAACCTCTTGGAAGCACTTGGGTTTGCTTGCCCTGATCGCCACCTTGAGGGTCTCTTTCCTCTCTCTGTACCGGGACTCGTACAGCTCCTGCGTAGTGCATCCTCGGCTTCTTTGGCATCTCCGCCTTGGAGCACCTCAGAGTTTAGCGTGTGTACCCTGTAGGCAGTTTCCCGGTTGGTTTGGTGTGGCTGATTGTGCCTCGTGTGGAAGACGATTGCAGCATGGTCCCTATAGGTGAGCAGGTGGGTGACTTCCCAGTAGCTGGTGAGCTCCGGACTGGCGAAGCCTTGCTGAATGTGCATCTTCTTCCATCGTTAAGTAGGCAAACATCCAGGGTGGACAGGGCGTACTCCCCCAGGCTGTGGACCATGCATTAAAGTCTCCAGATCCTTTGCTGCACTTAATCAGGATAGCATCGGAGCGCTGCTTCCTGGGCTTCTTGTTGCGAGGAGCCTGTTCCTTTTTCTGGACTCTGCTCTCCGCCTTGGCGTGGAGGACTTTAGGCTTTGGTCTGGGCTTGACCTGCTGCCATGCCGCAGTTCCACGACTGCTCGCGGGTGTAGCACAAGGGGCCGTGCCAGACAGCGTGGGGGTGGTCTGCTGGCATGAGCATGACGTACAGCCCTTGGTATGTCAAGCTCACTAATGTCAAGCTGCAGCTTCTTCATAGCGATCATTGAGTAGATCGTCCCCTGCGTAACGTGGCGGACCACCTTCTTGTTGTTGCCCTTCGTGTCGGTGAACTTGGTTCCCATTTCGTCCAGCATTGTGCTCAATTTTTCAACTAAAGCAGCTGTGTTTACTTCGATGCTTTGCTTCTGGTTAGTCCCCGTTTGCTTTCCATCAGGACTCGCTGCATCACGGCATCTTTTAGGAGTGGCCATCTCCTCCTCGTCTTCGCCGAAGGTGAATATCGGCTCATGCACTTTCGACGGCGCTCACTTTCGGGTGCGTCTCAATGCTGGTCGCAGGTGGCGAGCGTTGGACCTTCTGTTTCGTCCGTTGGACGCTCAAAAGAAGCTCCTCCTCGGCTATCGCTATTGCTAACGCCTGGGTCTCATCGTCCCGGCCTGTTGGCTTCTCCTTGTTAATCGCACCTGATCCTAATTGGGATCCCTCGGTGCATAGGGATTTCCCCTAGCGGATGCTTGGTGGGAGTTATACCGCTCCCTCTCGGTCTCCAAAGCCCCGCAGCGGAGGGGTTGGATAATGGCCCGATCCGCGGCCTTCTGCTCCTTTCTAGCCAAGTGCGGAAACTGGGACCATGGAGGTTGGCCTTCCAGCTGTTCGTACAAATTTAAAGTTAAATTAGAAAGCCAAGACTTGGTTTAGTTAATAATTTAAATTTTAAATTTGCGCGGGCTACTAGCGTTTTCCAACACTGCGCAAGTGCGAAAGCTACCTACGTGTGCGTTACGCAACACTGTGATTAGCTGATCTTGTTGTGGTGCGTGCGGTGAGGGAAAACGCGAGGAAAAAAAGTGGCTTGTGGAAACTATTCAAAAAAGGTTTACCCGTTCCAAAATTTTTCATTTTGTTCTCCATCATTTGTCCATCAGAAATTTATGTACGTATTTTACCGATAGTTTGTCAATGGTTTTTCGGTGCAACTCTGAATTCTTCTTCTCGCAACACTCACAACGCCACAAAAAAAAATATATAAATAAATAAATAAAAATAAAATTCTCGTAATTTACATACTTTATTCTAATATATTTATGGGTTATTCATGAGGCAATATTGGGATCGCAGATCTCATTTTTCCAACATGTTGGCTGAAATCTGCAGACATATTGGTTCGATTTGGCTGTTCTCGTATGTCACTTGCAGATAGTTGCCAATTATCTTTAATTAAAATATTGTGTAAAATGCAACACGTAAATATGACTGCATTATTGTTTTTATAGTGGCTGTCTAGTCCCTTTCCTTTGAATGACATTAAAGTCTGCAGCAACAAGAGGTTTTGTTGCTCTACAACAGCCAAAATAGTTGGTAAATTTTCCATATTTGTTTATTGGCCAACCCTTTTTTAAATTTTGAATGACACACAACTGTTCCGATCAGCTGTTATCCGACGGTAGATGCAGATGTAGCTCTATGGGAACACGAGTTTCACATCTGGCTATATATCCCAACTGTTTCACACTGATTGACTGTGTGGCAAGACAGTATTAACATATTTCTTTAAATTTTAGCTTATTCTAGCTTATTTTTTTCAAAAATCTAGTTTATACGGGCGCTCATAAGCTGGCAACACTGCCTGTAATATAAAATTTTTGTCCTTTCTCGCTCTCCGCTCTGAATATAAAAGTGTGTCTTCACGCAATCTCCTAACGCCTTTTAACTTTCTATTATTTTTTTCTATCGACTCCGAGCACACCTTTAAAATGGCGCACACGAACCGCCGTTCTAAAGAATTAGACTCGCGCTCTCTTGCTGCAAAAAGTGTTTTTCGTAATCCGTATCGTACTTGACATTCATCTTTTGACTATTGTTAACTTTTGAATATTTATTTTCAACAACCAGCTTCCTCCTCCACAATCATACTTGTTCAGCAGAACTATCGTAAAAAATCCACCAATGATCCAATGCCAGTAATTTGATCATCTTGGTACCATACGGAACGAAGAATTAATTATTAATTAGTTCTATTTCTTGCTTTTTTCGTTTTTACACAAAGATTTCCGTTTCAAAGTTGGTACTAAACTTTACAAGGAGCGCTACATTAAACAACAACACAACATCAATACAGAATTTTGGATGCTACAATTTCACATAAAAATATATTCGATAAAATATTTCTTGATTATCGAATAACATTGTACTGAACTAGTTCTTATTCGAAGTCGAAATTAGCACTTTAATTGTTTTTTGATAAAGAATAATATTGTATTGTTTTACGTATGCTAAGTGTAAGCATAAATTGTTACTTACGGCATTGTAAGTGCAGAAATAGTCTAAGTTCATTATTTCATACAATTTTATATATATAAATGTTTTAATCGGCAAGCACTTATGTATGTATGTATCTATCACATTAACATTGAAGTGCTTTAAAATATGTGCTACATATGTACAAGATTACGGTTGTCAATGCCCACTGAATGTGTAATGTATTTTTAAATTAAAGAGCAAAAGCAATGGACTTGGAATAAAATTGGCTAAAAAGTATATTCGGATAATTAATTTCAGTATGATAATTATAAATATGTGTATTTACATTCGTCGGTACATACATAATTTTATTTTCTATATGTATGTGTATGAAACATAGGTATGATGTATTTTATATGCCGATTTGTTTCATATTATTTGTAAATATGATTCTTGTTTTTCTCAAAAACAAACAAGAAACTACAAGCTAATTAAGGGGCGTGGCTTAGTAAACACTTTTGCATATTGAGTTGGCCCGTCTTTCATTCGTATATATGTATATATGTATGTACATATGTTTATTCACATTTATTTGATTTGGTAAAAGTTTTTACGATTCAGCTGGTTAAAAAAAATGTTAATGTACATATGTATGTACACTCTAGACTCTGTAAAGTAACTTATAGAAACAGTAAAAGTAAATTTCAATCCTTTATTATACGTATATATGTATGTAAATATGTATTATGTAGATTATTACAATTTGGGCTTGTCAACTGTGGCCCAGTAACATCTGTAGGTTCATATGTATATGCATATGTACATAGGTATATAAATCATTTTGTAATTTACATACATACATATGCATTTGCTCTCATATCCTGGTACAATAATATAAAATATTAAAACCACAACTTTAACGTCAAAAAAAAAAAGATGATGCCATGGAATCAACCTTAGTTATTCTTCAATTAGATTAGTGATTATTAATAATTTATTTATTTGTTGAAAGGGGAAAGTAGAAGATAGGTAGTGCGCCCTTACCGTCTACACCCAAGAAGTGTGGATGGTATGTGCGGATCGCGATAGGAGAGCACGGATGGAGTGCATCCACGCACACCAAGTCAGGAGACCTTAAAAGCGGTTCTGGACCTGTGATGAGAGAGTAAACAAAAAAAAAAGGTGGGAAAGGGAATCCTTAAAGCGGGCCCATATATAGGGAAAGTTGACCGCCATGCGGGCGAGTCAGACATACAACATACAGACATACAGCTGCGATCATCGAAATATCAGTGCCTAGTACCTGCACGTTTAAGATGGGAAAGTACTGTTACAAACACTACTTTGACATTAAGTTTTTTTTTATAAAGGCTTAGTGTATATAGTTATAAATAATACAATTATTCCATTTCGGTAACTTAAACATTTTAGAAGATATAGGTAAAAACAAAATAAATAAAAATGAAGAAAAAATGTAATAAATTTTAAAATATCTTAAAAATAACCCATTCCCACTAAAATACAATTCAAAGACGATATATTTTGTTGAATAGCCTTTATTAGATATCACAACCTCACACCTACGTGCCGTCAAAGAGTATAAATATATATGGGAGACATATCATTTTGACCGTGGAACCCTCAATTCTCGATTCTATTTCGAATCTGGTTGCCCGGTCGCCTGCTTGCCGTTTGGCCTAGTGGTTAAGGCGTCGGACTGCCAATTTAAAGTCCATGGGATCGGATCCCAGTTAGACATTAGATTTCCTATTTTTTGTGTTTTTTATTATTTATTTATTTATTTATTTTTTTTTTTCGCGCGGGTCCCATCGATTCCCACCTCCCGCCCAACCGACCGAGAGGCGCAGCCGTGTGACGTACGGCACGAACGCGTTCTTGATAGACGCGTGAGAAGAGGAAAGTATAAAAGAACGAGGAATATTTAATATTGCTAAGGTGCTAAATTACGGGCTAATTCTACAAGCAAAGTAGTTTTAAGTTTAGGAAGACTATCACTACTAGCAATATAGTCATAGAGGCGGTTGTAATCGGTGCATAAAACCCTAAAGGGCTCATGCATTTCATACTCCCTCCTGCAGTGACCAATTACTAAGGGGATATAGGATCTGGAAGTTAGTCTGGGAACATGGAATTGAGTTGGCCTAGCAGGTAGGGACTCTCCACGTCCCCATGAATAAGCTTATGTAGAAAGACGACACCAAGCATCGTTCTACGGTTCGCTAGGGAGGGAAGGTTAATTAATAGAAGTGTACTAGAGTAAGACGGTAATCTCAGGTTAGCATCCCAGGTTAAGCCCCGTAGGGCGAAAAGCAAAAAGTTTTTTTGGACAGATTCAATGCGGTTAATATGGACTCCAAAACTAGGACTCCAAACGTAAGAACCATATTCCAAAATGGGCCGAACTAACGAAACAAAAAGGCTCTTAGTTACATAAGGGGAATCGAATTCCTTCGACCACCTTTTAATGAATCCAAGCATGCCTCTGGCTTTGTTAACCATGCAGGAAATGATTTGGGATCAAGGCGGACTCCAAGATCATCGACAAGAGTTATTCTTTCCAAAGAGCAGTCATTGAGCATATAAGTGGCATACTGGGGATATAATATGTTTTAAACAACAAAGATATTTTAATGTTAAGTCGATATTTAAGTAGTTTCTGGAGGTTTTTATTTTTTATTTTCTGTTTTCTGTTGTACTTCATGTGTTGTTTTTTGATTGTAATTTTTAGTGTGTGTTTACTTTTAAAATAAAAAAAAAGCTAAATAAAAAAAATATAGGAATATACACTTTTTTTTTAATTTTTTTTTTAGTTTTTTGTAGATTTGTTTTAATTGTAATATTTTTTTGGGTTTTAAATTTTTTTTTTTTTTGGTCTTATGAGTTTTTTGCAGTTTTTTTATTGTGTTATTATTTTATTCATTTTGCACCAATTATTTTTAATTTTTCAAGGCCCCAAATACAGTGCTTATTAGTACTTACAAAAGAAAATCAAGAATTTTTAATTTATGATTCGCAAATTCCCCAGTAAAAAAAAACTCCTTTATACCCCTCTTACATGCTTCTGAGATATACATATGTCTTTATTTTTAAATTCTCCGGCTGACTTTCAAATAAAAATTTGTGATGGAGCTAAGAGATTTCCAAAGTCTGTGTCAGGATGTTCATTTTTGTGAAATATAAATTTTTCATTTGGAGCTAAGATGACTTTATCCGTCTTTCTCAAGGCTGTATAAATAAAACCAAATTTAGTCTACAAATTATCGATATCGATATGGTATTATCGATATAAATAAAAATATATCAAATCAGCTGTATGATAAACTTTACCATTTATTTTTCTATTATTGTGGTGGATTAATGTTTTAAATTTAATAAAGATGATAAAAAACTTTACATTGCTATGATATGTATTTTAAATATATTTTAAGCAAGGTGTTAAGGCGATTTAAAGCTGTTTTGGTTTTAAAAGACAATCCCCCATTCTTTTTTTAATAACAGTTAGACTATTCGACTATTTAACGTATATAATAATTTAAAAAGGTTAATAAAAACAAATATTTAATACATAAAAATAGAAAAAAATTATATAAGGATGTTTTTGAGAGAGATCGATCCCTCGTTTACATTGATGATGACCAACGCTTTATCCACCACGACCACAGACCATGTTAAGTTTGCTTAAGAAAAACCTTTGAGTTTCAAAGTTACTCGGCTCTCGGTCTATCAAAATCAAATATGAAATTTCGTCCAAAAATGTCAGGCCTGAATTTCCCGGGGAGTCATCCGGGAATCCGTAATCATTCCCCTGGAATCAGGAATCAGAAGTAAAATCCGACCGGATTCCGCCACCAGGAATCCGGCAGGAAAACCTATGGAGAATCCCTGGAAAAACCTCCCTTCTTAATAAAATTCTGGAGTTATCTATTTCTCAGTTATATATTTATAAAATATCATATTTCGTTTTATCGTTAGCATTATTTTTGTATTAATTCCTAGTGCGTGTCACGGACCTCTTCTGTCGGCTGCTGGTCTTTCAAGGAACTAATGCTATCAGTGAATTAAATTAAAGTGTTAGAATCAAATAGCAATTTGCATTATGTTGCACAAATATCCAGCTTCAAGTGAAATAAAACTCCTTTCCCATGCAAACGGTTGGTCACCCCCATGTTTATCATCACTTCTGTAAATGAATTTATTAATTACACACAAATAATTGAACTTACCTTATTATATTATTTCACTTTTATGCAACTTTAAATAATACGCAAAACACTTATAAATGCGGCAGCACGCAACTCCAAACTCCAAATGCAACGAGAATTAGAAGAAGTGAGGCAAAACCGAAGACCGAAAATTCGGGCGCGTGGCAGGGTATACTCGACCAATGCATTGCCTTGTAATTTTATCAGATAATGCGAATAATTAAACATAAACAATTTGGCTTTCCCTTAAGCCAGTTATTAGTACATGTCAATGTACCAAACGATTAAAGGCGTACAAAATGATGAAATATTCTCTTAAATGTTTATAAATATTTTAACTTATTTTAAAAAGAGTATTCTGACGTCAACGCAGCACACTTTATTATCGACCTTTATTTTCTTTCCTCTATCACCATCTCACTCTAATTTGCGAACCGCTGTTCCGAATCAGTTCGAAAAACAAGAACAAATATGAAGTCCGAACATCGCGAGACATCGGCTGTAGTCGAATGCAGGTAGAAACTTCTTTGCCTACTTTGTTTCGAACTTCTGAATACGAAGCCCATGTGATTTGTTTTTGTTTTTCGGAAACGAAATTTTGGTACTGAAGGGGTGCTGCTGAGTTCGTGCATACATACACACAAAACACACTTACACTTATGCACTGTGTGCGTAATAAACGAAATCTAACAAGAAAGAAAGCTAACTTGGGCACGCCAAAGTTTGAATACCCTTGCAGCTTACAATTGGATCATTATGCATTAATAAAATTTTATCAGATGAAAAGTAAAACGAATAGGAATTGTATGCAACATTTATACATATAAAAATTCGTTTTAACATTACGTATTCGTAATATTTTCAAAACATTCCTATGGCCGCTAAATGACACAGTAGTCCGATTTCGATCAAATTAAATTTGAAATTCTAGAATAATATAAAATGACCATTTCTCAAATTATATGAAAATAGGTTGAAAATTGGACAAGTAATAATTTTTTTTCTGAACATTTAGCTATCTTTCTATGGCAGCTATATGATATTGTCGTCCGATCCGGCCCGTTCCGACTTATATAGTAGTGAGAGCATATAAAAGTCTATGCAAAGTTTTATTCAGATAGCTTAAAAACTGAGGGACTAGTTTGCGTATAATCGGACAGACGGACATGGCTAGATCGACTCGGCTGTTAATGCTGATCAAGAACATATATACTTTATAGGGTCGGATATGTCTCCTTCACTGCGTTGCAAACTTCTGACTGAAATTATAATACCCTGGAGGGGAATAAAAATAGAACAATCATAGTACTGATGAAATATCCTTAATAATTATCAGAGTACGACAGCTTGAATGTTTTTAATATTTGGATATGTGCATGTTGGTCCTTGACCCATTCGGTCATATGTACGGGACCTACAACGTTATATAAAAAGCATGCCCATACCATAATTTTAAGGCCACCGTGCTTCACTGTCTTCAACGTATGATTTGGGTGGTACTCTGTATTTGGAGGTCGAAGGGGATATTCCCTTATCCTTTCCATCAAGTAAAGCCAGTTTGGACTCATCTATCCACAGGATTTTACGCCATATGGATAGTGGCCAGTTCAATTGGCTTTTGCCGAACTCTAACATGGGTTTGATATGCCTTTTACCATGTAATGGTACCTTCCATGGCCTTTGTGCATTCAAATTTGTATTAAGAAGTTTCCGGCGAATGGCCCACTAGTGATCCCAGAGCCAATCTTCGCTTTATTATCCATAGAAAATGTAAAAGGATTAACTTTCCTTAAGCGTACCATGCGTCGGTCCTCTGCCATTCTGTTTTTTTCGAATCTCACCTCGTTATCCATTAAAAACCGTTCCATAGTTGTTCGTTCGTCGCGCTGCTATTTCCATGATCGCAGCTGTAGCTATGTTTGCAGATTCGTTCTCGGTTTTACTTTTATAAGCAAATCAATATTGGATCTCATTTAATATGGTTAATTATAAATTATAGAACTATTAATATAACAATTTTTAATTTTTATACCATCTGCAGAGTATTCTAATTTTAGCCATAAGCTTGCAACGCATTGAATGAGACATTTCCGACCCTATAAAGTATATATTCTTGATCGATCTAACCATGTCCGTCTGTCCGATTATGCGCAAACTAATCCCTCAATTTCAATTTTCATCATATAGCTGCCATAGGAACGTTCAAGAAATGTAATAAAAAGTTTGTTTTAATGTTGCTGTTTTTCAACATATTTTTATCTGCTCAGAGGGCTCTGTGAAATAACTCTCCAAAGAATTAAGTCCCAAAAAAAAGTCCACAAAAATTTGTGTGAAATTCAAACACAACAATTTTTGATGGATTTTGGGGGGTTATTTTGTTTTTTCAGATAATAATAAAAAATATAAAACAAGTCCCCAAAAAGGTAATGATGCGGCTGTGGACAAATAAATTTGACAACCTCTCTTTTCAATATTAAAGGCGCCCCATTACGTACCAAATAATTTTATGAGGTGTGTGTTCAAAAACTATTCCTTGGACAATTTAAGGTATATTTTAAAATGATCCGAGATGTTTTTCAGGTATATGTACAGTTGTCCATTTCAGTTTTCTAACTAATTGCCGTCGTCGTTTTTTATAAATTTAAGTGCATCGAAAATCTCCCATTTGCTGGTATAGTTGTCCGATGTATCCTGGCCACTCTTCTTCTGTTTCACCCTCCTCTTGCAAGAATTAAGTGCGCAAATTGTGAATTTTTGTTTTGATTTCATCATCACTTTTTCCTAGTTCTTCAGCCATTTCGCGATAAGCATTTTGCTTTTTATGCTTATTTTTATAGTCTCCTAATGAGACATCCCACCAAACGAAATGATTTTCGTACAATTCAATTAATCTTATTGTGTTCTCACGATCCCACATGGTGCTTTGCTTGCTGCAATACTGCGACTGAAAGCAAACAGCACATGCAAACAAGCAAGCAACTGACGCAACCAAGATAGCGGTAAAAAACGTATACAGACGACAAGCAAAAAATATTTCCGGAAAAAAACTTTGCAAGTTCTTTGTTTGCAGCAAAATGTTTCTACTCGTGTTTATACGTGCAAATTTGATTGCAGCAATCAACTTGCTGCAAATTGTTTGCATCGTATGTACCTAGCTTAACAAAATATTGAAGGTTAAGCCTAGTACTGGGAGAACGAAAATCTGATGTCACAACTATATATTTTGCTCGGTAACCAGTGTGACCAACGAAATTAAGGAAGCTCCATTAAAAGGTTATGTATTACGCCGTTATGGAGCTGAAGTAAAAAAACAAAACTCTCCTTCTCCTCGTTCTGTAGTTCCTTCTTCAGCTGTAGCTTCGTCTCCTCGAACATGCTCTGGTCGAATGAGCTGTTCGACTGATTTTCTTCGAGGTGTTCAGCAAACACGTCTTCCGATTCCTCGAAAGTTTCGGAAGAGGTATATATTTCCCTCAACTTTCCCTACATAATAATTGAAATGAATTATTGTGACAGCACAATTTCAACTTTTTACTCTCTTGATCTGGCAACTCCTTACAATTTTCCCAGGTATAATTTTTGTTATGCAAGTACCCGAAAAAACAACAAAGGAAAAATGTCTTCTTTTTTTGTAGCATTTTTTATACCCTTGCAGGGTATTACAATTTAAGTCAGAAGTTTGCAACGCAATGAAGGAGACATTTCCGACCCTATAAAGTATATATGTTCTTGATCAGCATTAACAGCCGAGTCGATCTAGCCATGTCCGTCTGTCCGTTTCTACCCAAACTAGTCCCTCAGTTTTGAAGCTATCTGAATGAAACTTTGCAGATAGTCTTCTAAATTCTCTCACCGTTATATAAGTCGGAGCAGACCGGATCGGACGACTATATCATCTAGCTGCCATTGGAACAATCGGTAAATTTTACATATAATTTGAGAAATAGCCATTTTATATTATTCTAGAATTTAGGTTTTAATTTGATCACAATATATTTCCTGTTAGTTTTTTTCCATTTGATCAAATTGGACTAATACTTAGTAATCCAATTGTGAACTGCAAGTTAGTTAAATTCTATTCTTGTTAACGTTGAGTTTATTTGTAATTTAAGCATTATTTTTCATAGGTATCAAAAGAATTTTGACAGCAGGTTGTTTAACTTCTTTATTTATTTTTCTGTTATCCTTTGGTGTATACGAAAATATAGAGGCAATTCGGAACGGAATCAACCCAAGTTTCAAAGTATTTCAGGGAACTCTCTTTCCAATCCTTTGTGACCTTAGTGATCTTTTTGTCTTTTGTTCTGGTGAGATTAGAGCTTCCACTTTGCTTTATTTAGTGACCAAACCTTTTTTCTGGTCAGATCTTATTAAAACTTGTAAATATTGATTTTGGTTTATTGAATCTTTAATGGGAAACATTTCTCCAGAATTTTTTTTTTACTTTTGAGTCTGCTTAACCCGCCATCTCCTGCAAGAGAAAGGAAATTTTGTTTAGGGCTTAGGATTCGAGTTTAGCGCATTAGTAACCTGTGGAAGAGTATTTTCCGGATGTTGGCTCTGAGGTTTTTTTTAAATTTTGTCGGCCCGTGGTGTTACTTGTTGCATTTCTAGTCGGAATGGGCTGGAGGACTATCGATATATCGATAAGGGGTTAGGATCGGTAGGACCAGGGGGAGGGGATTCAAATAAGCGAAACGGTGGGATGTAACGGGACTTAAGAGAAAGGGCTTTTACCCTTGGTCTCGGCCGTTGCACTGGAAAACGTCACATAAGTGGCACAAATTAATTTAAAAAGGTTTTATTAAACCTAATACGATTTCTTAAGAAAAATTATTTCACTGGATTAGTATTTAGTACAGGAGGCACAGTTTGAATAAATTCTGGACATCTGCGGCTCATACTCTCCAGCAGAATTTCACAAGCTTCTATTAAGATGGAGTCCTAGGATTCTTCAGCCCCAATCCACAAATCATAAGAATTTTCGATTTTTATTTATTTATTTTTTTTTTTGCAAAGAAACACGAACATCATTACAATGATTGTTAATACAGTTCAGTTGTGGACTTTGTGCTGTCCAAATTATATCTTCAAGTTTTTCATTCTAAAACCACTTCTTTACGATTCTTGAAGATAATTTGCATCGTTATACTGCGTAAAGGTCCACTTTTCAGGGATCTACAGCGAATGGATTCATGCTGTTCTTATATATATCTAAATATTAAACTCGATCCAGTTTACCATTTATTAGGACGATCAGGCTTGCACCATGCCTGGAATAGGTACTAAGGCACATTGTTTTGCCTTCCCCTGCTTTGCAGGTTTAAAAGGATATCTAGGATTGAGAGCTTGACTTTCCTGACGACCCATAAATGTTTTCCTGTTGAGTCTTATCCTATTTACTTTTCATGACCACATCACACATCACATAACATTTTTCAAAATTAGGCGCCTTTTTTTTATTGGTCTTTGCAAAGCCTAAACGCTTTTTAATATATGCGTTTGGCAGGTGTTGTTTCCTTTTGCTTATGCGCCTATGGAGCCAGGTTTTATTTAGTCTTGCAACAAGTTTTATTAATAGTCTGAAGTCTGATTTGTCAAAGGTTTAAATCATATTTTCACGAGCAAACTTCTGTTTATTGACTGTAAAAAGTGCTTTTTGTTTAAGTCTTCAGTAATAATCTATCATTTTAGCAGCTGCAGGTGATTTGTCCTTTAGTTTACAAATATTCCTTCTTTTACAGTGCAGGGTTTTCCGCTACCCATTTAAGATGATGAAATGTAGGACAAATAACTTAAATTCACTTACAAATTATTTAATCTTCTTCTAAGTTGTTAATAATGTTGTTGGCCGATAAAGTTCGCTGTTTTGTAAAGCTAACTTTCAAAGGCTAAACAGTTTAATATCTGAATTAAATTGGTCTAACCTTTACATGTGCACTGACATGGCAGCCGCCGTGGACATTTTTTACAGTGCCATGAACTCGTTCTTCTCATTATGTGTTCCGTTAACCTATCCGTCGACCTCCAGTAAACCACCTTGGTTTAATAAGGAGCTGACACGCTTAAAAAACATAAAGTCTAGGCTTTATAATAAATTTAAACTTACCGGCTCTCTAACTGCTTCATCTAATTATATTAAAGCTCGGTCGAATTTTACCGTGCTCAACGCTTAGTGTTATAAGAATTATTTGACTAGTTGTAGGGTTCAGTTCACGCAGGACCCGAAACAGTTTTATAATTTTGTTAACACTAAGCGTAAACCTAATTTATATCCTTCCTCGCTTTCATTTAAAAATTCTACAGCAAAATCAGATCAGGCTATTGCTGATCTTTTTGCTGAGTTTTTTAAAACAACTTATTCTGCCTCGACCAATTTAAACCTGTATGGTTACCCTTACTCCCTTACTCTATGCCTTGTTCAAACCTAATTTTCAGTCCTATCTTAAACGAAAGCTCTCTTAGTCTGGATCTTCGACGTATTAAGCCAGTTTACTCACCGGGTCCCGACGGAATACCGGGCTGCGTGCTCAGGTATTGCGCGGACGCTCTGTGAAACCCCCTTCTTAAATTGTTTAAATTATCTTTAGAAACTTCTGAATTTCCCCTTATTTGGAAGGAATCCTTTATTATTCCTCTCCACAAAAAAGGTAGCAAGTCGGATGCCAGCAACTATAGGGGTATCTCTAAGTTGTCAGCCATTTCGAAACTCTTCGAGAATGTAATAACTCCACACTTGCAGCATTTGTGCAGATCCGTAATTTCTCCATGTCAGCATGGTTTTATGAGGCGAAGATCAACCACTACAAATCTCTTGGAAGTTACCTCATTTGTTATTAGAGGGTTCCAACGCAACTTTCAAACCGATGTGATTTACACGGACTTTAGTAAAGCTTTTGACTCGGTTAATCATTCTCTTCTTGTAAGGAAGCTCGACTTAATTGGGTTCCCTGTTGATCTTCTTAAATGGATTTTGAGTTATTTGTCTGACAGGACTCAAAAAGTTCTGTTTAAAAATGCTCTCTCCAAATTCCTCAGTGTCACATCTGGCGTCCCACAAGGTAGCCACCTAGGCCCACTGCTATTTTCATTGTTTATTAATGACCTTCCGATAGTTTTAACCAACTCTAGAGTACTAATGTACGCTGACGACGTTAAACTATGTGTGCAGTATAAGGACAGCTCATGCCAGTCAGATTTACAATCGGATCTTAATAATTTTCAAGCATGGTGTCGTGCTAACCTATTACATCTCAACAGCTCCAAGTGCAAACTGATGACATTTTCGCGTGTCACTCCCCAGTATGCCACTTATATGCTCAATGACTGCTCTTTGGAAAGAATAACTCTTGTCGATGATCTTGGAGTCCGCCTTGATCCCAAACTTTCGTTCTCTGAACACATTTCCTGCATGGTTAACAAAGCCAGAGGCATGCTTGGATTAAAAGGTGGTCGAAGGAATTCGATTCCCCTTATGTAACTAAGAGCCTTTTTGTTTCGTTAGTTCGGCCCATTTTGGAATATGGTTCTTGCGTTTGGAGTCCCAGTTTTGGAGTCCATATTAACCGCATTGAATCTGTCCAAAAAACTTTTTGCTTTTCGCCCTACGGGGCTTAACTTGGGATGCAAACCTGAGATTACCGTCTTACTCTAGTAGACTTCTATTAATTAACCTTCCCTCCCTAGCGAATAGTAGAACGATGCTTGGTGTCGTCTTTCTACATAAGCTTATTCATGGGGACGTGGAGAGTCCCTACCTGCTAGGCCAACTCAATTTCCATGTTCCCAGACTAACTTCCAGATCCTATATCCCCTTAGTAATTGGTCACTGCAGGAGGGAGTATGAAATGCATGAGCCCTTTAGGGTTTTATGCACCGATTACAACCGCCTCTATGACTATATTGCTAGTAGTGATAGTCTTCCTAAACTTAAAACTATTTTGCTTGTAGAATTAGCCCGTAATTTAGCACCATAGCAATATTAAATATTCCTCGTTCTTTTATACTTTCCTCTTCTCACGCGTCTATCAAGAACGCGTTCGTGCCGTACGTCACACGGCTGCGCCTCTCGGTCGGTTGGGCGGGTGGTGGGAATCGATAGGACCCGCGCGAAAAAAAAAAAAAAAAAAAAATACCTTAAGTAAAATAAATCAAGAAAAATAACATTATTTTTGTGCCAATTAAATGACTATAGCTGTAAATTCCCGTTCTAAGATTTTAAAAATTTTTTTCTTTCTGTGATATAAGTTTAAGTTTAAGACGTTTGCAACGCAGTGATGGTCATTTAGCTTTCATAGAAATACTTGTTAAAAACTGTGAACATAAAACAGTAACTTTGAAACCGTTAATTTAATATGTATGTATAGGCAAATATAATAAATCGTGACTTTACTTCGTTGTTTTTATAAACTTGCAGGGTATTATAATTTTAGTCAGAAGTTTGCAACGAAGTGAAGGAGACATTTCCGACCCTATAAAGTATATATGTTCTTGATCAGCATCAACAGCCAGATGTAGCCATGTCCGTCTGTCCGTTTTTACGCAAACTAGTTCTTCAGTTTTGAACTGAATGAAACTTTGCAGATAGTCTTCTAAATTCTCTCACAGCTATATAAGTCGGAGTGGGCCGGATCGGACGACTATATCATCTAGCTGCCATAGGAACGAACAATCGGTAAATTTTCAGAAAAAAATTATAACTTGGCCAATTTTCAACTCATTTTCCTATTATTTGAGACATGGTTGTTTTATATTGTTTTAGAATGTTGGGTTTAATTTGATCAAAACAGGACTACTATATCGTATAGCTGCCATAGGAATGTTCGGGAAATATTGCGTATACGTAATGTTAAAACCGATTTTTTTTATGTATAAATGTTGTATACAAATCCTGTTAGTTCACTTTCATTTGGTAAAATTTTATTAATTCATAATGATCCATTTGTAAGCTGCAAGGGTATACAAATCTGCGTGCCGAAGTTAGCTTTCTTTCTTGTTTAACTTATACATCATCATCATTCTTCCTTCCAAGTGAACGGACGTGTTTTTTTTCTTGCGCACTTGCCAAATAACCACCGGAGCTTATGTTAAACTTCCAATTTTGTGTGTTTTGATAGTTACCGTTCACATTGCTTGTGTATGCTGCTTTGCTGTTTGTGTTTAGCTTAATTTAAAATAACAATTTGTGTTTTTTCTGTTGTCCGGTGTTTGCAACATCAAAAACACACTCTCCAGCTTTCTCGCTTTCCCTCCCTCTGTGCCGCTACATTGTACACTAAGGCTTATTATGCAAACGACTGTGTTGTGGCACTAACCATACAACATATAGACTACCCATTTCATACAACGAAAATGGACACAAAAATTTCTTAGCGACAGGCCCCAGAGCTGTTCGCGACGGGCCCCGAGGCTTCGTGTGCGCTGTTCGGGCTGTTAGCAGCAGGCCCCATAGCTTCGTGTGCGCTCGGATTTTTCGCTCTCTCATTCTTATGCTCGCACACTGATTTCGAGAGCTCAGTCGCAGAGTGGCGCATCCTGAGAAGGTTGATCTGCGCTTGAATTCTTCTTTATATGTATGCGTGTTCATGCATTCACGTACACGTGTGCATGTGTGCGATCATTTCAATTCGGCCCAGCAAGAATATTTTGTCTTTTGCTACTTTTCATACTAGGTGCCCTAACAATATGGGCATATTCACTTTTGAGTTAATGATAATATTTGTTTACAAATTCAAATCAGTGGCAGCAGTGAAATGTTTTGCATTTATGCATGTATTTGAATGAATAAAAATCCATATACTGAGATAGGAACAGGGCATATTGCAGTCGGTGTCACTTAAAACACCGACTGCTCTTATGGAGTAGAGAAATCAAATCAGCTGTTATTGTTGTTCTGCGAGCGGATGGTGCCTGCATACATTTTTTAGGACACTTGTTAAGATTTTGGTTTATTGTTGTTATTTATTTCATTTCTAGTTGTATATATTTTTATGTATGTTTGTTTTTGTATATTATTTATATTTTCTTTATTTAAATGTCGCCGCTCGAATTAGTTACCGATAAATATACATACATACATATACACCTGTGTTAAATAGTAGTTTTTAAACTTTTTCAAAACTTAAAAGAAATTAAATTAGATAACATTTCTAAAATACTTTTTATATTTTTGTAAAGGTAAATGGAACAATATACAAATTTTCTTTTTTATTTTAGTAATATATTAATGCAAATAATTTAATAGTTTTAATTGTACCAATATTGTTTAATATTTTTGTAAACACAGGTGAAAATATAAATAATATACAAAAACAAACATACATAAAAATATATACAACTAAAAATGAAATAAATAACAACAATGTATGCAGGCACCATCCGCTCGCAGAACAACAATAACAGCTGATTTGATTTCTCTACTCCATAAGAGCAGTCGGTGTTTTAAGTGACACCGACTGCAATATGCCCTGTTCCTATCTCAGTATATGGATTTTTATTCATTCAAATACATGCATAAATGCAAAACATTTCACTGCTGCCACTGATTTGAATTTGTAAACAAATATGAAATGTATGCTGAAACATTAAGAAATATATTATAACATATAACATTCTTATTATTATCAATTACCCAAAAGTGAATATGCCCATATTGTTAGGGCACCTAGTATGAAAAGTAGCAAAAGACAAAATATTCTTGCTGGGCCGAATTGAAATGATCGCACACATGCACACGTGTACGTGAATGCATGAACACGCATACATATAAAGAAGAATTCAAGCGCAGATCAACCTTCTCAGGATGCGCCACTCTGCGACTGAGCTCTCGAAATCAGTGTGCGAGCATAAGAATGAGAGAGCGAAAAATCCGAGCGCACACGAAGCTATGGGGCCTGCCGCTAACAGCCCGAACAGCGCACACGAAGCCTCGGGGCCCGTCGCGAACAGCTCTGGGGCCTGTCGCTAAGAAATTTTTGTGTCCATTTTCGTTGTATGAAATGGGTAGTCTATATGTTGTATGGTTATTGGTTGTGGCTCAGTCGGTGGACGATGTGAAAAAAAACGTAATTGGTCTGCAGCATTAAGCCGGATCCCAGAATTCTGAGATCGAGTGCTAAGAAAAATTCGGTTTCCGAATGTGTTGCGGGAGTGGCAGTGCCCACGGTGGTTTCCTTTTCGTCCTTTTAGGCCTTTAACTCATCCTTCCTTGCTTTCATTTGAAAATACACCGTAAATAGTGATCAGGCAATTGCCAATTTATTTGCGCAGTTTTTTAAAACAACACGTATTCGAATTCTACAGAGTCAAATCAGACTTATTTTTAAAGTATGTCAAACTCGAGTAAAACGAAAGCTATATTAAACGAAAGATCTATTTTTTTTTATCTTCATCGTGTAAAGCTAGTTTATTTGCCAGACCCCGATGGAATACCAGGCTATGTGCTTAGGTATTGTTCCGACGTCCTGTGCAATCCCCTCCTGAAGTTGTTTACCTTATCCTTAGGAACCTCCCACTGCCCTTATTTGGAAGGAATCATTTGTTCTCCCTCTCCACAAAAAAGGTAACAAATCGGATGCCAACAAGTATAGAGGAATCTCTAAGTGGCCTGCCACCCCAAAACTTTTCGAAAATATCATTACTCCACATTTGCAGCACCTATGCAGATCAATATTTTTTCCATGTCAGCATGGATTTATGAAGCGAAGATCATCTACTACTAATCTTTTGGAGCTCACATCCTTCATAATAAAGGGCTTCCATAAATACTTTCAGACAGATGTAATCTATATTGATTTCAGTAAAGCATTCGACTTTAACCATTTTCTTATTGTTCGGAAACTCGATTTAATGGGATTTCCGGTTGATCTTCTTAGATGGATCTTAAGTTATTTGAATGGCAGGACGCAAAAGGTGCTCCCGCAAGGGAGCCATTTGGGTCCTTTGTTGTTTACATTATTTAATAACGACCTGCCCAGTTCTGACTAACTCCAGAGTGCTTATGTACCTACTTATGTACTTATGTACTTATATACATACTTATGTACTTATGTACATACTTATGTACATATGTACTTATGTACGAAATCAAACTTTGCGTACATTACAAGGACGTTACCTTGCCGGTCTGACTTACCAAACATGGTACCGCGTAAACTTATTAATCCTAAACGGATCTAAATGCAAGCTTAAGCTTGAACTGCTGCTGTTTGGAAAAATTACTATAATTGATGATTTAAGAGTCAGTCTAGATCCCAATCTTGACTTTGTCGATCATAATTCATGCATTATGAATTTAGTAAGGGGTGGGCTGGTATTTATTAAACGGTGGTCGAAAGAACTCGATGACTCCTATGTTACAAAATCCTATTATACTTATTTAGTTCGTCATATTTTAGAATATAGATGTTGCGTTTGAATCTCTCAGTATGGGGTCCACAGTAAACGCATTAAATCGGTTCAAAGAATATTTATTTGTGGCACCTACAAACACCTAACAATAATAAGCACGGGTCACTTGAATGTACGGATCCATAAATGTCCATTTTAATGATCCAATTGTAAACTGCAAGGGTAGATAAACCTCGCCATGCCGTCTCCCTTTTACGTTTACCATTTAAAATTCTTAAAATAATTGTAACGAATAATATAATATTTGTTTGAGAGTTCATTTCAACGACACAAATATTGAAAAATGAATAAGTAATTTATAGCCGTCTCTTCTCTTTTGCTTAACGTAACAATCAACTACAGTGTAGAGCAATTAAAATTAACTTCGTATTACAATTTGTATATCTATATTTCATAGAAAATTAACTTCGTATTACATTTTTTATCTCTTTACTTCATAGATTTATTATGAATCCTGAACATAAGTTGAATATGGATCAACCTTTGGCCCCCGAATCAGGAAATATACAAACGCAGTATGCTTCTTTTCAAAACTTTGAACAATTTACAGCATCGGGATATACAAACACACCTATATTTATTACAAAACCGTCAGGGATCGGTGCGATTTCGCATTTATCCACCCATTGTTCAGTGCTCGGACCCCAAAACAAAATTGAAACGAATTCGACAGACGTTACCATTCCCGGAAATGAAGATCATGCATTGACATCAACAGTGAGATATGTAAAAGCTGCTCAGTTTGAAGAAACCCCAGAGTACAGCCTTGGTGGTATATCTTGTGGTATAGAGTCTCAGTACACAGATGAATCCGTTGTACCATATTGTTATACTTCAGAAACTAATTATACAGGAATTCAAAGCGCAAGCACAAACAAAAAACCATTTCCTGGAAGAACTTATGATGATAGCCTAAATGGGTCCGAAGCAGTTGGGGATGTCCAGTGTCGAACTTTCGAAGGTCCAGTTTCAGAATTTAAATTGCCACAGTTTGCTATGAGTGCATTAACTTCTGCACCTCAAACATTGGGAGAAAAAGAGGACTACATTGGGGGATCAGAAAATGATCTTTGTTCACCAATGAGGTGGCGTGATCCCAATCTTTCGGAAGTAATAAGCTTTTTAAGTAATCCGAACAATGCTATTAAGGCAAATGCAGCAGCATATTTACAACATTTATGTTATATGGATGACCCCAATAAACAACGGACAAGATCGCTCGGCGGAATACCACCATTGGTACGACTGCTTTCCTATGACTCTCCAGAAATACATAAGTAAGTAAACAAGTTAAACGTCCACATGTGTTAAAGGAAGTTGCAATTTTGTATGTGTTATATGTCCTTTATTAAAATAAACTTCTATTTACTTTTTTTACAAGCCAAGAACCGATTATCAAAAAACAAACATCGTTATTGCTTTCCTGAACTTTCTCTCCGTCATTTTTTATTTGTTCAGAGAATATATACATTTTTTCAATCTCTCAATCGAAGAGCAATTTGCTGACACTTTGAATAGGGCCGTAAGGATCACTGATATACTAATCAATTACTAAATCGGATTCGGACGGGTGTAATGTCGTTTTTTAATTAATTAATTTTTAATATAAAGGTATTTTTTCGACGCTTTACTTGATTTACTTCTCGTTCGGCGTCCAGAGAGTATCCGCAAGGCAACTTCTATATATACATGAGTTTAAATTAGCTTTGGAATGTCTGATCATATACCAATCAAAATGTATCGCTTTATTGTGCGTAATGGTGTTTTCGGAAATCAATGTTTTAAAATTTGGCTGTTGGGACCGATGTAACAAAACCAGGTTTTTTAGCGTACCTTAATTATATCATTCCGATACTAACAACTTTAAACTAAAACAGAGATGGGCACGCCGTGGCTCAATTTGCTCACACGGCTCAAACCGTTATCTTTTTTCGGAGGCGCCAGCAAGTCGTGCCAGATATTCGGTGCTCGCGATCAGCGAACCGTGAAGATTTACAAAAACAACGACACTGACTTTTGGCGCATGTAGCAAGCACATCGCCGCGATCTCGAGTTTGCAACAACCCAACCCGTGGCTGTGACGCGTCGCGACGCTGAGGGTTGTTGTTGTTTTTTTTTTCTGGCCGAGCTGCTACCCAAACCGTTAGATCTCGTGCCCATCTCTGAACTAAAACATTATCTGCAAGAAGTATCGAAAAAAATTTTTTTTTCTTTCTACTACTATTAAACGTCAAAGTTTCAGAAATCAGAAATTTTCACCTGAAGATGTTATTATGACTTTTGTTTTACCTCATTAAAAGACGTTTTTGTTTGATTTAATTCCGTCAGTATCCAACCAAAACGGGAAAATTTCATATCATATATGTTCCCAATTATCATATGCGTGGCTCCTAGATACATTTCTGAAGATCTATCTCATCCGACTTTGCAGCTTATCATATACGAAATTCATCAGCCGTCCACTACAGACAGCCCTCCAGTTCAATAATTTTTATACCCTTGCAGGGTATTATAATTTCAGTCAGAAGTTTGCAACGCAGTGAAGGAGACATTTCCGACCCTATATCAACAGTCAAGTCGATCTGGCCATGTCCGTCTGTCCGTTTCTACCCAAATCAGTCCCTCAGTTTTTAAGCTATCTGAATGAAACTTTGTAGATAGTCTTCTATATGCTCTCACTACTATATAAGTCGGAACGGGCCGGATCGGACGACTATGTCATATAGCTGCAATAGGAAAGATCGATTCAGAAATAAAATTATAACTGGCCAATTTTCAACATATTTTCATATTATTTGAGAAATGGCCATTTTATATATATATATATATGTATATACAAAAAATATAGTAAACCCAAACTTGCCAAGAGTGCCGAAAACTATAGGCAACACCACCACAGGAAGATCCGAAAACCGATTTGCAATACATGGCGAGGACGACAAAGATCAGGCCCAAGCGCCAGAAGTCACCAAAGTTGTAAAGCCACCTCCAATCTACATTAGGAAACACAACTGTTCAGACCTTATCAACAAGGTTAAACAAGTAATTGGGTCAAACAACTTCTTTAATACCATTCTAAAGAAAGGAAATTTATCAGAAACAAACCTGCAGACTAACAATGAAGAAAACTTCCGTTCTGTGACTCGTTACCTTGACAATAAACTCATAAATTATTACACTTATTAACTTAAAAGTAAAAAAGGGTTACAAGTTGTATTAAAAGGTATAGAATCGACAGTCCCTATAGAAGAAATAACTAAAGGCCTTAAGGAAAAAGGCTTTGATGTGAAGTTCGTAATGATTGAAATGGCGCCAGAAACTAAACCTCTAAAGAAAAATGAAGTACACTCTATTTACAATCTACAGTTTCTTCTTCACCGAAGAATCACCGTAGGAGCCGCACAAAAGAAACGGCCCAGTACAGTGCACAAATTGCCAGGAGTACGGACATACAAAAACATACTGCACACTACGACCAGTCTGTGTCGTCTGTGGAGATTTGCATTGCATAGAAGCATGACTGGAAATAAAGAAGACCCTAATCTTAGAAAATGCAGCAACTGTGGTGGAAACCACATAGCCAATTACCGGGGCTGTCCTGTCTACAAAGAACTCAAGAGCCGCCTGCAGAGACGCAGCAATCCGTACAATGTTCAACATTGTACTCAACCAAACATCTTCACGCCATCAACAACCACTCCTGGCATCTCCTTTGCTAGCGTTCTCCGTTACTCTGCTATGTCTACCCCCCAGCTGGTAGCATTACGTCCCCAGCAATCTATACCAAACCTAAATAATTTCCCGCAGTTACACCAAAATGCCCAACCAGCAACTCAACCATCCATGCAGCAAAATCAAACTCTTCCTTCACAAACACTTAGTGGCATGGAATCCACGCTAGCTACTCTTACCAACATTATGACGTTTTTCCAAAGTTCTTTTCAAGAACAAATTAAACTCAGAACCTCCTAATGGAACTGCTAATCAAACAAAAGTCTGTTTAAATGAACTCTTTAAGAATTTGCTTTTGGAACGCCAACGGCGTTTCCCGATACAAAAATGAAATACTGCAGTTCCTAAATAGCCATAATATAGATATAATGCTACTCTCTGAAACCCATCCAACTAATAAAAACAACTTCCATATAACCGGCTACATATTCCATGTGACCAACCACCCAGAAGGCAAAGCGCACGGAGGGACCGGAATACTTAAAAAAAGACGTATAAAATACCATCCTTTGGAGAAAGTCGCTACTATCTACCTACAGGCCACATCCCTACGTATTAACCTAACTACCAGCCAACTGACCCTATCAGCCATCTACTGCCCTCCACGTTTTAGTATTGCAGAAAACGAGTTTATGAACTTCTATAACTCACTAGGAAGCTGCTTCATAGCTGCTGGTGATTATAACGCAAAGTATCCCCACTGGGGTTCTCGTCTTACCAATCCCAAAGGGCGCCAGTTATACAAAGCCATTATAACCCCTGGCAATATGCTAGACTTTGTTTCACCGGGAAGGCCTACATACTGGCCCACAGTTTCCAATAAACAACCAGCAATATGTAAGACAATTATCGACTTCGCTGTATCTAGAAGAGTCTCCCGCACAGACTAATAAACGCACAAACTCTCGATGAGCTTACATCCGATCACTCGCCTGTTCTCCTCTGTCTGTCTAAACAGGCGCACCTTTTGGAAACTCTTTAACATCTGACATCAAATAAAACCAACTGGCTGCAGTACAAAAAATATGTAAGTGCACACATCGAACTCATTCCTGAAATTTCTCCGCCGCTAAACTTTCCACGCCGGAGCCCTCGGCCACGAATCCTACAAGAATTGGACGCTCAGGTGCTCAGATAGAAGCTCTTCTACTTGAGAAACGAAGACTTCGCAGAGACTGGCAGACTCCCCGGTCCCCAGCCGCAAAGAAAAGACTAAACGAAGCATCTCGAAAATTGTCGAAAGCACTGTCTAAAAGAACCAGGCTCAACGTGCATACATTGCAAAGTTATCTCCGACTGGCAATAAATTTCCACTATGAAGAGCTCATCTAAACATGCAACCACCAATAGAACCCGAATGGCCAATCCGATCACAAACAGGTGACTGGGCCCGTAGTGACGAAGAAAGGGCAAACAACTTTGCCCATCACTTGCAAAACGTCTTCAAGCCTCGCCCACCATCAAACCAATTCACTCTACCCAACGTCCAGCTTTCGTCGCCATCTTCTCCAATTACTCTCGAAACCAGCATAATACTTAAGACCATTAAAATACAAATAAATCCCAAAAAAATCCCAAAATGATAATTGAATTGCCCAAATGCGCTGTCACATGCATCGCATACATATTCAACTCAATAATAAAATGGGGCTACTTTCCTGACAAATGGAAAAAATCTGTTAGAACAATGATCCCGAAGCCAGGCAAGGATAAATCCCAGCCTTCTTCGTATCGGCCCATCAGCCTCCTACCGTGTCTGTCAAAGCTATTCGAAAAACTTATACTTTTGCACCTTTTAACACATCTGCGAAACAACAGAGCGATTCCCCAGCACCAGTTTGGACTTAGAGAAAAGCATGCAACTACCGAACAGGTAAACCGCCTGATATCTGAACGCAAGCAATACTGCAGTGCTCTATTTCTGGACGTATCACAAGCATTTGACCTCGTCTGGATCGACGGTCTGGTGCACAAAATCAAA
Organism: Drosophila jambulina; assembly: GCA_018152175.1. Lineage (NCBI taxonomy): Eukaryota > Metazoa > Arthropoda > Insecta > Diptera > Drosophilidae > Drosophila > Drosophila jambulina. The sequence goes on along the minus strand of JAECXH010000017.1, from coordinate 3,257,911 downwards.
ATCCTTTTGCCGGATAACACCCATATGTTGCTTGAGTCTTAGCTTAGAAACAGGGCCTTCATGGTGAGATGTAAAACGTTCACTTCAACAACTCGAAGTCACCTATCTAGGCATAGATAGGAGGCTTACCTGGAGAAAGCACATCGAAGCAAAGAAGAAACAACTAAAACTAAAGGCCAGCAGCCTCCACTGGCTTATAAATCACCTCTCCCCCCTCCCACTCGAATATAAAGTCTTACTTTATAACTCATGCTTAAAGCCGATCTGGACCTATGGTTCGGAACTCTGGGGAAATGCAAGCAGCAGCAACATGGAAATCTTTCAAGGAGTATAATAACTGGAGCCCCCTGGTACATCCGTAACGCGAACATCCAGAGAGACCTGGATATAAATCCCGTAAAAGATGAAATTGTTTGCAGAAAAGTAAAATTCGAAGCCATACTTTCAAGACACCCAAATCCGCTAGCCCGGCTATGCTACCACTCCCGTCTATAGCGAAACAATAACTAATATAAATTAAAGTAACATAAATTAAGATTTGAAAACTTATTGTTAGTCTCTTAAGCCCTAGAGAAGATTCAATAAATAACAAATAAAAAAAAATATAAAAAAAAATCGATCAAATGAAAAGAAAAAATAACAGAAATTATATAAAACATTTGTACATGCTATACATACAATATGTCTCAAATTATAAGAAAATATGTTAAAATTTTTTAGCTATATGATATAGTCGTCCGATCCGGCCCGTTCCTACGTATATAGTAGTGAGAGCCTGCAAGAGTATAAAAACGACAAACATAGGCATACAAAAATTTGTATATTTTAAAAATAAATAAACTGATCTAAGGCTTGTAGAAATGACTTTTAACTTTTTCTATGCTATTAAAAACTGCTAAAAATGTTTTAGCTGACCAGCCAAGAGTCTTTTGCTGGCTTTGCGATACGGTTGGTCAATTCTCGCAAAGAAAAATATCTGTTTACCGTGTTAGACACTCTGTTTTATAGTCTATATAGCTATTAACTGAGTCACAAAAGAGTAAAAAATCTGCTGTTGGTCGGCAGAAAATGGGCGATTTCCAGCAACTTATTATCGACCACCCTCTCGGCACAGCCCCAACCCCAATACCAAGTCCACTGGTTTTAAGATCAGGAACAATAAAAGATTCGGTAACCGAATGTGCCGGGGTGAAAATGGCAACTGGTCCACCAGTTATTTCCGTTGTGTCTGCTGTGGCGTGCTTTGACTTCGCAGACTGCCTTGCCAAGAACTACCCAGGGACAGCCGGATTTCTGGCTTATGTTGGTAACAAAACTTTACCAAAGACCTTTATACCAGTTCCACATTCAAAAATAATGTTTGTTTCGCGGCTGGCCCCTTGCCTATATTCTAGGCAAAAGCTAAGCCGAAAATATATAGGCGTAAAGTTTAAATTTTCTTATGACAGATACATCTTTTCCTTTAAGATTAGTATTTCCCCGAACTTCGACACAACCTGTTCTTGTGACTTTTGGACCGAGCACGTTGTAGTTAAGGAGTTAAGGAGGCTAAAACAAAGAAAATACGGCCAGTGGGAGTACGCCTTTCTAGACCGACACAAACCACAAAGACCACCTTCAGTTCCGAAAAACTTACAGCTCCTTCCAAATTTCCTATCAGAATAGTAGAGGCTTACGCAGCAAGCTTTCTAAATTTTATTCTGACAGCTTTTCCTTTCCCTCCCAGGTTATCGTGTTAACCTCAACCTTAAGAGCTCCGTAGCACACAATTTATAATTTATATATATTATTAATTAATTTATCTCTTGTCCAATGAGGAGGTGAAGTTTTAATTGCCGTTGACTCCTCTCTTAATTCAGAACTGATGGCCTTTGACGATCCCATCAACATGAATTCATCCGTGTAAAACTTTCTTTTCCAGGCAGTTTTTATTTCCAACATGCTTTCAGATCGTGACCAACTTATGGTTCAATGATTGACATATCTTTATCTTAAGTTAACCCTGTCCATAATTTAATAAAATTTTTGTTACGTCTCGGATCTTCTAGGTGTTGACTTAATTAAAGTTTTTGCCTTGACGCTAAATGAAGATACATACCATTCTACTATCGAAGTGACTATCAATACGCGGATAGTTGTTAAGAACAATTCTGATTTAATGGGTCAAATTTGTAAATGTATACCTGACATGGCAGCCGCCGTGGACATTTTTTAAAGTGCCATTAACTCGTTTTTTTTCCTTATTCTATTAACCTAAACGCTGCCTCCAGTAAACCACCTTGGTTCAGTAAAAAGCTGACACGCCTTAAAAATGTAAAGTCCATGCTTTATAATAAATATAAACTCACTGTCTCTAATGCATTTGCCAATGCATTAATATTTTTATTGAAGGTGTCTATAGTCGTCTTCCTCGCACTTCGGTAAATCGTTTCAAATCTTTAATGAAATGTCTAATTAATGGGGTAATCGGACTAGTAATAGCAAATGCACTAAAATCTAAAGTGTCGAAAAGTCATCTTGCTCGCACTTAAAAATCCAATGGTGATTTCAAATCTTTAATGAAAAGTCAAATTAATGCATAAGTGTCAAAATATATATAGATGTAGGACACATGTTCATCTAAAAAAAAAACTTCCCGGTGTACTAAGAGGTCATAAAAGCAACCGTAATATAAAAATAGGAAATAGTTGCAGAACAACCGCACTAAAGCACCCACGTCGGAAACTTTTTTTTAAGAGTAAAATGAAAAAAAAAAAAGTAATAATAATAAAAATAAAAATAAAAATTATATTTGTAATAATAATAAACAAAGCTCATAATGAGTACCTTTGAAATTAGTTATATATGTAGTTAAATAAGTTATGTAAACATTTTTTAGATTTTAAAGAGCGCTCTTAAATCTATTTGATTCTTATACATCGAACATTAAATGACTTCTGTTTAACAAACCATAACTTCCCCAATTTTGGTATGATCGATGTATTAATATTATGTATTAGTATCATCAAGAATCTATCCATCTTTATATTAAAATTTAAACATTATTTAAAGTCGTAAAATATATACATATACATAAATATAGTTCTCTTAATCACATCGTTCAAATCAGTAGTAGTGGCAGTGGTAATGGTGTTATTGTTCAATGGCAGGCACTTGCTAAATAAATGAAATAAAGTAACTTACTTCGCGCGACTTTACAACTGATTAAAAACTTGTTCGGCTGATTTTTCAAAGACGCTACAATTTCATCCACTCCAGTCAGCCGGCTACTAGTTCTTAGTGATGAATAATTCCAGCTCACTCTTGAAGATACGCCTCTTCCCGATATTAGTGTGGACTGCCATGTGTTGCCATAATGCCACCTTACATTCCGCCATTCTGTATCAACTGCATCATCCTCCTTTGCACTAATGTCGGCCTCTTCTTCTTAGTAACATGCTTAATTATGACTGCTGCTTTTCTAATCGTCGTTAGATACTCTTCATTCTTCTGCACTCTTTTGATCTGAGGTTACGATGTTACGATCATCACCGGAAAGCGACTCAGGCTTTCGACAGGCTGCATTCTGCATTGAAATCTTGTAGATATATTAACCACGGCTTAAGTTCTTCAGGAATATCTTTCTAAGAGATTGTGTGTTTAAATTTTGCACAATCAGTGACTAAATCAAATTGTATTTCCAATAGGCAATGCTATGTATGCTGCTTTTACCTAAAGCACATAACTAGTAAGTAAGTCTGCATGTATGGCTAAGCGTTATCGGACATTTTTTAACGGCTTTAATTTTCTCTTTCCCAGGCCATATCAGCCCATTTTCCACTTCATAGCCAAGGTAATTTGTATGCTCTTTAAAAAAGTGACGTTTTGACCATTTTGTACCAAGGCCATATTGCTTTTCCTGCTTCAGTACCCGCTACATGTTGGTTAGACTTTCTTCGATTGTATGCCCAAAAAAAACAATGCCATCTATTTACATCTCCATAATACCTTTATCGATCAGATGCTGAAAAATATATTTGTACGATTACTGCAGGCGAATTGAAATACCCAAATGGTGCTCTGCAAAAAAGAAAAGTTTCTCCATCGTCACAAAGGCTTTGTATTTACGGTTTTATGTCGAAGACTGAAAAATACTTCGCACATTGCAATCGATTCTTCAGAACTACCAAAACACGGTAGTCTATGCATGTTTTATCCTTCTTTTCGGCTAGCACAATTTTGCTTGCAACATCAGGATGGGACTTATGGCCAATGCCCTACTGTAACCATTCCGAAACCTTTTTGCCTGAATGCCATTTTATTACAATTCGGATTTATCGTCATCTTTACAGAGTAGGTTAGCTCCCTCGACGGCTTAATTTCAATTTTATTTTTCTTAATATTAATATATATATTATATATATTTTTTTGTTTCCTTTCACGCGGGTCCCAGCGAGTCCCACCTCCCGCCCAACCGACCGAGAGGCACTGCCGTGTGACGTACGGCACAAACGCGTTCTAGATAGACGCGTGAGAAGAAAATAGATAAAAGAACGAGGAAAATTTGATTTTACTAAGGTGTTGAATTACGAGCTAATTGTAGAAGCAAAACAGTTTTAAGTTTGGGAAGACTATCACTACCAACAGAATAAGTCATAGAGGCGGTTGTAATCGGTGCATAAAACCCTAAAGGGCTCATGCATTTCATACTCCCTCCTACAGTGACCAATTACTAAGGGGATATGGGATCTGGATGTTTGTCGGGGAACATGGAAATTGAGCTGACCTAGCAGGTAGGGACTCTCCACGTCCTAGTGAATGAGCTTATGTAGAAACACGACGCCAAGCATCGTTCTACGGTTCGCTAAAGAGGGAATGTTAATTAATAGAAGTCTACTAGAGTGAGACGGTAATCTCAGGTTAGCATCCCAGGTTGAGACCCGTAGGGTGAAGAGCAAAAAGTTTTTTTTTTTTGACAGATACAATCCTAGATCATTGACAAGAGTTATTCTTTCCAAAGAGCTGTCATTGAGCATATAGGTGGCATACTGGGGAGAGACACGTAAAAATGTCATCAGTTTGCACTTGGAGCTGTTGAAGGTTAGCACGACTCCATGCTTGAAAATTATGAAGATCCGATTGTAAATCTGACTTGTATGAGCTGTCCTTATACTGCACACTTAGTTAAACGTCGTCAGCACACATTAGTACTCGAGAGTTGGTTAAAACTAGCGGAAGGTCGTTAATAAACAATAAAAATAGCAGTGGGCCAAGGTGGCTACCTTGTGGGACGCCAGATGTGACACTGCGGAATTTGGAGAGAGCATTTTTAAACAGAATTTTTTGAGCCCTGTCAGCCGAATAACTCAAAATCCATTTAAGATCAACAGGAAACCCAATTAAGTCGAGCTTCCTTACAAGAAGAGAATGATTAACCGAGTCAAAAGCTTTACTAAAGTCCGTTTAAATCACATCGGCTTGAAGGTTGCTTTAGAACCCTCTAATAACAAATGAGGTTTTTTTTTTTTTTTTAAGATTTGTAGTGGTTGATCTTCGCCTCATTAATCCATGCTGACATGGACAAATTACGGATCTGCACAAATGCTGCAAGTAAGGAGTTATTACATTCTCGAAAAGTTTCAGACAACTTTGAGATACCCCTATAGTTGCTGGCATCCGATTTGCTACCTTTTTTGTGGCGAGGAATGATAAAGATTTCCTTCCAAATAAGAGGAAATACAGAAGTTTCTAAAGTTAATTTAATGATAATTGATTTTTTTTTAAGATTTGTAGTTGGATTTGTAGTTGTATCATTACAAATTTCACTTAATTATAAATGTGTTTTTTATTTTTTTTAAATATTTTTATAAATCTATGTATATTCCTATTTTCTTTGTAATTTCATTAAATATTATTTAATAAAATCTTGACTCTGAGTTGCGTTTCTTATGGTTTTATAATTATGTGGTAGGTTATTCCATTGACGGATAGAAGTTTTAAAGAACTTTTGGTTCATTCACAAAGTTTTATATTTTGGACCTATTTGTCCTATGAGAAGTACCAACACAAGTTTGTCATACAGGTATTTTGCTTCTTAAGTTTTTATAATTTAACGAAATAAGTAAAAGTCCTATAAGTTATCCACAATGTCAGGTTTAAGTTAAGAATTTTAATTGTCAAGTGGAAAACATGGTCAAGACGATTAATATTTCACACTTATCTAGTTATTGAATTAGGGGCTACCTATAAATTATGCAAATTAGCGGTTCACAATTTTCAAGACACTTCGTGTTTTAAGTTGGTTATTTTTATTTTGGTTTTTTCTTTTCGCGGACATTAACATTTTGACGATTTTTAATTAAGCTGCAACTTGCCCTTTTTGCTTTCTACCGACGCTCACACACACAACTGATCATTTTTTTTTTTGACTGTTCCAATGTACATTGGGCCAGCGAGCCGATTTTTCGACGAAAATGCAGATTTTTCATAGAAAGTAAACATATTTTAATAATAAAATTTGATTAGTATATACTTTGACTAAAATGAATCATTTTTAATTGTTTTGATGCATCCCTGAAATTTTGGCATCCCTTCAAATTCAGCTGCTTGATTGCACGCGTGCGAAACTAAAAAACGCGGAAAAAATTTTGTTTACTTGCGAGCGTGCCAATATTGTTGTGGTGTTAGCAGTTTTCACTAAAATTATGAAAAAGAAAAAAAAAGACAAAGGTATGTAGAATATTTGTATCAAAAAAAAACTTTGTTCATTTTTGATAATGTGTTCTTTGTGGGCGTTTATTGGTGTTGTCCAAAAGTAGAAAAAAGCTAACCTGTAACTATGTGTTAGTAAGGTGAAAAGTGTACATAAACTAATTTTATTAAACTTATTTGCTCCATTTTGCCCCGACATATAAATACCAAATATTGTAGCTGTGGTTGAGTTCGCCTATGAGCAACTACTTGATATCTACATACAAAACAACCGTAGCGCATCTGCCGTTTCGAGTTGAATTACTGATGAACTGAAAGATTTTGATTTAAGCACGGTGATAAAGTATGAAATCAACACCAAAGTGAGAAGCTTTCACCTTTGTATACGTAAGAACTTGGCCAAATGTAACAAAAGTATGAGCAGATTTAAGGCAAAGCATACCGAATGGCTTCTGTCCAATATGGCTATAACAGTAAGTTCATTCTTGTCTTCAAATACAAAGCCGTCAACATTGAGACCAGTTGGTCGCCTACCCATTGAATAAGATAACGCCGGCCCCCGTCAGAAGGGAAAATTGGCATCCGATTTAGCGGTTAATCAGGGTCACAACACATTTCTACTTCTGCATGCCACTGCAGTTTCGGCCGAAAAAACGAACGAAAAACATACAGCCCTTGTGCTAAAAAATACATTTCTTATTCCGAGTGACCCGAAAAATTACTCGGTTTGACTAACGGAGGATGAAGCTTTAGCATATCTGCTTGAAAATTTATGGACTAAAAGTCAGTACAACAACTTTCGCGAGCAGAGCATCTCTCGATCTTGTGAATTTCCTGCTTACAACAAAGTCAGAGAACCTAAGTCAAAATGTAGACCTTTTATATTAATGTAATCGAGTCAGTTGCTAAAGTTCCGCTGCAAAGTCTTCTAGACTACAGTAGTTGCCGTATAATTCAAATGTAAGATGATGTATCTAAGCAGCTTGGTAATTCTTTAAGTCTGACCCTTATTGCAAGCTATGGATTTGACGGAACAACCGGACAAAGCAGATATAAGCAACCCTTTTTTAGATGTGATTCATTACTTTCTGAAGTCTCGCTTTTTGCGACAACAATAATCCCCCTAAAATTAATAGACCATATTGGAAATGTCGTTTGGATAAACCGTACTCCTCAGTCGATTAGATTTTGTAGACTGGTCAAGCTTGAGTTTGTTAAAGAGACAAAAGACCATATTCTTGCTGAGAAAAAAAATTTGGATATAATAAAAGATTTGTCTTCATATGACTGCTCCGTTGTAAATGGAAAATCAATTTTAGTTTAATATGATATTCAAATTACACTTTTAGATGGAAAGGTTTTAAACATTTTGACTGAAACCAAATATTGCCAATTGTGTCCGATATGTGGAGCGAGTTCAAAAGTCTTCATGGAAAATGCTAAAAAAGACTCACCAAAATAAGCCAAGACATAAAACATTAAAATATGGCATAAGTTCTCTACATGGTTGGATTCGACTTTTTGGAATTCGTTCTTAAAATTGCATATAGACTGAAACTTAAAAAATCGCAAGTGAGAGATAAAAATAATAAAAAAAAAAGAAATGGCGAAACAAAAAAACCCGATTCAGGAGCAGATGTGGAATGCTATGAATTTACATGTGGATAAGCCTAAGCAGAATGGCAATGGAAATACCACCGACGCACAGTAGCGCCTCTCGAACAAAAGCCGTTGCAAAAATAGGAGAATTCATAATCGCAAAATCGTTTTAAACCATACAAATTCAACAGAGAATTTTCCAAGGATTCCGAATCTGTAACCAAAAAAATTTTAAGTTTTTTTTTTTTTTGGAGGTATGAGCATTTAAAGTCGAAATTGTTTTCCGTGTATGCGTCATACAAAAAATAGGTAAATTAGTCGACTTTCAGGTAATATTACACATAAACTACATAGCCAATGGTCATGATCTTTTTTTTATGACAGGTACATTCATTAACTCTTATCTAAATTTAAAAAAAATTTAGTTTTGTGTGGGCTTGTACAGGTAAATCGCTACTAAACTTCTGCATGAATGCATCCAAAACGACAAATGAATCACTTATTCTACAAACGGGCACACTATTTTTTCTGCACAGTATACTTGGGTGTGAGTGAGTAGGGTAGTATTGTCTGTTTCGACAGACAGTGTTCACACTCATTCCATAGTTGTACAGCTGTTTATGAGTACAGCAAAATTGGTGTGCAGTAGTCAAGGCACTGTACAGTGTTTTGGTGTGCACTTGACTTACTGTACAGTGAGTGAAACTTCATGACTGGTACATGCACACATATAGAGTTCTGGTGTGTACTATGTATTTCTTAGAAATAATTTTATTTTATTAAAGAATTTATATTTAAATTATGAATATTAGAATGGAGAAACATTATTTTATGTACCATGTCTTCAGTGGTGGCAATTTTTAAACGTTTTTCGCAGATTAAATTATTGGCAACGGAAATGCCCTTTTCGATGCTGCACTGCTCGCGGGAGCTGATAGTAACTTGCAACTAATTTTATACAGTAGAGGAAAACGGTCTTTATTAATTGACCACCACTGCAGAACATCAAAATCTTCACTATACGCTTTATTTATATTTTTATATGTTTGAAGTTCGTCCTGAATATATGTAAAAATATTTTTGCTCTGAACAGGTTGCGAATAATCTGCAAATATGTTATCTAAGTCTTGTGTAGGTTTAATTAATTTTTCTATATCATCATTTTGGCTATTTATATGAATACTAATCATCATTTCTTCGACGTCTTTAAAAGTTTGTACTTTTTTTTAATTCTGAGAATTTAGTTAATTTATTAGTGGGTGGAAACAGAAACAGGGATATGTTGTGATATTTTTTCAAAATTTGTGTAACTATTGAATCTAAGTACTGTAAAAGCGCAAGTTTAGATTTTTAAACTATTTCAATGTCATTTTCATTTGCCGATGATATTTTTTTTAAGTTATTTATATGTGGAACAGTCAAGTGCAATGTTGGATAATTACTACCCTCCAGCTTTTTGGAGCAACATTCAAAAGGTGCAAGAAGGTTCACCATTCCGCTAATATTAATTAAATTTATGTCTGTAATTCTTGCTAGTTCATTTTTCTCCACTAAAATCTGGGAAATTTCCATCCAATTTAGCTCAACCGACTTCAAAAGGTAAAATATAGTGTTCCAACGAGTTGGTCAGTAGCTTTTTAGGGTGCTTGTTAAGTTCAAGTTTTGTCCAGATTTTTTAAAATACTTAACAAGCTTGCTGCAGCTATTGACCAAATCCAGCAATTCTGGTACTTCATTCACAACTTTGCCAATAACATTGTGGATCAAGTGATTTGCACAGTGTATTGTGCACAGTCCGTTGAATGCTGCTTTCATATTAGATCCTCGGTCGGTAACAATTATTGGATCGTCCATCAGTAAATCACATCCAAAGTCACGTAAGATTCGCTCTATTTTGTTTTTTATTTCAATACCTAAAAATTTTTGATAATATATGTACATATTTTATTATATATTCCAATAACATTTTATACTTCTTACCGGTACAGGAGGCTCCACCCATTGATTTCACTGCTAACAGACGGTTTTTAAGGGTGCCTTCTTTGACGTAATGCATAGTCAGTGAAATATTAGATTCTTTGAAGAAATCATCTGTCCAGATATCTGAAGTTATACTATATCCGTTTTGTTTCTGCTCTTTAATTTCGATTTTTACTTCATTGAAATGAAAATCATAGAGCGCAGCGATGTTTCGCGATATAGTTATGGGATGCGGCAGTAAAGAGTCAACATTGACGTTTTCCCCCAGTTTCGCACCGACAGAAATAAAAAACTGTGCTAAGTTTTTTTAACCCGTGTCCGCAATTAGATTAAACGGTCGACCATTCTTTATTGTCCACTCAGTTGTCAGATTGGTGCATTTCTTTTTGGTTTCTAAGGGCACATCAACGACAGGAAGACTGCGCTTTCGGCTATTGGCCATAATGTAATATTTGTGTTTGACTAAATTTGATGTGCTTTATTCAAATTTATAAATGTTTTTGCATATGTTACACACTACTGCATCAGTAATCACTATGCCGTTTGCATTAGCCAGTCGTGAAAAGGTGTCCCAGACTTTACTCCGACCACGTAAATCAGCAGGCTTAAGCTCACCAGCTAATAATTTAGATTTTATTGTGGCAGCGTACTCTTTAAAAGGCGATTCAATTGTTATGTCCAGCGTCGGATTGCAAACAATTTTGTTTTAATATATGTACATGTGTACCAAATTTATCCCTTCAGTACCAGTCCCCGAAGATTCCCCAGCGAATCCCTGGGGACATAGGAAACGTCCCTAGGGATTAGCTGGGGACATTTCATACAAGTCCCATGCGGACATTGCACTAAGCATGCGTTCACGGCGGGGACGTCGAAATACTCGGGGATTCGCCGGGGAATCCCTAGGGACTTTCCTAAGGATTTTCGAAAAAATGTCCCCAGGGAATCTCATATGAATTTCGAAGTCAAGTCCCCAAGGAATCGCTGGGGACAGCCAGGTGAAAACCTGGGGACGGTCCCCGAGGAATCGCTGGGGACAGCCAGGGGAAAACCTGGGGACGTTCCCCGAGGAAACCCCAGGGAATATTATAGAAAATACCCGGAAAATCTCCCCTTTCTAGTAAAAATCTGGAGAAATTTCTTCCTTATTTGTGTGTTTATTTATACAATGTTATATTTTACTTAATGATTCCTAAGTGCGTGGGACGGGTCTTCTCTGCCGGCTGGTGATCCTTTAACGGACTAATAAAATATATAAATGTTAAAGTCAATGTAAACATCGCAATATTTTGCACAAATATACATACATGTATTTATTTAAAGAGAAAACAAACTCCGAATATGTAATGGGATTTCCATTTACACCGGCGGATTCAGGTTCAAGATCAATTCTGCAAATGAATTTATTAATTAAACACAAATAACTTTACTTACTCATTATATTTTTTCACTTTTACACAATTTTAACTAATACGCAAAACACTTCCGAACGCAGCAACAGTCAACTCTAAATGCGAAAAGAATAAGGAGACAAAAGAAGACCGAACACCGAAAATTCTGGCGCGTGCCAGGGTATGCACAACCAAAGCAATGCCTTTTAATTTGAATCACATACGGAAGAATATCAAACATAAACATTTTTGCTTCGAATAAATAAATTTATAATACTTGCCAATATACCATACAACTGAACAGATAAATATTTATCAAATATAAAATTAAATATTTATAAATATTTAAAAATATTTTAAAAAGGGTATTCTAATGTCGACGCAGCACACTTTGCTTTCGACATAGATTTTTTTCCCTCCCTTCCCCCCTATTTGCATCTCACTCTAATTTGCGAACCGCTGCTCCGAATCAGTTCGAAAACAATAACAAATATACAGTCCCAACTTCGTGCAACATCGGCAGTGGCCGAACGCAGGTCGAATTTTTTGTGGCTACTTCGTTTCGAACTCTGCGAAACGAAGCCCATGTAATTTGTTTTTGTTTTTCGACAATGCGGCGAGGAATCGCCGGGGACAGGAATTTTGGTACTGAAGGGATACTACAAATGAACATACAAATACATACATATATTTAACAATCACTGTCTTTGCCTGGGGCTCTGGCACTAAATAAACATACAAAATACAATCACAAACATATAAAACAACACATATACTTTGCTACAAAACATAAATATTATGACAAAAATTTACATTATCTTGTGAGTTCATTTCACGAGCGTCGTTTTCTTTGTAATCCATTTTTATGCACTTATTAAAGAATACTGAACTCATCTGCACAGTTGTACACAGTCAACTAAAAAGCTGTTTAAAAATGGACAAATCTAGTACTCACTCCCGAAGAGTACAACCATATACTGCACTCACTCAAAGTGAGAACACTCAAAATGTTGTGCTATTTCTTCTGGCCTATAGAGTATACTGTACAGTAAAGAATGAGTGCAGTATTTTTAAGAACTCTACACTACTGTACAGATCTGTTATGCTACAAATGAGTACACTCAATCAGAAGTCTAATCGCTACCTGCCAGGTGTTCTTTATTTTCACCTTTTTCTGGCTAAAGTAGTCTATAACTTCTGAAGCTGCCCAGAGCCGGCAACTACACTATGACTACTCACATCTTTCCTGAATCAGAATCCGTTTAGATCGGCTGCGTCCAGCTGCGACTCTGGCATTGCGATGCAAAGAACCGAAACACCTCAGGGTAAAATATACCAAAATTCCAAAAAAAGTATGCGCTTACCTACAAATATACCAACTGTAGGGCGCAACTGATTTTAAAGCCTTTATTTGTTACTTTGAATCTTATGTTTTGTATTGATTGACAAAACATACCTTTGAAATGGATTTGTATGAAGTTTTAAGTTTTTTACTTATACCTGAGAAGAGGCAACTAATGCTTCCAAAGGATTTTCAAAGCAACTTGGACTGCCCAAAACCCGGATTGGAAACTCAAACGATGGAAATACTTCTCGGAGATTTTTTGAAAATTGCCGTGTTGCTGCAGAAATAACTGGAATTGACGAGGAAATCATTGAAAGATGGGGTACGATCTTGAATGTACTCAATTGCAGGGAGAAAAAAAAAAAAAATTGGATCAGTGTTCAAATATTTTTATTTGATCATAAAACAAAAATAAAGCAAAAAAATTAAAAAACTTTTGTTTTTAAAAATTCGTTTTCAAAAGAAAAAAAATGGATTTTTTCACTTTGATACCCTATAAAAGGCGAATTTGTGGGCTTGGCACATTATACAGTACATATATAAATTTTACAACTATTACCTGTCAAATGCTGTTTAAATTTTTCAATTATCTTATTTTGTTCAAAAGTTATGATTTTTGCAACGTAAAATGAGAAAAGGCGCTACTGTGCGACGGCAATACGACAAGTAGGGCGTTTGCACAACCTAAGCTACTAGCTAAAATCTTAGGTCTTGATGAAATTCTCATTGCATATTTTAACAATGTTTTAATTACTATTTCTTGCCACCTACCAATTGAAACAACAAAATTTTTAAAATATTGTGAGAAAACCATAACACTATATGTCCTTGTATCCATGGTTTCCAATGTCAGCAAAAGTCCATAAAGTGTTAATGCACGGCTACCAAATAATAGAAGCATCAATTAGGTGTTCTCGGCGAGAACGCCTCAAAGGCTCGCAACAAAAGAGTGACAGGAGGTTAAACGCTCGAAGGAGTATATGGCAGAACAATATGGCAATCGTTTTCCACAGAACAATGGATTCCTCAGATCCTCTTGTGTCGAGCATCTATCTAACAAAAAGATTGGGTCAGCAAAATAAACTACCTCTACCAGCAGACGTAATCACCAAACTTGCTATATTCTTGTAACATAAACAATATTAACAATGTTCCCGATTTTGATGCTAGCAATAGTGATAGTGATAGTGTTAATTACCGTACAAGTATCAATAAGAGGAAAACTATTTTATACGGGCGACTAGGAAAGGCGTGGTCAGATCGTTCTGAAAATTTGATACATTTTTACGTGCATCGACTCTAACATATGAACCAAATTTGAAGAACTTAGCTTAAAAGCTTTAATTTCCGTCGAAAAATCGGCTCGCTAGCCCAATGTGCAATGGCTGCTTCGGTTGAGCCCTCATGTAAGATAATTGGATTTTGTTTGTTTTGTTTATGTTTAAGTTAACAAAATATTTAAATAGTAGATATTAAGAAATACAAAATTCTGAAATTCTGAAAAAAAAAAAAAAAATGTCTCCAGGTAGATAAAAATATGTTTAAAAATATCAAAGTTATAAATTTTGTCTATTTATTTGCCGATCGTTCCTATGGCATCTATATGATATAGTAGTCAAATTTTGATACAAATTTTGAAATAGAACAAAATTTAAGTTTATCAAAATATAAAGACTACACACGCACAGAGGGACAGACATGGCTAGATCGACTCGGCTTTTGATGTTGATCAAGAAAATATATTCCTCATCTGCATCAAATGCTGATCATGCGTTGCAAACTTTTGACTAAAATTATGTAAACACCTTGCGTTCTAATAAAAAGAACATGAAGACATAGAACGGATATGGAAAACGTATAGACGCAGTGGTCCGTGCGGGCGTGGGAAGACTTTTTCTTACAGGGAGCTTTTTCTTTCCTTATACTGTCTTCCCACAGAGTCCATCAGTGTGAAACAGTTGGGATTTATAGCCACATGTGAAACTCGTGTTCCCACAGAGCTACATCTGCATCTACCGTCGGATAACAGCTGTGAGTCATGCAAAACGTAAACAAAGATGGCTGAAATGCATGCTGCAGAACTGAAATAAAAAGATTTTCAATTATATTGGCTGTTTAACAACTGGAAACAGCAGAGTGTCTAATATTTTGTTGACACTAGATTAAAAAGGATTAAATAAAGAGGAATTGAAGAATCTCTGATGATTTTTCTCCAACAAAGAGCAAATGCCCCGAAGAGTGCCCATGGTGGTAAAGGCTCCCCAAATCTATTCAAGATAAAGTAGAAATAGGGGTTTTTATTAAAAACAACAATTTTAAACATTTTGCGGGAAAAATATTCCGGAAAACATCGACAAGCTCCTTGGACATACTTTGAACTTTGGCGCCTACCCTGTTTTAATTGTTCCGGGCCATTTTTGTTTACATTTTCGTTGTGAATGATGCCGAGAAGAAGAATTCAGAGTTGCATCGAAAAACTATTGTACAACTGCCCTATTAGGCAGAAATTTAGGTCAATTACATATTCAAATGTTTGACTAGGATAGAGCCGCGAAAATAATATTAGTTTCGAAAATGTTAACCTTCGGTGACAATTTCGGTTCGTTGCCCGGACCATTACACTATGGGGCGAATGACCAAAACCCATTTTATATAACCCGTTAAAATAACTTTTTATTGACCAAAATGTATTCAAATATATTTAATCTGCAATGTTTCGTACAAAAAAGTTTGTTCACGCCAAAAGGGCGTTTATTTCTCAGAGGCAGTGTGATCCCGTACACCCTCGCTCTCTCTCCCTCTTCCTTTGGACTTTCGGTCCATAGAGCTTCCAATCCGCTCTGAGATGCTAGTTTAAGTCTTTATGTATGCTAGTTCTAATTCCTACTTCTAACAATAAAGGCACGCACGTCGCGCAATACCCCGACATAGTTCTCTGTGTTTTACTTATCGAGTGTTTCCAGGTGTTAGCCACCCCCTCCTTTTCAAAGTTTAACAGTGACCCGCTCTGTTAAGTTCTCCGCTGTTAGTTTAGCTGATGCTGCAAAGAGAGGCGAGCACTGTTAAATCGCTTATTTACTGTGCAAGTTTATAATGCCGAAAAAAATAAAAAATTCGCAATGAAGTGAATGATGCAATAATGCATCTGCCAGACTTAACCATTTGGCCTACACCGCCACTCTGTCCTCCTTGGAATAGCCCCTGGAAATATATTGTTGTTTTGTATAAAGGAGATGAAGATGTCACCCTGCTTTTGATTTTTATGCTTCTCCCTTTTAAAAAGTGTTAACTAAATAAATTTGAAAACGTTTCTTTTACATACATTTTTAAAATCTAACTTGTGTTTGCCGGTCAGCTGTTCTGATGACAGTGGTGCGAAATATCTCACAGATAGTGTTGCAAAATTCTACTCAGAAAAGAGTTGTCGAAATTGAGAAAAAATTTCCCTTCAATTACGCACGGTTTGTACAGAAATTTAATTGGTGTTTTACCAAGCATAATTTTTTTTTACCGAGCATTAACAATAGTTCTCTGAATATAAGAACAATTAAAAATACAATTGTTCAAAATTAATAAGAGGCATATTCCATCTGTTTCTTGGTACTCTGACAACCCTCATAATGTCCCACTCAGGTCCCAATTTTTTGGTCGGAATCTAGAACAGGGGCGGCGGATTTGCAATTTTGCGGAAAGTTAGAATCGAACTGATTCTGAAGTGCAAGCACAAATAAATTTTTATATAAATCAAGTGTGGCACCTTTAGAAAATTCAGAAATGCAGTAATGTTCCTAAAACATCAGAGAATAAAATTGAATTTACATTTGCAATTTTCTTAATCGCCTTGTATTTTAAAATAATTAATTTCTGATTTCGCGAATCTGAATCCGCCGGGCCAATGGCAGTCGGAAAGTTTCCGATCGGTTTCGCTCGGAAATCAACAGAGACTTAACAGAGGGAAATACGCATCAGAGGGGATTTTTCGGAAGTGGAAACTAGAACAGGTCTGGGAAATCCGAGTCCGAGTAAATTTTGCGGAAGTGGAAACTAGAACAGGCCTGTATATGTTTTAGAGCATTAAATTCTTGTTATATTCTGAAAGTATAAAAGTGCACTTTTACACACTTTCTCTGAAATTTAACTTTAAAAGTTATCTTACCTCTTGACAGGTGGACCGCGAATACTTAAATTTTTTCTTATGGTTTACCTAATTTGTATCCTTTAAAGTCATATAACAGAAAAATCGGATCATCCAGTAAGTTTCTTTAAAAAAGAGGGAGCAGGTTAATGGAGTTCTTTTTTGATTGATCGCCTGCTCCATGCAAAAGAACAATTTGGTGTGAACAAAATTATTGTAAAGCTTCCAATTCCACACAATTCCACATAGTGAACTACTAATCAATATTAAAAAATAAAAAATTTTACACTAAAATAAATTAAATCTTCAAAAATGAGGACCACGACCATTTTATGTTTTGTTTGAAATATCTTTGTTTGGTTCTAATTAACTTAATTCAAAAACAGATCAAAAAAATATTACTTCGTTTTAAAGTTCTTAATAAATGCAACAAAAAGTGGTCTTTGGCCCCATAGTGCATAGTCTTTTCAAAAACTAGGTTCTGAGGAGTTCTGAGTGGACACCGTTGGGGATCACAGGGCGGTCTCACCCACGTCACATTTAGGACTAGAATCTTTTTTCGCTCCCGATCTCGTCGTGACTTTTTGGGATCCGCCAAAATACTGCACAGCAACTGCGGTTTGATAGCTTAAGGTTTAAGGCAAATAACTGAATAAACAGCCTTAATTAGTTTTACATAAAGTAATTAATAGCTTTCATTTCCCTTTCAACTTTTCCAAAAGACTTGCAATAGTATTGTATTTGATTCGACCAATTCCGAACCATTTGGCGTTTTCGTCTTTATTGAAACAATTTGATTTCAGTATTCTCTCGGACAGTTTTCGAATATATATTGTAGATTTTTATGTGTTTGGTGGTTCAGGTGGTTTTTTGTTTGTAATGGTTTGGTATTTTTTCATAAGTGTTTTAATAATATTGTCTGGCAGCACAAATAAAATTGTGAATATAATTGAAATGAAATACACAAATCAAAATAGCTGGTATGCACGCGAAGTGAACGGGAACTTTATTAATCACAAAGTAGAAGATTTAAGTAAAACCCCTCTGGTTATTAGGTAAAATTTAAACAAAACGAAAGAGCAAAAACAAACACGTCCGTTCACTTGGAATAGAGAAACGACAAACTCTCACCTTTTTTTGATTTGCTGGAATAAATTTGAGCCGCTCTGTTTCATTTTTTGCATACATATAAACAAAAAATTGATTGAACAGAGCTCTAAAATTATGCAAGTGATGCTTAATTTGCTCTAAGCATTATTCGGTAGCTGTAAAAGTTCATTGCAGATACAGTCCTTTAAGATCAATTTTTTTAATGGGTCACATTGAGGTATATTTACTGAGTAAACGTCCTCTCCGTGGCAAAAAAGTATTGTATATTGTAGGCAGACATGTGATCGGTGAAGTTCACAGATTCCCTTAAGTTTGTTAATATGACTCTCAATAACAATGTCCCGATTTTGAAATTGTTGGTTATCTAATACCAAAGCTACTTCATTTGCTTAAGATGCATATAATAAAGACCTTGAAATGGAGGGGAGTGGTTAAAACTTGGAGGCATTCGAAAAAGTAAAACACGGAAAGAAACTATTTTCGGGGTATTGCGCGACGTGCGTCAGTCTTTATTGGTAGAAGTATGAATTAGAACTAAAATACATGAAGACTTAAACTAGCATCTCAGAGCGGATTGCACAGTGGTTGGGCTTGTATGGAGAGGCGGCCAAAAATACTTCTAGTTGACGTATCGTTACGAAATTAATACCAAAAATCTATTAAAATATTCTAAGTATATAGTCGAAAAATTGGGCATCTAGTACGACTATATCGTATAGCTCCCATAGGAACGATCGGTTAAAAATCAACATTCAGTATGAAAAACTTTTTTGTTTTTAAGAATATCTTAACCAATTTCACAAATAAGACGTTTGGTGTAAGTTTATACATCCTTACAAAATTTGAGGAAAATCGGATATCTATATCTTATAGCTCCCATACAAAAGTATGGTGCGCTTTTAATAATATTAATTTTTTCCAATACCTAAAATTAATATTTGAACTCTTAATGAGAACTTTGATAAAATCGTAGACCCCAAAAGTAAAAACAATAACAAATTCAGATACTATGCATTTTATTCATCAAGCAAAAAATTAACACCGCTTAACAATTTAGATTTTTTTGTGCATTGTAGTTTTCTTTGCCCAGTTATGAAAGGGTCTGAACTTAGGAGCAATCTGTTCAACAAATCTTTATTTGTGTCAACTCGTGACATTTTTCTTGTATGATATTCTCTAAATTTTTTTATATCTTTGTTTTTGGATTCGGCAGCTTCTTCAGACAATTCTCCTATCGAAACAAGCGCATATCTTATAATTTTAGGACCGTGTACTAGAACTTTGTGAACTGAAGGTGGAAGGTAATACCATGGGTATAACTGAGTTAGATTTTTGGCGGTGTCAAGTGCAAAGCTTCCAAATTTTTCTGAATTTATTTTATATCCAGATGCCATGCATTGCAGTAATATTGCACACCTATTTAAAACATTTTCATCCAGTCCTGTAATATCAGCAGACAATTTCCAATCGCTAAAAAATCTTCTCGCCGTATTACCGTCATTGGAAGTTCCACTACCTCCACTCCTTGGTTGGTCGACATGCAATCCCATTTTGGCGCGGAAGTCTGCTTGAATTTTTGTTTTCCTATCCTTAAAGGCTTTTTTGTCTTCTGGGTTACATATTCGCCACGTTTTTAAATGCAACCTATATGCCAAGTGCAAGAAATATTCAAAAAACCGAATATATGAG
The DNA here is from genome assembly GCA_018152175.1 of Drosophila jambulina. Taxonomy (NCBI): domain Eukaryota; kingdom Metazoa; phylum Arthropoda; class Insecta; order Diptera; family Drosophilidae; genus Drosophila; species Drosophila jambulina. Next base: position 3,237,972 of record JAECXH010000017.1, on the reverse strand, counting down.
TGCAATGGAGACAACCCAAACTCATAATGCTCTTCGTTAACTTTTTTGCTCAAGCATTTTTCCAGGTCATTCATCTCGCTCGGCTTTGCGTCACAGATATAGCATTTATTGGTAGATGTTTCACTTAAAGCACTACATACTTTTCCGTCAACCATTGTTAATTGCAATTGATGCGTAATTGTGATATTTTTGGATAGTGCTTTACAGGTATATGGTTTCAGCGCAGAAATTTTGTTTTTATAGTATTTGGCTTCTTCTAAAGTCAATTGCGCGGTTTCTTTTTGGAATTGAAACCTTATTGGTCTGCAGTAACGTGTGGATGACGGTCGAGGATTTTTCCAAATTATTTTTCGTTTCTTGGGATCATTTTCTTGAGTAACAAGTTGCAGTGGTACATAGGAAGTCATAAACAAATTCGAATCATCAATATTGTTTAATGCTTTCTGCTTATATTCTGAATGACCCGAACTGCCGTCAAATCCCCACTTGCCAATTAAAATGAATTCACTCACGCTATCATCACCAATGAACTCAAAGACATCAGCTTGAAGTTCTACAATACGCAACGCCGTGTGATCCAACAAGCTTTGCAGTTCAACTTCGGCTTTGGATTCACTGACAATGACATTTTCGGGATAAGTTAGTGCCTTAGTTGCCAGAAGTTCTTCGTAGCTTGGTAGTAAATTAAAATTAGTCTTACTATTAATAAATCTACGAATAAGCAAATACTGATGTTTACTCATATTTGTATCGAGAAAGAGTGACAAGACTTCATCCACATTAAATTCGGTTAGCGTTGGTTGAGATGAATTGCATGAGCGTAATATATCTGCCATAGATTCGTCCGTTTTCGACAGCTCAGCAATCCTTCGTCGTTTTGTCCGCTTAGAACCTTCTACAAAATCAGTTTTCGGTCGTCCACGGTCGGAACCTTTGGATGTGGATGGGGCACACGTTATCAGAAAGGTTTCTTTTTCATTCATCCAATCAGATTGACTTTGGAGAATTGATGATTTCGTGCGATTGTATTTAAGCCAAAACGTTATAATTCTTTTACATATGTATCCAATCCGCTTTTCTAACTCACTCATATCAGCAATATAACCGTTTTTAATGATGTTCGCTTCTAGATCTACAATAATTTTGTTTTGCTTTTCAACGGCGCTTCCCTTTTCGCCGCACCACAAATCAAAAACATAAGATCGTGCAAACACACACTTGTATGAAGAACCTATTCAAATTGAATGCAAGGAAATATCAAACAAAATAAAAACTGTTAATAAGTGATCTTAATAATTGTTGACAAATAAACAAAAGGTTGACACACGAAGACAGAGCAGCAGCACAAGTAAATAAACGGCAAAACGGACCCTGAAATAGTAAAGACGGTGTTAGTAATTTTACGATTGTAGGCGCATCGGCAAATTTCGGCAGAATATTTTTACACATCTGTAATCTTTAAAATCCAACAAAGACATTGGCATATAAACCAATTGTGGATTTTTGTGGGGTCACAACTATTACTTTAGCTAAACATAAAAAATACGTTCAAAATATAGACAAAAAACATGTATTTATTCACAATAATTTAATAATAACAAATATTTATCTTAATATATCAAATTATATCTCATTTAATAGAAAATACCTTCAACTTCAAAATCCATTTCAACAAAATGTAATTCGGACACGTAATAAATGATCTGACCACTTCAAAGTTCGGTTTCGTTGTGAAAAATTCGCGATTCGCGCAGCTGCGCTCTGCAAATGAGCAAAAATTCACAGCTTCAAATCTATTTTTAGAAAGTCCCGTTAGATTTACAGAAAAATCTAGTTTGCCATGAAGAAGCTTGGACATTTTAGAGTCGCTTTGTTTACTTTTCGTACGTTTTTGTTGCAATCACTTTTTTTATTTTTGGCCTATGGGCGCAACCACTGTGGATTGGAAGCTCTATGGACCGAAAGTCAAAAGGAAGAGGGAGAGAGAGCGAGGGTGTACGAGATCACACTGCCTCTGAGAAATAAACGTCCTTTTGGCGTGAACAGACCTCTTTGAGCCATTGGTAGTTTTTGATCAGCGTTAATGATTATTTTGACGTCTTTGCAATCTTTTGGAACTTAATTAACTCTAGTAGCCATACTTGCTTCAGCCCAAATTCGTTTTTTCTTAGATTTGGCTTTTCCAAGCATTTTTTTTAGTCATTTAGGATCGATGTAGATTGCAGCTAACATTGCATAATTTTAAAGTAACTTAATTTCTCGTATTTTTATTTATCCTAGTAATTTCGTTTTAATATAATTTTGACTTCTCACAATTTAGTTTTAAACTCCATCCGTAGATTCTGTGTAAACAATTTTTTTTCCTGTAACTAAGGTCACTTTGTAAGTGTCCTTGAGCGCGTAATATATATGTTCATCCAATCCCAATCCGCATCAATACAAATGGTAGGGTGTTCAGCAAGGATCTATTTTAGATCTAATAGTCTTACTATCAATAAATATGTGAAACTTAAATTTTGTTAATATTACATTTAACGTATAAAAATATTTATATTTATACCAAGCAAACGTTTGTTAATCGCAAAAAAAGTACAATGTCTTGACATTACACGAGATGGGTGACAATATGAATATTAGCCTGTATAGAATCTAGTTTTTCTAATACATTTTGGTCGTTAGTGTCACCTTCACAAAGACTCTCCGAATCATTATTTAAAATTTGAATGGCTTTTACCATGTTTCTTCCATTATCAGAAGCAATGCAAGTTTTCAATAACAAACATATGAAATACTTTCTGCAATAAAGATTTTGGCCGAAGATTTCATTGAGGGTTATTCCGTAGTCTTTTATGACCTCCATAACTTTCTCTTTTATGTACATCTAATTGTGCGAATGACGAAGTTGTATCATGCCAAGAGTTTTGATGACAATCTCAGCTCTAGACAAACTAGATTGGACCATTTGTAAATTCACGCCCAAAATAGACTTATTCATTCTTGTGGCAACATCTATTTTCAGTGATACAAGTTTTCCTTCTACCAGCGCTTTAATGTTTTTGTACCCCTGCAGGGTATTATAATTTTAGTCAGAAGTTTGCAACGCAGTGAAGGACACATTTCTGACCCTATAAAGTATATTTATTCTTGATCAGCGTTAACAGCCGATTCGATCTGGCCATGTCTGTCTGTCCGTCCGTTTTTACGCAAACTAATTCCTCAGTTTCGAAGCTATCTAAATTAAACTTTGCAGATAGTCTTCTAACGAACGGGCCGAATCGGACTATATCATATAGCCACCATAAGACCGATCGGGTAAAAAAAATTTTAACTCAGCCAATTTTCAACATATTTTGCTTTAATTAAAAATATGGCCATTCTGTATTATTTGAGAACATAAATTTCATAAAAAATCGGACTACTATATCATGTGCTGCTGAGAATTTAAATTTCATAAAAATCGGACTACTATATCATGTGCTGCCATAGGAATGTGCGGGAAATATTACGTATACGTCAATGTTAAACCCGAATTTTTATTAACCTAAACGCGCCCAATCCACAAAAGGAAGTGTGGTTTACAAACAGACTAATCCCTCCCATAAACTCGTGTCGAAGAGAATTCCGGGGAAGAATATTTTTCTGGCCCGAGGCATAGCAGCAGAGAGTGTCGATCCATACAAATGCAAAAAATAAAAAAGAAAACGTAAAATTATTATTTTATTAAGCACAGATCGATTCGTTCAAGAGACCTTTTTGAAAATTTCTTGCCTGATTATTGCGCAAGCGGTGCGTAAATAATAGTCATTTTTGACACCAAGAAGCACTCAACTGTTATTTGCGAGCGTTGTTTCCAGAGCATTTATTTTCAGTGTTGTATAAAATTTGTCAAAATGAGCTTTAATTTTGTCAAGGGTAAAAATAAATCTATAGTGCACTGAAAATATTAACTTTATGTATGGTTAGCGAGAGAGAACGAAAGAGTAATTTAAATTCTTACTTTGTTTCGATATAGTGCAAATGGGGTCATAAAAAACGCAAACAAGACCCCGAAATATTTATACTTCTCAAACTATAGAGTTATTATATGTCAAAGCTTGTCTATAAAGCTTCAAAACTAAAGAACTAGTTTGCTTAGAAACGGACAGACGGACGGATTTGGCTAAATCGATTCGGCCTTTGATGCTGATCATTGCCTTGCAAACTTCTGACTAACATTATATTACATTGCAAAGGGTTATTATATGTTGTAGTGGAATCGAGCTATTATCCATTCACGACATTAATTGTATACACGTGACTTATCAGACGATTATAACAAAATAATTTATTCGACAGATTATTTGAAAGACATTTTCCCAGTATATAATATTTCGCCCAATTTTTCTTGGAATGTATACTATTTTTGATCAAGTCGTTTTTGACAGAACTATCATCGCAGCTGGTTGTACTTTCTTATAGGCTTAAATTAAATTAAATAAAAAAAATAAATACAAATTTTTTTTACGTTTGTTGTTATTTATTGAATCTTCTCTAGGGCTTAAGAGACTAACAAAAAGTTTTCAAATCTTAATCTATGTTACGTTAATTTATATTAGTTGTACAGGGATGGGATATATTAGTTAGACAGGGATGGGAAATCGTTTCGCTGTAATCGGGAGTGGTGGCTTAGCCGGGTAAGTTGTCTGGCTAGTGGATATGGGTTACTTGAGAGTCTGGCTTCGTATTTAATTTTTTTGCAAACAATTTCTTCTTTTACGGGATTTATATCCAGGTCTCTCTGGATGTTCGCGTTACGGATGTACCAGGGGGCTCCAGTTATTATACTCCTTGAAAGATTTCCATGTTGCTGCTGCTTGCATTTCCCCAGAGTTCCGAACCATAGGTCCAGATCGGCTTTAAGCATGAGTTATAAAGTAAGACTTTATATTCGAGTGGGAGGGGGGAGAGGTGATTTATAAGCCAGTGGAGGCTGCTGGCCTTTAGTTTTAGTTGTTTCTTCTTTGCTTCGATGTGCTTTCTCCAGGTAAGCCTCCTATCTATGCCTAGATAGGTGACTTCGAGTTGTTGAAGTGAACGTTTTACATCTCACCATGAAGGCCCTGTTTCTAAGCTAAGACTCAAGCAACATATGGGTGTTATCCGGCAAAAGGATTTTGATTTTGTGCACCAGACCGTCGATCCAGACGAGGTCAAATGCTTGTGATACGTCCAGAAATAGAGCACTGCAGTATTGCTTGCGTTCAGATATCAGGCGGTTTACCTGTTCGGTAGTTGCATGCTTTTCTCTAAGTCCAAACTGGTGCTGGGGAATCGCTCTGTTGTTTCGCAGATGTGTTAAAAGGTGCAAAAGTAGAAGTTTTTCGAATAGCTTTGACAGACACGGTAGGAGGCTGATGGGCCGATACGAAGAAGGCTGGGATTTATCCTTGCCTGGCTTCGGGATCATTGTTCTAACAGATTTTTTCCATTTGTCAGGAAAGTAGCCCCATTTTATTATTGAGTTGAATATGTATGCGATGCATGTGACAGCGCATTTGGGCAATTCAATTATCATTTTGGGATTTTTTTGGGATTTATTTGTATTTTAATGGTCTTAAGTATTATGCTGGTTTCGAGAGTAATTGGAGAAGATGGCGACGAAAGCTGGACGTTGGGTAGAGTGAATTGGTTTGATGGTGGGCAAGGCTTGAAGACGTTTTGCAAGTGATGGGCAAAGTTGTTTGCCCTTTCTTCGTCACTACGGGCCCAGTCACCTGTTTGTGATCGGATTGGCCATTCGGGTTCTATTGGTGGTTGCATGTTTAGATGAGCTCTTCATAGTGGAAATTTATTGCCAGTCGGAGATAACTTTGCAATGTATGCACGTTGAGCCTGGTTCTTTTAGACAGTGCTTTCGACAATTTTCGAGATGCTTCGTTTAGTCTTTTCTTAGCGGCTGGGGACCGGGGAGTCTGCCAGTCTCTGCGAAGTCTTCGTTTCTCAAGTAGAAGAGCTTCTATCTGAGCACCTGAGCGTCCAATTCTTGTAGGATTCGTGGCCGAGGGCTCCGGCGTGGAAAGTTTAGCGGCGGAGGACATTACGTCCGTAAGGTGCTTTAGCGATTTTTCAATTTCAGATTCACACGAAATTTCAGGAATGAGTTCGATGTGTGCACTTACATATTTTTTGTACTGCAGCCAGTTGGTTTTATTTGATGTCAGATGTTGGAGAGTTTCCAAAAGGTGCGCCTGTTTAGACAGACAGAGGAGAACAGGCGAGTGATCGGATGTATGCTGTCGATTTACGCGTTAAGGCCTTTTTGCTTGTGTCATACGCATGGGGTGCTTGTCGAAAAAGGGGAATACCACATTTGATTTGTTAGATGTAAGCGTGTTTTAGTAGGTGCAAAAAGCAGACGCTTAAATAAAAAGTCATAGATTTTGCGGTAACTAAAAATATGGTATAGCTTGATTAAATCAAAAAGTGAATACATAATTAAAATAAATAAATTTCAGCTTGTACAATGACAGAAAAAAAAACAGAGCTCCTTTAAAACGAAAAGTCATTTCTATAGAAAATATACGAAAATAGAAATTCTAAACCGCTTAGACAATGGTCAAACTGCCACGGAAATATCAAGAAGTCTTGATTTTAATAAGGCAACAGTTCGCACTATAAAAAAAAAATTAAACTGAAATACGACGTGCAGGAAGCATTGGATCATCTGTATCTACATAATTTACCAATAGAGCACGTGTACCAATTAAGGAGAAAATGGTAAGAGCACTTAGCATTTGGATTGACGATTGCTAGGAAAGGCACTCAGGATGTATGGACTGCTCGAGCAGCATAGATTTCGTTGCTAGTAATGGATGGTTCGAGAAATTTTAAAAAAGGTTCTCCATTCATAACATCAAATTTAAGGGCGAAGCAGCATCGGTCGATGATGGAGGTGGTACCACGTACTCAGAAGAATTTTATGCATATACATAATAACTTTTGGTTAATTTTGAACAAATGTATGAATGCATGAATAAAAACATACTAAATTTGAACAATAAATTTTTTTTTTTTTTTTACCAATTTTGAATTTTTAGAACGTAATCCCTTATTTTGTACTGAATCCATGTTTCACTTAACACGATATCGCTTAACACGAGGTTTTCTAGGAACGTAACCCCCTTATTAAGCGAGGGCCAGGTGTATATCAATATCAAACAAGAAAAAAAATCTACTAAAATTGAACAAATTGGTTTAATAGACGTAGAAGTAAATGAGCACAAGAACCTCAATGAGTCGAATGAAGTAATTTATTTTAATTTACTTAGAAATATCCGAAATTTTATCCGAGCTTAATTCCAAAAAGTTAAGGAAGTTAACAAATGGACAACATAAACGAATCCCAACAGAACTAATAACATAAACTTTTTCATCCACTAATCTTCCCGAAAAGGTAATGATCGGTTATGAAATTGTATTCACTCGCCCATACATACAACGCCCAATGGAGTGCAAACAAGAAAGAAAGCTAACTTCGGCACGCCGAATTTGTATACCCTTGCAGTTTACAATTGGATCATTAAAAATGAAATTATACAATTTTATCAAATGGAAAGTAAATCGAAGATGAATTGTATACATTAATACATATAACAATTTGGTTTAACATTACGTACACGTAATATTTCCCGAACATTCCTATGGCAGCTATACGATATAGTAGTCTGATTTTGATCAAATTAAAACTAAAATTCTAGAATAATTCAAATTGGCCATGTCTCAAATTATATGAAAATATGTTGAAAAATGGCCAAGTTATAATTTTGTTCCTAATAATTTACCGATCGTTTTTATGACAGCTCTATAATATCGTCGTCCGATCCGGGCCGTGCCGACTTCATTCAGATAGCTTTAAAACTGCGGGACTAGTGTGCGTAGAAACGGACAGACGGACAGACGGGCAGACGGACAAACGGACATGGCTAGATCGACTCGGCTGTTGATGCTGATCGAAAATATATATACTTTATAGGGTCGGAAATGTCTCCTTCACTACGTTGTAAACTTTTGACTAAAATTACAATACGCTGCAAGGGTATAAAAATGCGAGATAAAAAGAGAGACGAAGAAAAAACAACGGAACAGCGCTGCAGGTGCAGTCCTACACCTATGCGCGCAAAACGATCTGCTCCGAATAGTCATATTCAAAGTCACTGAAAAGCACAACACCAATAGAAATCCCTACTAAACTATTAGTAATTACCGAAAAATCTGATATAAAAAGAAAACACTTGAATCAAAAATGCTTTAGAAGACATAGAAGATTTAGACAACAAAATCGAATATAGAACTATGCCAGCAAAACAGACCCTACTAACTTAAATTGACACACTTATTGATCTCGACTCTCAAGCAGGAGACCGTACACCTTGAAACCAAACCAAAGAAAAATCCGCCTTATACAAACAAAGCCAATGATCAAAAACCTACCTTGTTCAACCCGTACACTATAAAACAAGCCCAACAAAATCTTTAATTCTTTAATGTCTTTAAAAATATTGGAATGGAACATAAATGGATTCGCAAATAATTACAACCAACGACTACTACATATCAAAAAGCACTCTCCACATATTATATCACTTCAAGAAATAAATTATAACGTGCTGACAAACATAGCATCCAACAGATTCACAAATCAATTCAGCACAAGCACATCAATGAAGATTTAAAAGCAATAGCAGCCGAAATAAAATCCAAGCAACAATTCAAATTCTACGCCACTTATATCTCACCAAACGAAGCTTTTTTACGCAATAACTTAAACAATGTCCTAAGCACCAACAACGAATTAGTTATGATAACAGAAGATTTTTATAGTTGGCATCAAAAATCCACGCAACCGAACTTCAAAGGAAAAACAATAGACAAGTTTATTGAACTCCTATCTCTACCTGGAACATAATCGATGATCTTTACGAAAGTGACCACTTTTCAATCCTAATCACCCGCTTTCCCAAAAATCCCACCAGCAATCGTAACAAACCATATTTTAAATTTAAAGAAGCCAACTGGGAAAAATTTAAGACCTTTACTAACAACATTAACGACTTAAACCCCCGCTCAACTAACCAAAGCGCAAAGAGAAATAAAATTAGGAAAACGAAAGCAACAACTTTTACATCAACTATACAGACACCAACAATTAAAATTTGGAATAACATAGAACGTTTTTGCTGACTGAACTTATCAAACAACATCCACTTCATTACAACGACTACGGATAAAAACAAAATACCCAACCTGTTTGCCCAACATTGGTCTGACCTTTCAAAGGACATAAACTTCGATCATATATTCATAACATAAAATATACACACCTATAACTATAATCAACTCTCCATCAGCATCATGGCTCTAAAATCCCTGAAGGGTTCAACACCAGGACTTAACAGGATCTCATACCCTATGATCAGAAATAGCTCTCCAACAATGCAGGATAGAACAATAGCCCAATTCAAAAATTACTATATTTACTATACAAAGCAAACATACCCACAATAGAACAAAAGCGCGATCATCTAACAGCCAAACTCTTCAAATCCTTAATGTAAAATAAAGATACTCCTATCTGCAAAATAATTAAAACAAATACGAAAAGGAAAAATGAATCTCAATAACAAAATGCTAAAACGACGAAATACCATACAAGCCGAAAAAGATTCACAAATTAAAACCAGCCTGGCGACTACCCAACAAATCAATCAATACATCATTTTACAATTACAACAAATTACACCCCACGTGACAACAAATCATCAATAAAAAAAAAAAAAAAAAAAAAAAAAAAAAATCACACATTCATCTACACCGACGTATCTCAGCAAAACTCAATTACAACATACGCAATCCCCACAGAAACCGAAACCCTAGCCTACGGAAGCCTACCTCGCTACTCATCAATACAAACACCCGAAATCTTAGTAATCCTTGAAGCAACTAAAATAAGATCAAAAATGAGAGGCAAATTCGTAATATGCTTCGACTCACTAGGAGCAATCGAAGCCATACAAACCACACTCAACAATAGTGCTTACCCAGCGCTCAACCGATCGATCATATCATCTCACTTCCCGAAAATGGACTCCAGGACACAGCAACATAAAAAAAAGAAGTGAAATGGCTGACAAATCAGCCAAATCAATGTTAAGAATTCCACATACACCAAACCTTAGCTCAAAATACATAAACCAATTCTTAAACCAACAAACACAAGGCATACTCATCAAATGCAATACCTGGTACCAAAACCTAAATTCCAACAACTCACTTGCCTCAATCAACTCAAGCTAGAACAAGAAGAAGTAACTTGTCTTGACCGAATTAGGTTTACCAAATTAGAATTGGGTCATACAATTCTGACACACAAGCAATATCTGGATACAACAACACAACGAAACTACCGGCTTTGCTATGCACACACTTCAGTTACCATCGATTACATCCTAAACAAAGCATCCTTAAAAATATAAACGCCACCCACTATTTAGGTAACCACTCTGCAGAAAACATTAAAACAATAACCGGATTTTTTAAAGGACCTAAATTATATTACAATATATAAATACACGTTAACAAAGTGTACCATCATCAAAATTGTACAATAATATTGTAAATAAGACTCCAATTACCATGTATAAAATCGATATCACCATATGTTTATATATGTATTAGCTTTAGGTTTATAATCTATTCTTACATTTAATAAATAAATACATTTTTAAGCAAGTGAGCAAGTGTAGGAAAAAATTCTAATTTATTCATAATTTTTGCAAGGCAATGCCTATTTTTATCATTTTAGAAACTTAATATAACTTAGCTGTTTTTAACATATGTGCATTTTGTAATATTCAAGAATTTCGGTTTTAACTTGATAAAAATCAGACGAGTATATAGAGTAACTGATATAGAAACGGCCTTAAAATGTATAGAAAATAATCTCTTCGCCATTAAACTAAATGAATACATTAAGTTTTATTCAGGATATAGGCATACCTAATAGACTTCTGCATGAATGTATTCATTTCCAGCTTCACTGATCTGTACGGTAGTATAGTGTTCTTAAAAACAACAACAAAATTGATTAGCTGCTCGAGCTATTCACATGTCGCCGAATAATGGAGTGTTGCAGTGGAATGCCTATAATCAAAATGCGATAAATAGCAATGGCTTTGGTAAAATTATGTGTCTGCGTTGGAATATTCTTTTCGGGGAGAAGGCATTTTCCTCTGGCAAATCGTTTACAGTCTCCCTTTCATAGACTAAAAACCTTTTTCTAGACTAAAAATAACCAAGTCTAACACCAGCTCTCAAATTAAGTTCCCATATTATTGAGCCGATATATTAACGAACACAACTCAATATCCACACTAACGACAAATATTCTGTTTTACTATAACAGTTATAGGCATAGCATTTAGCTTGGCAATTCCAAAATATATTTTAATCACGGACTTAATTCTAGTGCAATAAAAAGATTTTCTTCAAAAGTGGAAAATGACCAAATATTCTTGAATATTGTCCTTAATGCAGCTACCAGATTTCCGGCGCAGTGCTTAAGAGCAAGTGGAAAATAATATGGGATATACGCTTTGAAATCTAAAAAATTCAAGCGCTCCATTAACATAAATTAGGGAAAATTAGTTGAATATGTTGTGGTTTAAAAACGATGGTTCCAGTAAATTTAGAGTTATCAGATACGGACTTTAAAAAAATAAATTATATTTTTAATGAATTATGAAGTTATTTACTTATAGTTTTTGTACAATATTTATTCATTCGGTTCGTTGTTTAACGTGGCTGATTTGATAAAGTTAAAGTAAAAGATGGGTGATGGTTGTTAAGTCGCGAACATAATAATAATAATACATAATTTGTAATTCACCAGTCGCAGCAATATCATATACGGCCACAATAAAGTAAAACACCAGGTCAAGCGCATATGTGTATTCTGCTGACGATGAAGAAGTGGAATGGGGCACTGATCTCATTTCCGCATATTTAATACGCAACATAGCAACGTATATTACTCTTTCACATTAAATTCTGTAAACATAAGCATATTTGTTAACCACTTTTTAGCTATAAATACCGTTATATTTTTACCAATAAAGTCAGTAATCGTCTTCAACTCAAAAGGCATTTTACTCTTGCACAAACCTCAGTCCACCTAGTTCAAGTACTAGTTGCGACAACTCAAAGGCAATTAGTTCATGTACTATTTGCCAGGCATCTAAGCCTCCTTACACATACATAAACAATGGTGTTACCTTTTAGTAGGTAATGTTTTATGGGGAATATATGTACTTGTAAACGTTCGAAATTTTGGCATTTTTCAGTAAGTTATTTCTGTAGGAAAAAAGAAAATAAAATATTAATAATATTAATATTATTAATTATTATCTGATAGTTTGTATATAGGGACTTATCGTTTTATCTGCTTCACGTAATTTTTGGGGCCAGCAATTGCCCAAATGTGATCCCCTCATCCTGGCTCTGGTTTTCGTTTTTAGAACCCTCTTGCAAATGGGTTCGTGTGCGCTAGGATTCTCATTCTGGCGGTGTGGTTAAAAATGTCTTCAATAATGGGGACCTTCGGTTCAGTGTCAGTGTTACGGATATACCACTCTGCCCCAATGATTCTCCTCAGGTACTTAGCTTGGAACGCCTTAACCTTGTTCAACTGAGTTCTCGCAGCTATGCCAAACACCGGCAGGCCATACTTCCAAATATAAGCTAAAATCAATTGATTTGTTCTCAATTTGTTACTTAGGCTTAGCCGGCTCTTTAGGCACGTGAGCCAGCGCAACCGTCCTGTCGCATCCTTCAGCTTGCCCCTGGTCTGCCTTAGGTGTGAGGCGAATGTTAAGCGACTGTCAAGAACGAGTCCTAGTTGTACTCCTTCAGCTGGGGAAGTACTTGGCCATGGATGAAGACTACAGGCCTGCTCTCCCTTCTGAGTGCGAACGTGCCTAACGCACTTTTCAGGGCGTCTGAAACGTTCCACCTGCACGTCTAGTTTCTTTTTTCAGGATCTGCTGGAGATTGTCGGTGGCCTCATAAACGCATACTGATTTGGAGATTATAGCCGTATCTCCGCATAGGTGGCGATGCAATCCATTCTGCCTTTCTTCGACAATAGCCCCAGATGTCACACTCGATCAAACGCCTGTTGGATATCTAGAAAGACCGCCACATCATATTCTTTTTTCTAGAAGCTGTCCTGGAAATATTTGCCGAAACAGTGAAGTTGCCCAGGTGTAGCATTCTGCTTTCTAAATCCAAATTGGTGAGATGGAATCGCCTTCTTGACTCTCGGGTCCTTGAACAGTCTTTCCAACAGACAAACGTGGGTAGTAGGCTGATCGGGCGGTAACTCCACATCTTTATGAGGCTTTCCGCTCTTGTGCACTACGATGATGTTGACCTTTTTCCAACGATGGGGAAAGTGTCCTAAATGTAAGGCAGCATTCAGTATTATGACCAGAAATAGGATCGCTCGATCCTGGCAGCCGGGCCAGGACTTTTTCGGTCCTTCAGTTTCTTGATCCTTGGTTTTGATTCCTCAACCCTGATTGGAGGGATAGGTGGAGTCATCTGGGGTGAGGGGTTTCTAGGGTGGCCATGACTTTTCCCACTCTACTTAACGAGGCAGTCTCAAAGTAACGGAACCGCTCTCAAGACTATCCGCGAAGGTTTCAGCTCTGTCCTGCGGAGATGGTGCGTATCACGTACCATCAGCCTTCTTAATCGGTAATTTAAGAGCTGTCTGCCTCTTGAACTTTCTTGTTAGCTTCCCGTAGAATTTGTGTCTAGATTCCTCCATCTTTCTTAAGAGCTTCCTTATTCTGTTTCCCAGCCTTCGGATAATCCTGTTCATATCCTTGCTGTGCGTTCTCAAGTACTCCATCCTTAATCGATGGATTGATGAGTGATGAGTGAGTGCTTCTTCAGCAGCAGTCTTAATTTTCGCCTTCAGGATTCTTGCCGCATTCTTCAACGTCATCTGCGGAGAGCAGCTCCGTCTGGAGATGTAGGGAGTCCTCATAAGATCTCTTGAAAGTGAAAATTTTAGATCCAGGAGGTAAGAGGGCTTTTCTTGCTGGCACAAATTTTCCTGCTAGTTGGAGATGCAAAATCAGGGGAACGTGATCCCATTTAAGTTTATAGGTCTCATCTAATACAGTCTGAATTCCTGAATTTCCTGGTAGAGTGTCATATCCAGTGCTAAAGGAGATGCACCATTGCAGGGATAGCAGGTAGGCCTTCCAGTGGAAAGAAATAGCGTTCTGGTATTCTCCAGTTGTACTGCGCCTAAGCATATGGGTCGATGATGATAATGTATTAGATCACTCCTAACTAATACTGCAGCTCTGTAGACGTCATAGCCTCAAATGTTATAGTAAAGGCCAGAGCGAAGGTGTGTTTCTGAGGGTAGCATAATAACGATGCTATTTTGGTTTGAAAACACCAGAAGCTCTTCCCGATTGAAAAGGAGACTTCTGGCATTCCAGATAGCAATCTCTAGGCTAAACATTTCCTTTATTATGATGGAAGGATCTGGAGCTGCTCTCCTTTTGTTTTAAAAACACCAGAAGCTCCTCCCGATTGAAAAGGAGACTTCTGGCATTCCAGATAGCAATCTCTAGGCTAAACATTTCCTTTATTATGATGGAAGGATCTGGAGCTGCTCTCCTTTCTCTTACAACTAGGGAGATTGCGGCAAGTGATGATGCAAGTTGATTCAACTGTGATCAATACGCTCGTGATTCTTGATCTTCAGATGCTCTATTATCTTGGCGTTGGTATTGTTTGCAGGGTTCATGACCTAGTGCAGGGAAGTCCTCTTTCCGGAGGCCGTTGAACCCTTGTGTTCTTCCGAAGAGAGGATCGGTTCTGGCCTGCGGAGCTGATAGGTTTTGATTACCTCTAGAGGCCTGGGCATAAGAGACTCCGTGCTGCAGTATCGCTGTTGGAATTTATGTAGACCTGGACCTCTGGCTTTTTGCTTCTCCAAGAATTTACAGGATCCTGGGAGCTGCGCTTCTGATCCTTTGTGGGTAAATCCGGCACCTTTGCCGTACGCTGCGTGGTTGCCTCCGCAGTTGGCACAGATGAGGTCATCGGTCGTTCTGGCAAAACAGTCTTCTGAACCAGTCCAATAGCCCTCTTCGCATCTGGCACAAGCAGGCAGTTAGAGGCAGTAGTTCTTGGTGTGGTTAAACTCGAAATATCTGAAGCACTGTGTAATTCTGTTTCTGTCTCTCTTTAGCTATGCAGTAACCCTCTGCCTACCTATTTTGGTAATTTGGAGGGATTCTGCGTTTTTGGGGGCTCGTTTCAGATGACTCCGTTTTATTGGCATTGTTTTTACTTCTAACGGGCGGGTTGTTCAGATTTACTACTGTATGACCCATCTAAGTAAGTTCTTCGGTAATAAGGTTCTGTAATGTTGAGGTTCTGTGATTTCAGCTGGGATCGCTTGAAGTAACATTAATTCCATTTTTGCCACGTTATTGAAGTCAGAGACCGTTAGAAGATTTGGTTTGAGCCAGGGCAGTCCATCTCGTGGGTCAAATTCACAGTGGTAAGGGGCGCCATTGCTCTTTTTGCTTCGACGCTGAGTGTTTTTTGGTTTCCTTCCAAACAGGCAGTTGGCCTTCTTTCAGCGCTTTAATCGCTTGTGAAACTGTCTTTTTCGTCAGTACTTTGCTCGCTCATAACCCCGATTTTGAATCTGCTTCGGCTGGAACCAGATGTTGCAGACGGTTAAACAAAAAATTTGTGTGGCTGCATCTGGAGGTTACGTGTTAGTGCCATCTTAGATGAGGGCTTCTCAGCTAGAGGATCAGACATGGTTTCTAGCTCAGAGGTGCAATTGCTATTCACTCTTATAGCCGGCAATCTAGCGAGGAAAGCGGATAAGTTTCTACGGCTATCAAGGAGTTGAGAGCCAATTACTTTCGTAATCTTCTTCCGCATCTCTTTGAGTTTATCGCTAGAATTTTCCATAATAATAAAGTGTACCAACCTCCCAGGCTCGGAAATTTGAGATCGAATGGCACTGCGCACTCTTCAGAATATTAAAATAAAAATTTGCCAAAAATAGCGACAAAATTTTTTTTTTATCCAAAACACGTCCGATACCAATGACAGCTAACACTTTGACCATTTAAAACATAAAATAATTAAATATTGTCTTTCCTTCCTTATTGTAATATCTCTTTTTATAGCTTGCTTAGTAAATTATATATCCTTTTTGTTTTTAGAAATGCTTGTGGAGCTCTTCGAAACCTATCTTACGGCAGACAAAATGATGAAAATAAGCGAGGAATAAAAAATGCTGGTGGAATAGAAGCTTTGGTTCATCTTCTTTGCCGGTCCCAAGAAACAGAAGTCAAGGAGTTGGTAACTGGAGTTTTATGGAACATGTCTTCTTGTGAAGACTTAAAACGGTCAATTATTGATGAAGCTCTTGCTGCCATAGTATGCAGCGTTATAAAGCCCCATTCTGGCTGGGATGCCGTTTGCTGTGGTGAAACTTGTTTTTCAACAGTATTTCGAAATGCTTCAGGAGTACTACGCAATGTAAGCTCAGCAGGAGAGCATGCAAGAGGTTGTCTGCGAAACTGCGAACATTTAGTTGAATGTCTGCTTTATGTTGTGCGAACAGCGATTGAGAAAAACAATATTGGAAACAAAACAGTAGAAAACACAGTATGCATACTTCGGAATCTATCATACCGATGTCAAGAAGTTGAAGATCCCAATTACGACAAACATCCTTTTATAACTACAGAACGGATACTTCCATCTTCTTCCAAAGGTAAATTCGTCTTCAAAAATCACCTTAAATTTCATTTTATTTAATATAATTCTTTTTTTAAATACATATAAACAATTTAAAAAATGTAATTAATAATAAGATAAAGATAAATACAATTTTAGTCAACATTATTTGGGGAAAATTTTTATGTATATTTATACCCTTTCAGGGTATTATAATTTTAGAAGAGAGAAGAAGATTGCAACGCAGTAAAGGAGACATTTCCGGCCCTATATTCTGGATAAGCATCAAAAGCCGAGTCTTCGCGAGTTTCTACGCCCTCTTTTAAAGCCATCTTTTAAAGGCATCTAAATTAAACTTTGCAGATAGTCTTTTACATATTTTAACTACTATATATGTCGAAACGGGCCGAGTCTGGCGACTTTATCATATAGCCGCCTTAGAAACGATTAACATATATTTATATACTTTTTTTATTGTTTTATTAGTCTAGAGTCTCGGTTTTAATTTTATACAAATCGAACGACTATATCTTATAGGGTTATTCAAACATATTTTCAAGATTTTTCAGATTTAGCCGCGTTTAATTTGACAAGCTTAGATTTTAGTTGTCGGAATGTTCATTTCTGATACGGTGAGCGAAAACTTCATTTATTCTTCGCAATCCCTAAATATAATAAATTTGAATTACTTACTGCACGGGTATTTAAACTTCGGCTGGCAACTTATCTTGATTTTCATGCATATTGTCAAATGTGTCGTTCTCAAAAATATATGGGAATATATATATAAATTTGAAAGTAATCTCGGAGACCAATAGAAATTTTTACAATATGAAAATCTGATTTTGGAGGGCAAGATGCCGTATATATATAAAAAAAAAAAAAACAAAAGCCATATTTAAGTTTCAAAACGGCAGATAAAAAAAAATACTTATTTTTTAAGATGAAATATCTAAAAAAAAAACTGATATAGGACATTTTTTATTCAATCCGGAATTGATTTCAGCGCATCGAAAACATTAAAAGAATTAAATTCCGGTTCTTGGTTAAGAGTTTTCGGATTCGATAAAAACAACCAGTATATTCTAAAAAAAAACAATCTGATACATGTATACCCCTTTCTTCATATATTCCTTTTTTAATTGCTGAGTTGCTGGGGTTGCTGACCTCAAAAAAAAACGTAAAATCGGTACTCACACTATTTATTAATGTTACATATAATAATTAAAAAGAAATAGTTAAACAAAATCAGGGAAGTGTATAGCCAATCTGATCGGCGGGGAAAACAGGCGGAGGTCTTATAACTAGATGATAAAGCGATATAATTGAGACAAAAATCAAACGAAAATAAGGTTTAAGTATCCCAAAATTTGTATACCCTTGCCAGGTATTATAATTTTAGTCAGAAGTTTGCAACGCAGTGAAGGAATTATTCCGACTCCATAAAGTATCTTTTCATATGATCAAACTGTATTAATTCATAATGATCCAATTGTAAACTGCAAGGGTATATAAACTTCGTCGTGCTGAAGTTAGCTTTCTTTCTGGTTATTAATTTCTTATCTGTGGTGGTTGCTTGTAGGGGGTGGCTGTACCCGGGAACACTCAATAAGTAAAACACCGAAACACGTGGTTTGACTTTCGGCTTGAACATTCTCCCCTCTTACGCTGAGCGCTTGTCGATCCCAACCGCACGATTGGTATCGGTCGTCACTGCGACAAGATTCCGTAGAATGGTGGTGGGCTAAGCAATTGACGAAGTATTTCTTCTCGATGACAGCATAAAGCCGTTTCTCAGTGCTAATCCGAAGAAAACGGTGGCACGTCCGAAGAGAATGGTTCCTTTGGCAGACTCGGCATGGGTAGGACAAAATACCTCGGGAACGTCTGCATTTGTACTCGTCGTATGGAACCCAGTAATTGCTTGAATCAGGAGAAGTGTTAACTCGAGTGGAGAACGAGGAAATCGTTTGGATCGGTGCAGATACTTGCCTTGCAGTATTAGGAGGACTCGGATTACTGGAGGAGCAGTTGCTTGGATGCAACAAAGTGTGATGCCGACCGTGACACGTGAAACACTTGTGGGCGCTTGTGCAATTGCTGAGTTGATGGCCGGTTGCTAAGCAATTGAAGCACAACTGCTTTGTTTTAACGTAAGAGGTACGATCCTCTTTCGTCATCTTGAGGAAGCGTGGACATATGCGCACTGGATGGTTCTCTTTTGAACATAATCGCATCTTTTGGATATTCGAACGATTCTAGTACTAAAGGATTTCAGTACTCGTGGTGACACATCGGAGGGTGTCGGTTTGGACGGATGGAGGCCTAACGACGAAGGCTGAATATAGTCTATAGTCTCTAGGGTTCTATGGCGCTCAGTGAGGAAAGAATCGAGTTGTAGGTACTTAGGAATTTTGGTTTTATTTGATAAAGATTGCTCCCATTATGAGATTGTCAGCTTTGGAAGCTTCGTGGAACAGAAATAAACCAGAAGAAAATCCCAATTATCCGTAGGAAGACCGGAAATATTTAGGGACATGAGGCAATTTTGAATTGTAATTTGCAGCTCCTTCAAGGCTGCCGAAGATTCGTGTACGATGGACTGCATGTTAAGCAATTTTTTTCAGTTGACTGTTCACCACCCCTGGTTATTTTCGAAACGCTCAGAGAGATTTTTCCAGTCTAAGCGAAAACCACCGTTGGTGAGTGGCGAATTGGAAACTAGGAATTAGCTTCACCACTATTCTTGGCATTTAAATAGAAAGAAAGTCAGCGCAGGATTGTTTATATAGACCGCTGTGAATAGGTCTCGGAAAGTCGACCAGCGAAGATAATCGCTCGAGAAAAATTCAGTTTCGCACGGAGGAAAGCGACAGCTAGACGGAAAGAAACTTTGAGGTGCGGGGAATTGGACTTGAGCTGCTTTTGAAGAGATCGCATCGATCTTTTTCATGAGCTGGGCGGTACACCTTTCGTAGATAAAATAGGAATATTCGTATTTTGCCTTAAGAGTAGGCACGGTGTCCGCCGCGCCCTCTATGCCAACTGAAATTAGCTCGGAACAAGCTTCGTACTCTTTCTCGACCTTGTCCCATAGCGCCCGGACTTTGTCGAGGTGAATTTGGCAGTTATACTTGGATGGGCTGGGGGTTGCTGGATTGCAGACTCTGGACTCGAAATGACTCAGACGGTCACAGGTCATAGTAAATTTATTTAGAATTGATGGAGTCATATTGGAAATAGATTAGAAAATCTGGTCTGTATTAATATATATAGTATATATTTTTTTTCGATTGATATATATGTGTCAAAAGCTAGACTTTGGAATTTAGGAACTAATCGGAATTTCAATTTGTCGAATATATTGGTTATATGCGGAAAGTTCGACCTTAAATAAATAATATTCACTCAGCAGGAAAATAGATACGGTCACACTAATGCGGATATGGAAGCGCAATTAAATTTGTAATGGAATTATTTCTTTGAAATATTATAAAAATAATTAAATAATTATTTTATGTGGGCGGATTTTTTCAGTTGACCGCTGCTGTATTTGGCGCTGTACCATTTACGAAGTTAAGGTGTACGTGTGAATCTGTTAATGCATTAGCCGTATATCAAGGCAGAATAGCGGAGACAACTAGAGGCGGAAAAAATCGGAGCGTCGACTTGCCGACGATTATGTATGTAATTGCAATGTGTATATGTTTAGGTGAATGTAGTTCAGCTCAGGATGGAGCAAGTGAGAATGCATAAATAAATAAACAAATTAAATCGGCGTTTCTGTGCCGTGGTTTTTGGATAGATTTATTTGTAGAAGCTGTGGACTGTAATTGTAGATTATTTTAGTTTTATGTTCTGGAATTATTTAATATATATTTTTTTATTTAAAAAGAAAAAAGGTTGTTTCATTTCTCAACAGTAATGAATTCATTTCAACTACAACAAGAAAGAAAGCTAACTTCGCCAAACCGAAGTTTGTATACCCATTTCATTTAATATTACTAGATAAGGACTAAGACTCTTTTGATAAAAATGTTTAATAAATAAATTTTACAGTTACAGTTTTACATTCACAGTTTTTCATTTTCCTCATCATTTAACGATTGTTTCTATGTCAGCTATTTGATATAATCATCTAATATGCATAAAATTAAAACCGAACTTCTGAAATAATATAAAATGGCTACGGCTCTGAGCAAAATAAAAAATATATTGAAAAAGAGCGAAATACATTTTTTTTAATAGCTTTCTTCAATGTTCCTATGGCAGCCATATGATTGAGTCTTCAGATTTTGATAAAATTAAAAGCAAAATTCTAGAATAATATAAAAGACTATGTCTCAAATTATATGAAAAATTGGCCATGTTATAATATTTTTTCTAAATATTTATCCGATCCGGCTTGTTCCGACTTATATAGCAGAGAGAGGCTAGATCGACTCGGCTGTTGATGCTGATCAAGAATATATATACTTTATAGGGTCGGAAATGTCTCCTTCACTGCGTTGCAAACTTTATTATTTTATTTTGAATATTTAATGTAATGCTGAGATGGATTATAATGAGTGTATGGGATAACGTAAACTTTTAGCAATATTCTTTCAAATACAACTTTAGGCGACTTTAACAACTTAAGCAACTGATTCGACTTAAGACAACTTTTAGTAGCTTTTTTTTTAAACAATTTTATCAAACAGCTCTGAAAAAACGACTGCTTTTTTTTTTGAATGCACCAGGTGGAAATGGCAAAACTTTCCTTAGTTTTCTTCTTTTTGCCAAGATACGATTAAAAAGTGACATCGCATTAACCGTTGCATCTTCTGGTAATGCAAAAACTTTTTTAGATGGAGGGAGCATTTAAGCCACTTTCAATTCCGTGTTTTAATCCTGGCCAACAAGTTCTTGTTCGCACCCCCTCTACGCCCCCAGCTCCACCAGCGCTTTTATCGCTGTCCCTGTCACTCGTTGACAGTTTTGTTTTTCTTTTTCAAAAACTCTTAACTATTTATACTCTTGAAGGTTATTAGATTTTAAGTTAAAAGTTTGTAACGCAGTGAAGGAGACATTACAGACCCTATAAAGTATATATTCTTGATCAGCATCAAAAGCCGAGTCGATCTAGCCATGTCCGTATGTCCGTCTGTCCATTTTACCGCAAACCTTGTCCTTTTAATTAGCGCTAGGCTCCGTTTTGATCCACACCCTCTGCATCATGGTTGTGACTAGTCATCTCTAGCACCATCTAGAATCGTTACGGAAAGCAAGGATAGCCGTGATCTTGAGCTTTTCTACTTCTCCCAGCGATTCCAACTGGATGGCACCAAAATGACGTATTCTAGTGTTGTTTAGTGCTGGACAGTGACAGAGAAAGTGCTCTAACGTCTCCTGTTCTTTGCAGCTTCTGCAGCTAGTGTTATAGGACAGCCCAATCTTCATTGCGTGCGATCCTAATGCCCAAAGACCGATTGAGACTGCTGTGATCCTCATCTAGTGCGGTTACTCTGCCTCTAGTCCACTCCTCCCTAGACGGGTAAGAGGTGGAGTAGCCGTTTCCGAATCTAATTTCGGTTGTCGTGTAGTCTATTTCTTTGTGTATTTGTGTTGTAATCCCTTCAAGAATAGTGCGATGTCCTATGCAGTGATCTCTCCAGCAATTGCTTGCCTTGAGTTTCGACGCACTCTGTCCCGCAATATTCTTAATGAATATGTCAATTGAAAATTACGTTCAGAGCGGCATGCGCATGCTGAACTGAACGTTGTATCCTGTTCTTTAGTGCCACCATACTACAGCCCCGTAAGTCAATATTGGTCTAACTACTGTAGTCCCCGGTTTTTTTCAAACATCTTTCTACAAGAGTAGAAGGCACTTCCTGCCTTCCTGACTCTTGCGTTTCCATTCGAGTTTTGGGTCCACAATTAAACCTAAATACTTCACCTGCTCTGAAAGTTTCAACTCTATGCCATCTATCTTGGGCATGTTATACCTTGGGATCTTTGATCTCCTTGTAAAAAGCATTAGTTCTGTTTTGTTTGAGTTAATCCCTAGTCGGCAGGATTTCACCCAGTTATTTAAGCGTTCCAAAGCTCTCGACATTATGTTGCTTGTGACGTCAGGGATCGGGCCAGATACTAGCAGCACTACGTCGTCGGCGTAAGCTACTACTTTACTCCCCCACAGTGCAGATTCTTCAAAATGTTGTTCATGTTGATTAGCCAGAGTAGTGGCGATAAGACACCGCCCTGGGGTGTATCTCTCTTCACTACTCTCGTGAGGTGAGTGCCACCCAGTTCGGCTATTATTACCTAAAATAATAAATATTACCTTCGCTTTCCTCCACGGAAGCGGTATGTGCGCAAGGTTGATGCTCGCCTCATATATGGCTTTAAGCCACCTGCTGATACTATCCTTTGTTGCCTGTAGCATCGCTGGAATAATACCGTCCAGGCCCGGACTTTTATATTTATCGAAGGAGTCTATCGCCCATTGTATCTTTTCAATGATGATATAGTCTCCAGTTGATTTGTTTGCCTGTATAGTTCTTGAGCTCTCTCACCCCGCACGTTCCCTGGAAAGTGTGTGTCTACCAGAATCCTAAGGATTCCTAGATTAATATTGTTGACGTGCCGTCAGATTTGTTTATTAGTGATGGGCTTGTGTGACCTTTAGCAAGGATCTTACTTAGTCTTGCCGTATCCCTTATGTCTTCTAGAACTTCGCAGTAGCTTTTCCAAGATTCTTTCTTGGCTTCGTATACAGCTTGTTTGTAATGTCTCTGTGCTGCTCTTTATGGTTACCATTCTTTGTACACATAGCTTGCATTAAAGGACTTTCGTGCTCTCTTTTTGAGATCAGTCAGCTCTTTGATCCACCACGGCGGATACTGCTTCTTTGAGAATGGCACCTTGCATGTCTCGCTGAAGGCGTTGTTTAGTATGTTCGTAAGGTCCTCTACTTCCTTGTCAAGGGCATTTGCACAGGATTGTACCATTATCCTCCTGCTGCTGACTTTGTCTTGCGTGGGTTACGTCTCGGTATCTTTTTGCTTATCGGTACCGCAAACTCAAAAAATATGTACCTGTGATCTGAAAAAGAATGTTGGAGCGACACATTCCATTTTTCAACCGTATAATGGCTGTGTTCTACGAGTAAGGTGAGATCTAGCGCCTCCTTCCACCCTTGAAAGGCCTCCGTACTCGGAAATACAAAGGTGGGTATATTCCCTTTGTTACGAATTGTAACGTTACGACATATAATATGTTCAAAAAGTGACTCACCTTTTTCATTGCTTTCAGAACTTCCCCAGAGCGCGTGTCTCGCGTTCGCGTCGCTCCCGATCACCAGGTTGTTTTCGTCTCTTCGGCCCGTTGCAGAAAAAGCTTTTAAAGTGTTGGTATATAGTACCGTGAATCCAGGTAGTGTCAGATCAGAAAATGGCTCGTCCCTGGTTCACGGTTCTTGAAGTAGCGCAATGTCGATGTCCTTCTCCCTTAGATGGATCATCAGATTAGCTGAAGCGTGTGAGCTGCGCTTCAGGTTACTCTGCAGTACTGTTGGCATTGCTGTTAGTCGAAGTGGAGTTGGGCGAATTGTCGTCGATGATCATGTCGTCCAACAACTTGTTCATACGGTTCGACAAGGAAGACCTTGATCTTGGCCTTCATAATACCGTACCGGATTTTGTGGTCCCTTTCTTCCAGCAGGAGAAATGGCTGGCTCGTCTTCATTTCTCTCTATGCCTTGAGGATGGCTCAGTCCTCTATATGTATGTCTGGATTCTGCGCTCTTAGACACTAGAGCACCCTTGCGTGGTCAGATTGCCCCAGTGGTAACCAGATCCGAGCTCTGGGTCTTCTGGGAATCTCCCTGGCGTGGACCAGCCTAATCCGTAGGCCGTTTCACGTGTTGCAACACATTCTTCCAAGAAGCCCCTCGAAAACGCATTGTCGCGCCTGATTACGCGGTGACCTCTGACCACATCTGAAGAGTCGAAGGACGGGATAGGACTGCCCGTTAGGACAACCAACCTGTCGGTCACCATGTCGGATAATTTGGCCTCTATCTCACCCCACTTCTCTGCCAGCAGGCGTCCGTCGTCGTTGAGCTCATCCACCAGGGCCACAGCCAGACTGTCTCTGGCCACCACGCTGAACTTCTTTGTCTGCTTGAAAAAAAGCCACATCCTGACAGAACTTGGCATCAGCAGCTCGTCTTCATCTAAATCCGACGACGGTTGAGATATTAAACCCTGCCTGGGCATCAATAACTTATCCTCGTCCATCTCTGTCATCTGGGGTCAGCTGCGAACCTGTAAGCACGGGTCGCATAACACGCCTGACATAATTGCTGACATTAATATTGTCCCAAATAGCTAGCTATCATAAAATGTCAAACGATTATTGAAATAAATCAAAAACAATGTCCTGCACTCTAAATAACAGAGAGTTTGTAATAGTTGACTCCTTAATTTGAATGCCCCTATATAAACCCTATTTCTGCAAGGCTAAAATCCTGAAGAAAACATTTTATGTGTAAATACTTTAGACTCGAATAAAACGTGTGTAAATACTTTTGGCAACTTACATATTTTCTTTTGCTTTTAACTTTGACCCATTAACCGTTGCCTTTTGCATTTCTTTTAGGATTGCTTCTGCATAGATTCAGCTACGTGATTAAAACTATTTCAGGAAAATTTATCAACAACAACAATAATTACAACAACAAGAAGTTGGATGTGCAATAATTGTTCGCTGTGTAAATACTTTTAACTATGATTGTATATTATTGTTAATGTACCTACCCTTCAGTACCATTCCCATCGGTTTCTGGCCTGAATCAGGTCGGACACTGAAGGGAATCCGACCTGAATCAGCCCTGAATTCGAACTGCCCGGAATCCCACGAGGAATTCATCGTGCATTTCGAAACGAATTCCCTCTGGAATAAGGCGGGAATTAAAAGTGGATTCCGCCATGAATAGTAGGCGAATTCCATCAGGAATCCAGCAGGAAAACCTATGGAGAATCTCTGTAAGAACCTGGAATCTATTCCTCAGTTATTTATTTATAAAATTTTATATTTCGTTTTATCGTTACCATTATTTTTGTTTTAATGTCTAGTGCGTGTCACGGACCTCTTCTGTCGGCTGCTGGTCTTTCAAGGAATTAATGTTATCTGTGAATTAAATAAAAGTGTTAGAATCACATAGCAAATTTCATTATTTTTGCACAAATATTTGTACTTACCAGTTTAAAGTGGAAAAAAACTCCTTTCCCATGCAAACGGTTGAAGTCACCCCCATGTTTATCAACACTTCTGTAAATGAATTTATTAATTACACACAAATAATTGAACTTACCTTATTATATTATTTCACTTTCACGGAACTTTAAATAATACGCAAAACACTTATCAATGCGGCAGCACGCAACTCCAAACTCCAAATGCAACAAGAAAACCGAGAAAAAAATGCAAAACCGAAAACCGAAAATTCGAGCGCGTGGCAGAGTAGACTCGACGAATGCATTGCCTTGTAATTTTATCACATAAGGCAAATAATCAAACATCGTCCACCTCCTCCAATAGTCCGCCCGGTTCGGCAAGGAAAACCTTGATTTTGGCCTTCCTAATACGGGATTTTGTAGTGGTTCTCTTCCAGCTGCAGCAGGCAGCGTTGTTTTGTTAGTAGTAGAAATGGCTGACTCGTCTTCACTTCTTTCTCTGCCTTGGTGATGGCCCAATCTTCTGTATGGATACCAGGATTCTGTGCTCTCAGACACTGGACACGAGCTCATGGTCTTCTGGGAATCTCCCTGACGTGGACCAACCTGATCCTGTCTCTAGCCACCTCGCTGAACTTCTTCGCTTGCTTGACAAAGGATGTAGCCCTGGCCTTTTCTTGAGCGTCCATGGCCATTTAAGTGCGCTAACGCTCATATCCTGTGACCGCTCACGTTTCGCCTTCGGGTTTAGACACGCCTCTGGGCTAGCCTTCTGGTACGTCTTGAATTTCGCGATCTATTCTAGGAATTAAGCTTTGTCGGCAGTGTCTCTCGTCCATCTTGCCTTCAGCCTCATTCTTCGCTATCTTGCTTAGAATGATACGGGCCCTGTTCGCCCTAGCACGCCTCCTTTGGTGTGTAAGCGGCTCGTCTTTGTCGCTATTAGGTTTTGCTCCAGTGGTGCCCACCTAAGCCACACCTGTGTAAGTAATGTTCTGAGGAGTGTTAGTACTAGCGCTCCCCTCGGATGTCGACGGAGCGTTGATGACCGGACTTGGCATCAGCAGCTCGTCTTCATCAATGTCCGACGGCGGTTGGAATATTAAGCCCTGCCTAGGCATTAATAGGCATCCTCGTCCATCTCCGACATCTCTTGGGGTTTAGCCTCCACGAGATACCGAAGCACGACGTTGAGAATTAATTTTAATACATGATCGCCCGCTTTGCTCGACCTGGCGAGCGGGGTTGCGGGGCATTGAAGTTGTCGACCGTGGCTTCGCCCCTAAGCCACGGCAAGGCCACTTACGACCCAGGGTTTCCCGGCCCTGGGAAGGCTCCGTTCATTATAAAGACTTGCCCATGTCCGCCCGAATATCGTTGGTCAGCATCCTCGTTCGAACTCGACCAGGGACCTGCTTCCAGCCGCCCTCGCGTGGAGAGTAAGTCGCACTACCGACGGTGAACACAGTTACGGCAGATGACTCAGTCATCCGTTATACCACCTGTGTACCCTATCGGCTGACGCCCAACTTTGCAGATAGTCTTCTAAATATTCTCAATACCTTATAAGTCGGAACGGGCCGAATCGTTCTTCTATTTCTTAAAGCTTTCATAGAAACGATCGACAAATTAAGACAAATTATACATATGTATATGGGAAAAACAATTGAAACAAATTTTTAATTTTGCTGTTTTTTTATTTTATTTCAAAATTTTGGTTTAAATTTTATGGCATATATATGCCATAGGTCATTTTATCGATTTGGATTAAATTATAATGATCCAATTGTAAGCTGCAAGAGTATGCAAACATCAGCTTGTCGAAGTTACCTTCCTTCCTCAAGCTTATTGATAAGATCGGTGAAGTTGTGTTTTCTAATGTGGTTGAAGTTGTGTTTCTTGATGTAGATAGGAGGCTTAACCAAGTGTGGAAAATCTATTTCCGGATCTAGCTGTAGTATTGCCCAAAGTTTTCGGTACTCTTGGCAAGTTTGGGTTTTCGGTACATACCGATCGATCCCGGTCTGTACAAGCGTATTATTATTATTATTATTTGTAAGCGAGGCAGTTTAGATGAAATTTGCTTGCGGTGTTGTGATTGGCATTGAGTAGCCGCAGACGTTAAAGTTGTTGTTGTCGTAAGTAAGTAAGAGAGGGTAACGTACTAGTGAACGCACAAGCCGACTTAGCCGGAGCATTGGTAAGAGGGAGGGGCGTCTCCCTCCTCATTGTGAAATCCATGACTGAGAATCGGTATCGCTGTGATTTTGGTGTTGTTGTTGCCTCCGATGATTCAATTAAGAATTTTTCGTTCAGTAGACATCCGTCGTTTATCGATGTTTTATTTTTATTTTCAGTTTGTTACAAACACAAAGAAATATGTCCTTGTGATATGGCATTGCTGCCAGCTTCTTCGCTATTTTTTTAATGGTCACTTAGTTGTTTTAAATCTTTAGGCAGAGACACGTCTACACGGGGGGACGATTCTCGGAAAAGAAAATAAAATTGAAGCAAAAAACAATTTTTTCTTTTTGAGGTGACTTGGAAAAATTTTTGTGACTCCTTTTCGCTGGTTAATTTTGCTCGAGCGATAAATGTGTGGTAGGTAGTGGATTAGTGTTATGACAAGTTTCTATGGTGATCTCTTTTACAGTTAAGACATTTTTACAGTGAGGGTGGAATCCGGCCCTAAATAAAATTTGTTATAATATGCACAATTTGGTTATAATAAAATTAAAATTTGCAAACTACATTAAAATTTAAAAATTTACATCTTTTATTTACAGGAGAACATTTAGGTTGTTTTGGAACCAGTAAAAAGAAGAAAGAGTCTTCGCATCCTGGATCTTTACAAGAATACAACAGTTCAACAGAATATACTAAGAGTTCGGTGACTACCAACCAATTGCATAAGGGATATGAACAATTATGGCAACCAGAAGTAATTCAATACTATTTATCAATATTGCAAAGTTGTTCCAATCCAGAAACACTCGAGGCCGCTGCTGGTGCGATTCAAAATTTGTCTGCCTGCTATTGGCAGCCCAGCATTGATATACGTGCAACCGTGCGTAAAGAGAAAGGTCTACCGATACTTGTAGAACTTCTTCGAATGGAAGTAGATCGCGTAGTCTGTGCAGTTGCCACAGCATTACGAAATCTAGCTATTGATCAACGCAATAAAGAACTTATTGGAAAATATGCTATGCGGGATTTAGTTCAAAAACTTCCATCTGGAAATATCCAACATGACCAAAATACTTCGGACGATACAATAACAGCAGTATTGGCAACAATTAATGAAGTGATAAAAAAAAATCCAGAGTTCTCACGTTCTCTTTTAGATGCTGGCGGAATTGAGCGACTTATGAATATAACACGCCGAAAAGAAAAATATACTCCTTGTGTTTTAAAATTTGCTAGTCAAGTTTTGTACACGATGTGGCAGCATAACGAACTACGTGAGGTTTATAAAAAAAACGGATGGAAAGAACAAGATTTTGTTAGCAAAAACTGTGCCGCACATAGCACTCCGCCGAGTTCACCAAATAACGCCAACAATACCTTAAATAGACCAATGGCTTCGCAGGGACGTACACGCTATGAAGATAGAACCATTCAGCGTGGAACGAGCAACTCATATAGAAGTAAGGATTCCAGTGGTGCCGTCATGTCTAATAATGAGTCAGCCTTGCTTTCGGAAATGGTTAGAAAGCAGTTATAAAATGTGTTCTTGCTTGTTAATTATTTTATTAGTGGCTACATAAAAAGTATTTAAATTTTTAAATTATTCCGAAAAGCTCATACCTATTTATTTAGAATAACGATTTTTACATCATTACTTAACATAAAATGTAAAAGATCATATTTAATTATTAAGCACACTAATCTAAAAACATAATAAATATAATAAGATATCCATGTACTTGGTAGTTGCGATTTTTACTTTTAGTTTATCAGAAAGACAAAGCAAAAATCCCACAACGAACTATAAAATGAAATGGTCTGAAGGCTTTCAGTAACCGGAGTGCCTAAATCGCTATTTAAAATTCACTATTGAATTAAAATTGAACGTGATAAATTTAACAGTGATGATACTAGAATAACACTGCAATGGGTGGTTGACTACTAAGAGAGGAAAGCGAAAGAAAAGTCTATCACTCTCGATTTATCTCAGTGTTTCTTTCCTCTCTTTTCAACCAAAATAC
Source organism: Drosophila jambulina (assembly GCA_018152175.1). Classification (NCBI taxonomy): domain Eukaryota; kingdom Metazoa; phylum Arthropoda; class Insecta; order Diptera; family Drosophilidae; genus Drosophila; species Drosophila jambulina. The sequence goes on along the minus strand of JAECXH010000017.1, from coordinate 3,207,716 downwards.
TTAAAATTTATAGAGTTGATTTATTAAATCCGATACCCATAAGGTTTATGGTTCTTGTACCTTATAGCCAAACTAAAATGTATGTGAAAGGCAAAATTAAGCTCCGATCCCATATATTTATTTATTTATATAAAATTGGTTAAAAGCTAGCTATTTAAGTAGGAGCGTTACCGCTTTACCGTGTATTTACAAGTTTACATGTTGATACATATATTAATAGATTGGTTTTCTGGAGGACAGAGAGGATTTTGTTGGCGTTGGCTGTTGTTGGGTGGGCTAGAAGTTGGATTGGGTTTTCTTGGAAAAGGAATTAGGTTCTGGGTTGTGAACGTGCCGTCTGTAAGAGTATTATGTAAATCTATCGTTGCATTGCTGCAGATAATTTGTGAATGTTAAGTGAAAATAATCTTTATCGTTATGGGGCGATTCAGAATGAAACATGTCTTCTTTTTGGCAAAACGTATTTAGATTTTTGGAGGGGGACGAATCTTCGGCTAAAAATCCTGAAGTTCAGAAAATTAGCACGGCGCTGTCGAAAACCGGTTATGTTAGATAATAGTCGGGAGTTTTTTGGCATAATTCAAAGTGAATCTACGTCATCTTTATTGGACAGCATACATGTAACTGACTAAAGCTTTACATAGAGCCACGCTCCCGTCCGCTTTACTTAGCTAAAGCGAGAGCGGGAGATCAAAGGCGAGCGACCGCGGAGTTCGGTTTGGACAGCTCAGAGAGCAGAGGCGGTACAGTGAGGCCCCAGGTCTGAACAGTTTGCAACGCAGTAAATAAGATTGTTGTGACAACTTTAATTTGTACGTCGGTAACTAACTACGGGAATCTTAGAAGCGTAGTAAGATGTAAGTAAGTAAATGTAAACTAAGCAAAACAATGAATTTGAATTAGATTGCTTCATTCCTAAAAATTGCAAAAGATTTGTCTGTTGCGACAAAATCCGTTTCACAGTCGTTAAATAAGTGTCGACAAAATCTTCTCCGACCGATAGAACGCTAAAGGAAATGTGCCGTCATTCCCATTATCGCCTTTATCTAAAAACTGTGATGGCTATAAACACGGCCATTTGTGCTTCTATAAAATTTACGATAGAGATCGATATTAGTATGTGATATTTTTTATATTGTATATTTCCCACAAAGTCCATCCGTGTGAAAGAGTTGGGATTTTCGGCAGATGTGAAACACCGATTACCACAGCGCACCATCCGTTAACAACTAATCGAACAGCTGTGGCTCATCGAACAAATAGGTGGTTGTTCATGCCGAAAGGGCGTTATTTTCCAGAGGCAGTTTGATCCCGTACACTCTCCCTCTTCTTTCGCGCTTTCAATCCATAGAGCTTCCAATCCAAGTTCCAATTTAAGTCTATTTTTACTAGTTCTAATTCTAATTTCTCCAAATAAACATTCGAAGCATCCGAAACCGTTTTACGTATTTTACTTACCGAGTGTCGGGCATTTCTGTGATTTTGTCTAAATCAGAGTCCGGTTGATCCGACACTATGGATTATTATAATTCAACTGTCGCAATTAATTCCAATGAAATTCCTGCGAACTCCAAAATCCAAAAGTGTTTGTTTAAATATATGCCATAACGCGCAGTGAAACTTCCAATTCAGAATTTCTCTTCGTTCACTGTGTTCCGCTTGTGTTTATTTTTACTTATACACCTACAAACAAACGTCTAATACAGTTCTCTCCCCTGATCTACAATTGCCACCAGCAATTTACTCAAAATTAAATAAATATATAAAAACATAATTATACTGGCATAGTATCTAAATTTTTTATACAAAAAAAGAATCCAAATTGTAAATAATAGACTATTATATTAATTTTCTAAAGAAATATTCCAAAACAAATATCTAAAATATACTACAATTTATTTTATTAATTTTTTTTTTGTTGCTCTATCCTGAGCTGAGCTACATCAAAATATATACACATTGCAATTACATACATAATTGTCTGCAAGTCGACGCTCGGATTTTTGTCAATTTTTTCCGTCTCTCGTGGTCTCTGCTATTCTGCATTGGCATACGGCTGATGCACAAACATATTCACACGCACTCCTTATCTACGAAAACAGTACCGCCGCAAATACAGCAGCGATCAACTGAATAAATCCATCTACACAAAATAATTTTTAAATTATTTTTGTTTAAAAAAATTCCAACTAACTAATTCAGTTAGAAATTTCAGTACACTTCCATAGTGACATTAGTGTGCCCGTATCTGTTTCCTGCATAGTGAATATTAATTATTTAAATTCGAACTTTCCATATGTATAAAAAATATTCTACAATTTAATATTTATATATATTTCCTAAGTTCCGAATTCAGCTTCGACCTTTTGAAAAGGGCGTTTCCAAATCCGCATTAGTGTGACCGTTTCTATTTCCCTGCTCAGTGAATATTATTTATTTCAGGTCGAACCTTCCGCATATAACCAATATATTCGACAAATTAAAATTCCGATTAGTTCCTAAGTTCCAAAGTCTAGCTTTTGACACATATAAATCAATCGAAAAAAATATATATATTAATACAGACCACATTTTTTAATCTATTTCCAATATGACTCCATCAATTCTGAATAAATTTACTATGACCTGTGACCGTCTAAGTCACTTCGAGTCCAGAGTCTGCAGTCCAGCAGCACCCAGTCCATCCAAATATACATGCCAAATTCATCTCGACCAAGTCCGAGCGCTATGGGACAAGGTCGAGAAAGAGTACGAGGCGTGTTCAGAGCAAGTTTCAGTTGGCTTAGAGGGCGCGGCGCACACCTTGCCTACTCTTAAGGCAAAATATGAGTATGCCTATTTCATTTACGAAAGGTGTGCCGTCTAGCTCAAGGAACAGATCGATGCGATCCTTTCAAAGCAGCGATACGGAAGTTTTCTCAGGCGATTATATTTGCTGGCCGACTTTCACAGCGGTCTATATTGACAATCCTGCGCTGACCCCTGTTGAAAAATTGTTCTATTTAAAGGCCAAGACAAGTGCTGAAGCTAATTCCATAGTTTCCAATTCGCCACTCACAAACGATGGTTTCCGCTCAGCTTGGGAAAATCTTTCTAAACGTTTCGAAAATAAACGTGCGTTGGTGAATAGCCAACTGAACAAATTGTTGAACATGCAGTCCTTTCCACATGAATCTTCGGCAGCCTTGAAAGAGCTGCAAAATACAATTCAAAATTGCCTCACGTTCCTAAATTTGTCCGGTCTTCCTACCGATAATTGGGATTGTATTCTGGTTTATTTGTGTTACACGAAGCTTCCAAAGCTGACACTCTCATTATGGGAGCAATCCTTACCGAATAAAACCGAAATTCCTACGTGGTTAGAACTTGATTCTTTTCTGACTGAGCGCCATAGAACTCTAAAAACTATAGATTCCATCCAGTGCGTATATGTCCGCGTTTCCTCCAGATGACGACAAAGAAAAGCAGCTGTTCTAAAATTCTATGCACTCTGCACAAGCACCCACAAGTGCTTAACGTGCCACGGTCGGCATTAAACTTTGTAGCATCCAAGCAAGTCCTCCTCCAATGTTACTTATACTGCAGGGAAAAAAGTCGGGAGTAATCGGTTGTATAAAAGTTGGCTTGGGCGCCTGTAGTGTTCATTTGACTCGAGTTTTAAATCTAATTTAACTTAGAGTAAAAGCCGTGCTCCCGACCGTACTTAACTTAACAGCGCGAAATTGGGAACCTCAAGAGGTGGAGACCAGACTAGCCATCCCAAAAGTCGATGATCTACGGGTGCGGGCAATAGGCAATACCGAGGAACGGAGAGCGGTCAAAGACATTGAGCTCCTCGTAGTCAAAGGCTGAAAAACGACAAGGAGGAGGCTAACTAGAGGTACGAACGTATCCGACGCTCGTGCATATGCAGGAGCGAGTGCACATCTTGCATCTGTCACTACTGCGGCACGCTCCTTCGGAATGATAGTGATCCAAGCATTTGGTTCAGTAGCATTCCCACAGCTTATGATTTTCGCCCTTCAAGGCGATCGTACTAAAGACTGTACATCTCTAAGATAAGGAACGCCGTACGATTTTTTTGCATACGATTTTTTTCGGGCTGGTTTCTGAACTGGCTTCAGGCTCTCACTGGTTTCAGGCTCTCTCTGGCTTCAGGCTCTCTCTCGCTGGCTCTAGTGCCAGCCGCTCTCTTTTACGCATGCAGCGAAAGTTGCCGACTGTTTGTGTGCCCACGTATTCTCACAAACGATGGTTTCCGCTCAGCTTGGGAAAATCTTTCTGAGCGTTTCGAAAATAAACGTGCGTTGGTGAATAGCCAACTGAACAAATTGTTGAACATGCAGTCCTTTCCACATGAATCTTCGGCAGCCTTGAAAGAGCTGCAAAATACAATTCAAAATTGCCTCACGTTCCTAAATTTGTCCGGTCTTCCTACCGATAATTGGGATTGTATTCTGGTTTATTTGTGTTACACGAAGCTTCCAAAGCTGACACTCTCATTATGGGAGCAATCCTTACCGAATAAAACCGAAATTCCTACGTGGTTAGAACTTGATTCTTTTCTGACTGAGCGCCATAGAACTCTAAAAACTATAGATTCCATCCAGTGCGTATATGTCCGCGTTTCCTCCAGATGACGACAAAGAAAAGTAGCTGTGCTAAAATTCTATGCACTCTGCACAAGCACCCACAAGTGCTTAACGTGCCACGGTCGGCATTAAACTTTGTAGCATCCAAGCAAGTCCTCCTCCAATGTTACTTATACTGCAGCGAAAAAAGTCGGGAGTAATCGGTTGTATAAAAGTTGGCTTGGGCGCCTGTAGTGTTCATTTGACTCGAGTTTTAAATCTAATTTAACTTAGAGTAAAAGCCGTGCTCCCGACCGTACTTAACTTAACAGCGCGAAATTGGGAACCCCAAGAGGTGGAGACCAGACTAGCCATCCCAAAAGTCGATGATCTACGGGTGCGGGCAATAGGCAATACCGAGGAACGGAGAGCGGTCAAAGACATTGAGCTCCTCGTAGTCAGAGGCTGAAAAACGACAAGGAGGAGGCTGACTAGAGGTACGAACGTATCCGACGCTCGTGCATATGCAGGAGCGAGTGCACATCTTGCATCTGTCACTACTGCGGCACGCTCCTTCGGAATGATAGTGATCCAAGCATTTGGTTAAGTAGCATTCCCACAGCTTATGATTTTCGCCCTTCAAGGCGATCGTACTAAAGACTGTACATCTCTAAGATAAGGAACGCCATAAGATTTTTTTGCATACGATTTTTTCGGGCTGGTTTCTGAACTGGCTTCAGGCTCTCACTGGTTTCAGGCTCTCTCTGGCTTCAGGCTCTCTCTCGCTGGCTCTAGTGCCAGCCGCTCTCTTTTACGCATGCAGCGAAAGTTGCCGACTGTTTGTGTGCCCACGAATTCTCATGGATGTTTTTGTGTTTACTCATACAATCTTATTCTTATTTTTTAGATATCAGGACATCAATTTCACAGCTGTCATATTAGGGAGCTCGAGTCGATCAGCCACTTGCTTGGAATTTGCAGCCAAGATGGCATATATTAATAATGAGGCAAATCATACGTACACATCTGAGTGGTCATCAGAAGCTTCAGCGCCTTTCAGAGTCGAGACCCAACAAACTCTTATGCTCGAATCGTTTCGGAGGGTTCGCCTCTCTGAGATAAACCTCCATTAATCAACGCATCAACTCACGTTTCGGACAGTAGGTGGAACAACCTTTCCACCTGGGTGAGACGTCAATTACTTATGTAAATCGCTGTGAAAAGATCCCTAAAGGAGGGCCACCGAAGATAGTCGCCTGTAAAACCTACGGTGTCTACTGGTGGCAGTTGACAGGCAGTAGAAGTGTGTTTTTGGATGCTAGCGGAAGCCTTAGTCGACTCAATAGCGCCCTTCTCTAACAATTTATGAAGTTCGTCGACACACCTTGCGTAGGCTTCTTTATTTATTTTTATTGGTAAATGTATTCCTAACGCAACAAGTTTAAAACTTATAAATTAGTGCGCTAGTCACGACTGGCTAATACTGTACATTCTAAATTTTTCTTAAAACTACACAATTATTGCTTATTCTAACAATTTAAGTTCTAAAATATATTTTCGTTCCTATAAAACTTAGTTAAATTATTCCTAAATTGCGGTGTGCTGCTTAGTGTTTTTAAATGTTGCGGAAGTTGGTTCCACAAGAGAATAGTGTGTATAAAAAATGATGTTCAGACGATGATAGATTATGTCGAATATTAATGATATTATTGATTCATATTGATGTACCAAATTTTAATTTTTCAAAAATATAACTAGGCTCTATGGTATTAATTACTTTATGCAAAAGAATTAGATTTCTGGTGTTGCTCCAAATTTTAAAGTTAAATACATATATGCTATTGGCCATAATCGTAATGGGTTCACCTCGTTTAATATTAAATACATATCTTGCTTTGTTGTTAAAGACGACGTTTAATTCATGTTGGGAGGCAGTATCACAGTTCCCGAAGATTTCAGTCCCATAGCTTAAGGACGGTATAAGATACACCTTTGCTATCATAAGTCGCATATCTGTCGAAAGTTATTTTTGCGTCATATTAAAAGTGCTTTTGTGCACTTTCTCAGAAATTTAACTTTAAAAGTTCTAACCTTACATCCAGAAAATGTCAACTTTTTTAACACGTGGAACGGTTAATGCTGCGAATATTGACATTTTTTTTATAGTTTACGAAATCTGAATACCTTCTGTATCTGTATATTCCAGAAAATTCGGTTAGTTTCTTTAAAAAGGAGGGAGCAGTATCATGAAATTCTGCCTTTAATTGACCGCCTGCTCGATACATAATAACAATACTTGATTTTGTGTAAAAAAATTATTGTAAAGCGTCCAGTTTTACACAGTTGTATTATGATTCAAACTAATCAATGCTAAAAAAAAAGAAAATTAAAAAAAGAAACGAAAAATGACAAAACCACGCCGATTTTTTTGAAATATCTTCCTTTTCTTATAAATAACTTAAATCAAAAAACAGATCTAAAAAATATTACTGCGTTTTAAAGTTTAAAGTAAAGAAAGGGAGTGGAACCACAACACACTTCCAAACGAAAGCCGCGGATAAATTTAATGCCAACCTGGCCCCAAAATTTGACGGCCTATGGAAGATAGTCAAATATATATCGCCGGTCATCATGAATGCAAAGAACCCAACAACACGTAAACCAAAACGGGTATATATCGGAGACACAAAGCCATATATACATTAGACCAAGAGAATGACACAACACTAAACATCGTTCATACCCTAGTACCAAAGAGTGTATAAGGAGTAAGAGGCCGAACGCCATACGATTTTTTTTGCACACGATTTTTTCGGGCTTGCTTTTGAACTGGCTTCATTCTCTCACTGGCTTCAGGCTCTCTCTGGCTTCAGACTCTCTCTCGCTGGCTCTAGAGCCAGCCGCTGTCTTTTACGCATACAGCGAAAGTTGCCGACTGTTTGCGTGTACAGGTATTCTCATGGTTGTTCTTGTGTTTGCTCATACAAGCGAGATTCATTATATTTTTTAGAATTTTGCGCTCTCAACTTTGTGAGAGCGGAGAGAGAGCGATTTTCGTTGCCATCGAAAAAGCAGCCTCATATTGCAAAACGAATGTATGGCCGTTACTTATCTTAATGTTCTATGGTCTTTGCTAGTACTAAAAAATACATGTTACACAATATTAACCAACACACTTCGGCCAACACTAAACACCGATAACAACCGAACACTAACAAGCATATTACACAACATTAAAACTAGTTTCAACACTGAACAGCCGACTCTAAGAACCGACAATAGTAATTCACGAAAACTTTACAATCCCATTTCAGGCACAATGCAGGAGCTATAGGAGAGCGTACGAAAATTTCGCGAGGCCAACGCAAAAATCGAGGCGGCCAGGAACAAGGCCAAATTGGTGGAGCCAGCGGCAATGCCCGAACTGGCCAGGAAGAGGACGGTGTCGGCCAAAATGGGCAGCAGAGTGGCAGCTTACGACATCATGGCGGACCCCGTCAAATTGTCGGTAGCGAAGACGGCTGGAGGCGGAAAGAGGGTGGCGCATGTCCCAAAGGGAAAAGAAGGCGAACCCGAGAGGCCGGAACGACCCAGCACCAGCCAAGCTGGTGACGCGCGCAGCGTGCACAAAAATATAATATATATAAACATAATATAATAAAAATAGTAAGTTAGTAAGAACAATAAGAAGTGGAAAAATAATGAAGTCAAATAAAATAAAATAATAAGAATAAGAGAATCTAATGAAGTCAAATAAAATTATGAGCGGAAGAAGTTTGAATTTAAACCATTCACGAGCACGATTTCGTTGCAGCAAAGAGAAGGCTGACATTGGCACAAAAAGATCGGGCACACTAATTCGGCCAAACGAGTTGGGAACGGCGGGCACATTAACCCCTGCCAGATCCTTATAAAAAGCAGGCCCCAGCCCATGGAAATTCATTCGGTGTAAGCCAGCATTCGGCGAACAACAAGAACCACTATCCAGGACTAGTCGGAAGGATCAGGAGTAAAGAAGGGTAACAGCGCGATAATTGCTAATACTGGTTAATATTTTGCTTCAATAATTTTCCGGTTCGGTTCACCGACCCGAATTTCTTAACTTTGGCAAACCTAGAATGGCCTCTCAAACTTTCTCATTTGTGGGCAGACCTCGAACGGCTTCTCAAACTTTCTCATTAATTGACAGACCTCGAGCAGCCTCTCAAACCCTCTCATTACTGGCAGATCTCAAACGGCCTCCCAAACCTTCTCAATTTTGGCAGACCTAGAACGGCCTCTCAACACCCCCCTTGCCAACTGGGAGACCTAATACGGCCTCCAGATTCTTTCCACTTCAGGTCAGCCGACTCGCGGAAGTCGAACACGAAGTAGGACCCGGCGTAAGAGAACCATTACCTTCCCCAACTATTTGTAATAAAGAAAGTCGAATAAAGTCTCAATAATCAGTTACTATTTGTAATTCTCCACTGTCTTCTCCTCTGGGGCCGGAATCTCTTTCAGCAACCACGCCTGAACCCAAATAAATTTCTAGGACGACTCCTGGCCATCCCTGAGCCATCCGGATGCGACAGACCGTCACAGTGGCGCCCGAACAGGTAGTGTTTGCAAGAGATGCCGACGCTGATAGAGGAATGTCAAGCTGGGTATACATGTCGTCGGACGAAGAGCTAATCAAGTACGCGTTCGAGTTTGGAGTTGACGCGACAGGAATAAGCGAGGAATTGAGGAAAGTTCTAGCAGCGTTCGCTAAAAAATCGGATTACAGTGAGGCAGCAAAGCATAGAAAAGACAGAAGCCCAAAAAATAACCAACACCAGAAATAGTGATACAATGTGCAGTCGGTTACGGAATTCATAAAGACCAGCTCATACTGGCAATGCCTTTCAACCTAAAGGGAGCCGCGATCGATTGGTGGAATACCACACCGACAAGGATCGACACCTGGGCAGAACTAACAACGGAGCTCCTGGAGTATTTCTTACCGCCAAGGTATGAGGAACAATTTTTTTTTTCTGGACGTTGATGCACTACGATCAGTACATTCAAGTGGCCCGTATGACACCAAGCACGTGCTTGTTCGTGTTAGGTATTAAAAGGCGCGATAAATTACAGTATAGAAAAGAAACTCGAGGAAGTAACTACTGGCGTGCTGCCAGATTGTTTGCTTGCGTGCGTGCTAAGTATAATAGAATTAAAGTTTTTAGTTTTAGACGTTATTATGTACAAATCGTTATAATTTGCACATAAGACTCTAAAGGGTTCATGCAATTCAGGACGTTCTACAGTGGCGCAAAACTAAGGGAATATAAGATCTAGTATTTCTACCTATTTCTATCAGCACTTTCAACGCCACCTCGGATAAGGTTGTAAATGAAGGTAATGCCTAACATAGTTCTACGATTAGATAAGGATTGTAAGTTAATTAGTAGGAGTCTACTGGAATAAGAGTGTAACCTCTGGTTTGCATCCCAGTTTAAACCGCGTAAAGCGAAAAGTAAAAAGTTCTTTTGAACCGACTCAATGCGTTTACTGTGGACCCCATACTGAGGGCTCCACACGCAAGATCCATATTCTAAGATAGGATGAACTAAAGAAATGTAAAGACACTTAGTTCTTTCGACCACCGTTTAATGAAACCAAGCACACCTCTGGCTTTATTTACCATGCAGGAAATATGATCAATAAAGTCAAGTTTAGGATCCTGGCGGATTCCCAAATCATCAAAATATATTAGTTAGTCAGCACTTTGGGCAGGTCGTTAATAAATAATGTAAACAACAAGGGTCCCAAATGGCTCCCTTGCGGAACGCCAGAAGTAACCCTGAGAACATTTGATAAGGTATTTTTAAAAAGGACCATTTGCGTCGTGCCATTCAAATAACTAGAGATCCATCTAAGAAGATCATTCGGAAATCCCATTGAGTCGAGTTTCCGAACAAGAAGAGAATGCTTAACAGAGTCGAATGCTTTACTGAAATCAGTATAGATTACGTCTGTCTGAAAGTTGTTATGGAAGCCTTTTGTAATGAAGGAAGTGAGCTCCAAAAGATTAGTAGTAGTTGATCTTCGCTTTATAAATCCATGCTGACATGAAAAATTTATTGAACTACAAAGGTGCTTCAAATGTGGAATAATGATATTTTCGAAAAGTTTTGGGATGGCCGACAGCTTAGAGAGAGCTCTGTAGTTGTTAGCATCCAATTTGCTACCTTTTTTGTGGAGAGGAATGACAAACGACTCCTTCCAAATAAGGGCAAAGTGGGATAAGTGGTTTCTAAGGATAAGGTAAACAATTTCAGAAGGGGATTGCACAGGGCGTCGGCACAATACCTGAGCACACAGCCAGGTATTCCGTCGGGACCTGGCGAATAAACTGGCTGAACACGGAGAAGATCTGAATGAATAGAGCTTTCGTTTAAACTAGGACTGCAAATTAAGTTCGATTTGGGAATGATGTAAGAATAAGTCTGATTTGAGTCAGTTGAGTGTGAATATGTTGTTTGAAAAAACTGCGCAAATAGATCGGCTATTGCCAGATCATTATTTACGGTTGTATTTTCAAATGAGAGCTTAACCGAGCCGATAAATAAAATGTAGAGCAGATTGAGAACCGGTGCGTTTAAATATAGTATACAGCCTAGAGTTTTTGTTTTTAATGCGACTCAACTCTTTAGTAAACCACGGCGGCTTATTAGAGGTTGACGGGTAGTATAACGAAACACAACCGCCTTGCGAAAACAAAGGTCTTTTTTGGCTGGACGGTCAGATATATTCTGTAAGTCGGCCCCAACATCGAGGGTCACATCGAAAGTAGGATGATAGGGATCTTCGGGTAGCGTCAGCGGCGCCACCCTGGCTAAACTAACTCTCGCAGGATCTGAAACAAAACAGAGATCAAGCAAGCGCTCTAAAGAGTTTCGTACATGGTTCAGTTGAGACAGCGAAATGTCAAACAAGCCAGCAATAAAATCATGCTGTGTTGTAGAAGAAGTGAATTATTAGAGGACCAAATAACCCCTGGGATATTAAAATCACCAAGAACTACTAAGTGGTCCTTATGCGAAAGACGATTGGAGACCATCTGAATAGCGGAAAGATGGTTCCAATAAATAGGAAGTTCCGACAAGGGAGGAATGTAGGAACAAGTAATGAAAATGGAGCTACCATTAACTGATAGCTTCACACAAAGGAATTCAACATCGTTGCACTCCTCAAAAGTTAATAATTCAGACGTGAGACTGGAGTCAACCGCTATGAGGACACCACCCCCACGTCTTATAGGCCGATCCACTCGGTAAACCGTGAACGCAGCTGGAAAAACTTCAGAGCTCAAAATCTCCGGTTTTAACCAGGTTTCTGTGAACACGATAACCTGAGAAGCAAACGAAAGACTATCAGAATACAATTTGGGAAGCTTACTACGTTAACCTCTTGCATTCTGATAGGAGATAAAGAGGGAGTCCGTTAGTTTTTTGGAGTTTCGAAGAGGGCGCAGTGGTCTGGTCAGGCCTGGGAAGACTTATTCCTACAGGCCGCCGTTTCTTTTTCTTAGCTTCGAACGCTTTGACGAAAATATACTCCGGCCAGAATTTGGTAGAGCATATTGTGTCAAAGAGCTCGTTTGGGACATTTATCTTGAAAGATGAAATGTCCCTAGCATAGGAAAATTTGAATTTTTCCACCTTAATTTTCATTTTCTCGGCTTTAGTTTTGCCTTGAATAAAGGCTATTACATCTTCCGATGTCTGATCAGGGGAAAGCCGCGAAACAAATATCTGTTTTGTAGGTGGGACAACAGTAAGGGCTTTCGGCAATGCAGACGCATTGTATGGATTGCCACTATCAGCCGGTAATCCGGGCCTGGCGCCCTGGGGGGATACATTGATGGGGGTCTGAGGGGTCTTAATTTGCGATCCACCAGGGGACAAAAAGGAAATCACCGGCACCGTCCCTCCAGCGCCACATTCGGGTACCGAATTATTTTTCGCACTCGACCTCGGAATTCTAGGATTTAATCCTGAGGTCGATGGCTAAACCGAGGGAGGCTGCTGTTGAGAGCCCGCTGCGGGTTTAAAAGATCCGTCGTTATGTTGCAGACCAGTAGCAGTTTTTTTGCGCCTAAGGCTAATAAATTGAGTATCTAGCGCTAGAATCATATCATGATTTTTGCGAAAACTCGATAATACGTCCTTCAAACCGCTCTTGGTTTGCCGCATAAAACACATAATTTCGCTTTCAACCTCGCGACAGGCATCACAGCAATAACGCAAACCGATGTTCCTTCTCAAATCATCTACTGTCCGCGCTACAACACCAATGCACTTGGCATGCACAATGTTGTCGCACAGCCAGCAGCCGATGGAGAGATCACTAGCCGCAATTACCTTCTTGCAGGTTTTAACAGCGCAGACAATAGCGGACCTTATAAAGACTTACCACTGTACCTTTACGTGAAGATAAGAAAATAGTGCAGCTGCACAGAGAACAAGAGAGAGAGAGAGAGAGCGGGTGAGCGGGTGAGCGTGGGAGCAAAAGCTTGCAAGATTTACGTTTAGCTGTCGCGACGGCGCAAACAACTGCTAAACGAAGAAGGCACAAAAAGGAATACAAAAAATAAGCGCAAGCAAAACAATGGCAGCACAACTAAAATTGTGAAAATAATTAAATTAAATGCTCAAATCAGGAAAGCTGCATGCACGCGAAGTGAACGGGAACTTTATTAAACACAAGGTAGAAGATTAAAGTAGAACCCCGGTGGTTTTTCAGTAAAATTTACACAAAACGAGAGCGCAAGAAAAAACACGTCCGTTCACTTGGAAGAGAGAAAAACAGAGAAAATAGAAACTCAAATAACCCAACTGCGGCAACGGGAAATGGAACCGGTAAGAGAGTATGCTATGGGATTGAGAAAACTAATGCGGTTCACCAAGCTCTCTGAGAAAGAAAAACTGGACCTGATTTATAGAAATTGCGGAAGCAAAATAAAGCCATATGCGCGCAGGACGGCGTGTGAAACGTTTCTGCTTGCGATATGGCGGAACTGGCCATGCAGCCCCACACTGCGGGAACCCGCTAAGGTTATTCTGCTGGGTCTTCTTAAGAAACGGTGTAAGAACAACGGAACAACAGGGCTGGGAAACGCAGGAGGCTTGAGCAGATAAAGCCGGCAGCTCAGGCCGCACTGAAAGAGCCAGCAACAGGAAAGCTATTGAACTGTGATGGATTCCAAATAATAGCCAGGATAGGAATGGGCAACAAGACAACGAAAGGAATAGTATACACTGGAGCATCAAGAAGTGCAAAAAGCATGAACAGGTACCGACACTTGAGAAAACAGGGCAGATGGAGCTTAACTCGATCGGAAATAACATTAGCCAACGGATCGAAACAGAAGACCGTGGATAAATTTACGGCAGAAACCCAATTCGAGGGGAAATCATTTATCATTAACTTTATGATCTTAAAGCAAGTAGCAGGTGGAATTCGGTTAGGGATGGATTTACTGGCCGGGGCGCACAGTATACTACGGTGCGAGGAGCTGGAGTTGGAAATAAAGACCGTTGACGACAAAGATGACGAGGAAGACCAAGGAGAAAGGAGAAACTGTGACGAAGAGGGAGAACCATCGGATGAGGAGGTACAGGAATTTCTGGATACACAGAGGCAAGTATTTGTAAATATGCAGGGAGTTAGTAACATTTCGACACAAAATGTATCTAACTGATGATAAGCCAATAAAGCACCGGTACTATCCGCGCAACCCAAACCAACAGGCCATCATCAACGAACAAGTGGATGAACTACTAGCTCTTGGGCTGATCGAACTCTCACGTAGTCCGTACAGTGCACCGGTGGTACTGGTAAAGAAAAAAACATCAAGTGGAGGATGTGCATAGACTACAGGTTGCTGAACGCATACCCGGTACCAAGAATGAACCTTTTACTGGACACGATAATTGGACCAGAAATGGAACCATTCGTGTTCGCATACTTGGACGATATTGTCATGATAGGACGAAGCAAGAGGGAACATCTGGAAAAACTTCAAGAAGTTTTCAAAAGATTGCAGGGGGCAAACTTGAAAATTAATCCAGACAAGTGTCATTTTTTTCAATAGGAACTAAAGTACCTAGGACACGTAGTGAGTCCCCTTCAAAACCTGATCAGGAATAACAGAAATTTGAATATAATAAAAAGCACCGAAAAGCATTTGGAAGCCTGAAACAGAGCCTAACAAGTGCACCGGTATTGTAGTGTCCAGACTTCACACGGCAGTTTAAGCTACAGACAGATGCCAGCGATCTAGGCATAGGCGCAGTGCTGACACAAGTTGCGAGGACGGAAAGCACGTTATTTCGTACACAAGCAGAAGGATAAGCAAGGTAGAACAAAACTACAGCGCAACAGAAAAAGAGTGCTTTGCGATATATTAGAGCATAAAAAAGTACAAAATGTACTTGGAAGGCTACCAATTTGTCGTAGTCACCGACCACATGGCACTTAAATGGTTAAATTCCATAGAAAGTCCGTCCGGTAGAGTCGCCAGATGGGCGCTAGGCCTGCAGCCATTCCAGTTCGAAGTGCAGTATAGAAAGGTTGCGGTTGCGGATGCCCTGTCCAGAAATCTAGGAGTAGAGCTAAAAACAAAAGGCGCCACGGAGGAGTGGTTAGAACAAAGATTCGAAAAAGTGGAAAAAAACCCACGAAACGGAAAGTTTCAAATAGAAGGAGGCAGACTCTACAAGCTACATGAGGTCCAAAGGACCTACAGCCGTGGAAAATGTGCGTAAAGGAAGAGGCTGCGTGCTCAGGTATTGCGCGGACGCTCTGTGTAACCCCCTTCTTAAATTGTTTAAATTATCTTTAGAAACTTCTGAATTTCCCCTTATTTGGAAGGAATCCTTTATTATTACTCTCCACAAAAAAGGTAGCAAGTCGGATGCCAGCAACTATAGGGATATCTCTAAGTTGTCAGCCATTTCGAAACTCTTCGAGAATGTAATAACTCCACACTTGCAGCATTTGTGCAGATCCGTAATTTCTCCATGTCAGCATGGTTTTATGAGGCGAAGATCAACCACTACAAATCTCTTGGAAGTTACCTCATTTGTTATTAGAGGGTTCCAACGCAACTTTCAAACCGATGTGATTTACACGGACTTTAGTAAAGCTTTTGACTCGGTTAATCATTCTCTTCTTGTAAGGAAGCTCGACTTAATTGGGTTCCCTGTTGATCTTCTTAAATGGATTTTGAGTTATTTGTCTGACAGGACTCAAAAAGTTCTGTTTAAAAATGCTCTCTCCAAATTCCTCAGTGTCACATCTGGCGTCCCACAAGGTAGCCACCTAGGCCCACTGCTATTTTCATTGTTTATTAATGACCTTCCGCTAGTTTTAACCAACTCTAGAGTACTAATGTACGCTGACGACGTTAAACTATGTGTGCAGTATAAGGACAGCTCATGCCAGTCAGATTTACAATCGGATCTTAATAATTTTCAAGCATGGTGTCGTGCTAACCTATTACATCTCAACAGCTCCAAGTGCAAACTGATGACATTTTCGCGTGTCACTCCCCAGTATGCCACTTATATGCTCAATGACTGCTCTTTGGAAAGAATAACTCTTGTCGATGATCTTGGAGTCCGCCTTGATCCCAAACTTTCGTTCTCTGAACACATTTCCTGCATGGTTAACAAAGCCAGAGGCATGCTTGGATTCATTAAAAGGTGGTCGAAGGAATTCGATTCCCCTTATGTAACTAAGAGCCTTTTTGTTTCGTTAGTTCGGCCCATTTTGGAATATGGTTCTTGCGTTTGGAGTCCTAGTTTTGGAGTCCATGTTAACCGCATTGAATCTGTCCAAAAAACTTTTTGCTTTTCGCCTTACGGGGCTTAACCTGGGATGCAAACCTGAGATTACCGTCTTACTCTAGTAGACTTCTATTAATTAACCTTCCCTCCCTAGCGAATAGTAGAACGATGCTTGGTGTCGTCTTTCTACATAAGCTTATTCATGGGGACGTGGAGAGTCCCTTCCCAGACTAACTTCCAGATCCTATATCCCCTTGGTCACTGCAGGAGGGAGTATGAAATGCATGAGCCCTTTAGAGTTTTATGCACCAATTACAACCGCCTCTATGACTATATTGCTAGTAGTGATAGTCTTCCTAAACTTAAAACTACTTTGCTTGTAGAATTAGCCCGTAATTTAGCACCTTAGCAATATTAAATATTCCTCGTTCTTTTATACTTTCCTCTTCTCACGCGTCTATCAAGAACGCGTTCGTGCCGTACGTCACACGGCTGCGCCTCTCGGTCGGTTGGGCGGGAGGTGGGAATCGATGGGACCCGCGCGAAAAAAAAAAAAAAAAAAAAAGACAAAGAACAGCGAAGCAGGACACCTGGGAATCTTCAAAACGCTTAAAAGGGTGAAAACCCGTTACTTCTGGACAAAATTAACAAAGGACGTAAAAAAGTTTGTGAGAAGATGCGAGTGCTGCCAACGGTACAAGGGAGTGAAAGCCAGCAATTCGAGACTGGGTATGGTGCAAAACACACTTCCTATCGAAAGTCGCGGATAATTTCAATGCCAAGCTTATAGCCAGGAGACGGACATAAGATACTTTGTATCCTGCTCGACACCAATTACCGGTAAATCTACACACTATTGAAGAGCCAACGTAATTTGCAAAACACTCAGCAATGGCCAAAGTTTTAGCGGCATCGAAAATCATCATCTGGGACGATTGCACAATGGCGCATAAACGTGCATTAGAAGCACTTAACCAAACATTAAAAAATTTACGCAATGACTTGAGATGTTTTGGATGAGCAATGATTTTCCGCCAAATACTGGCCGTAATTCCCGGATCTATGGCTGCCGACGAAATAAACGCTTGCCTTAAATCGTCAAATCTATGGCGCTATGTGAAGAAACTGCATAAGAGTTACATTGCTTAATGATACATCTGCTGCAGATTTCTCGAAGCAATTGCTGACTATCGGTAATGGTCAAGTACCTGTCGATGAATCGAGTGGCTGGAAGCAGATCCCTGGTCGAGTTCGATCGGGGATGCTGACCAATTATAGTCGGGCGGACCTGAGCAAGACTTTAAAAGGCCCCGCCTCAGATCAGGCGTGTTATGCGACCCGTGCTCGCTGACTTACAGGTTCAAAGCTGAGGGGCTAATCCAGCTGTGTTTGAACGGAGCCTTCCCAGGGCCGTGCAACTCTGGGTCGTAAGTGGCTCTGCCGTGGCTTAGGATCGACAACTTGAAAGCCACACAACCCCTCTGGCCCGCTGCGCTCATCAGTTCGAGTAAAGCGGGCGATCATGTACTAAGATGAACAACCAACGCCGTGCTTCTGACCTCGTGGGGAAGGTTAAGTTTATAAGGCATAGGCCAGACAGCCATACAGAGGACTGGGCCATCCTCAAGGCGGAGAGAAAAATGAAGACAAGTCATCCATTTCTCCTACTTATTAACCAGCGCTGCCTGCCGCATCTCGAAGAGAGATACCATAAAATCCGGTACGGTATCAGGAAGATACCGGATACAGGAAGATATCACGGTTTTCCTTTCCTGATGATCCTTCTAAGGGAGAAGGACATCGACATTGCGCTACTACAAGAAGCATGGACCAGGGACGAGCCAGTTCCTGGTCTAACACTGCCTGGTTACACCCTACAATATACCAACTCGACAGGTAGAACGAGAGCATGCATAGTTAAAAATAATTCTAATCTCACCACATGGGATCTAGCAGTTTCCAGATTCGTGACAGCGGATGGGATAGGCATGATAATCACATCATGGTACATGACGACCCAGCTCCGCCAGAACCGGTGGTCAAGCTGCTGCAACGGGCTGAAGAGACGAAGGCAACCCTGGTGATGGGGTGCGACGCGAACGCGAGACACACGCTCTGGGGAAGTTCTGAGACAAATTAAAGAGGGTAGTCACTTTTTGATCATATTTTATGTAGTAACGTCACAATTTGTAACAAAGGGAGTACACCAACCTTTGTATTCCCGAGTTCGGAGGACTTTCAAGGGTGGGAGGAGGTGTTAGATCTTACCTTACTCGTAGAACACAGCCAATATACGATCAGAAAATGGAATGTGTCGCTACAACAGTCGTTTTCAGATCACAGGTACATATTCTTTGAGCTATTGATACCGGCTAACAAGACTATACCGAGTTGTAATCCACGGAAAACAAACTGGGTCAAATTAAGCGGAATTTTCCACGCTAAGGTAAGTAACAGGATAATAAAGGTACAATCCTCAACAGGGGCCCTCGACACAGAGGTGGAGGACCTCACGAACATTCTAAACAACGCCTTCAACAAAACAGGTTCTGGTAGACACACACTTTCCAGGGAACGTGAGTGTAAACTCGGTGCGAGGGACCTCAAGAACGATACAGAAAAACACGTCAACTGGAGACTATATCACCACTGAAAAGATATAATGGGCGATAGACTCCTTCGATACATATATACAATACAATACAATACAATACAACAACAAAGGATAGTATTAGCATGTGGCTTAAAGCCATACATGAGTCGAACATCAACCTTGCGCACATACCGCTTACGTGGAGAAAAGATTATATTTATACCAAAACCTGGCAGGAGAGGACATATCCTAGTAAAGGATTATAGACCAATCAGCCTAACATCCTTCATCCTGAAGACGATGGAGAGGTTAATGCACATACATATAAGAGATAAGGCGAAGATTTATCATCTGTCGGACGCCCAACATGCGTACCGGGAAAGTCGATGAACCGAGACAGCACTAAATAAAGTTGTGAGTCACGTCGTGAAATCACTAAACTATAAACAATACATGATGGCCATCTTCTTAGATATAGAATGTGCGTTCAACAACGTGAACGCCGAACCCATCCTGGGCTCTGGGAGAGATGCATCAGAGAGTGGATAGGTGCTGTGCTGACGAGTAAGATGATAATAGCCGAACTAGATGGCACTCACCTTCCACAAGTAGTGAAGAGAGGCACACCCCAGGGCGGAGCCTTATCGCATCTACTACGGCTAATCAACATGAACCACATTTTGAAGGATCTCAAATGTGGTGGAGTAAAGGCGGTAGCATACGCCGACGACGTAGTGCTGCTAGTATCAGGTCCATTCCCTGACGTCATAAGCAACATAATGTCGGGAGCTTTGGAACGCTTAAATAACTGCAGACTAGGGATTAACCCAATAAGAAAGAATTAATGCTATTTACAAGGAGATCAAAGATCCCAAAGTATGACATGCCGAAGATAAATGGCATAGAGTTGAAACTTTCAGAGCAGGCGAAGTATTTAGGAGTAATACTGGACCCAAAGCTCTCATGGAAGCGTAACATCGAAGAAAGAGTCAGGAAGGCAGGAATTGCTTTCTACTCTTGTAGAAAGATGTTTGGGAAGAACTGGGGACTACACTCAAGGACTGAAATGTGGCTCTACACATCAGTATTTATACCAATACTGATATACGGGGCTCTATTGTGGCCGGCACAGACTAGATCCTACAACATCACAAAACTAACCAGGATACAGCGTTCACCAAGCCCGGGGGCAACGGGAGCTTAGCGTTCATACCCATGGACGTAATTCTAAACATTTTGCCGATTGACATATTCATCAAGGATTCCGCGGCCCAGAGTGCGGCAAGACTCAGAGCAAGCAAGTGCTGGAGAGATCACTGCATAGGCAATTGTACTATTCTTGAAGGGATCACAACACAAATTGACAAGGGAGTAGACTACATGACAAACGAAATTGGATTCGGAAACAGCTACAACACCTCCTACCTGTCGAGGGACAAGTGGACTAGAGGCAGAGTAACCGAACAAGATGAGGTATCACTCTACACCGATGGCTTCAAGATGAGCTGTAGTGTGGGAGCTGGGGTCTTCGCTGAGAGCTGGGGGATTGAATCGACTTTCAGTCTCCCAGCATCAGCGACGGTCTTTCAGGCAGAGGTACTCGCAGTATTGGAGGCAGTTAGACTATTAATACAGCGAGGCTTTAATAATACCAACGTGAGGATTTACTCTGATAGCCAGGCCGCAATCAAAGCTCTAGCAGCAATCAGAACGAACTCACAGCTAGTGGCAGAATGCAAGAGAGCCTTAAATGATCTTGCCGGATTAACCTGGGTGCCAGGGCACAACGACATACCAGGGAACGAGAAGGCGGACGAGTTAGCCCACAAAGGCTCAATCGAGAACAGCAATATTAAAAGGATACCAATAGCAAGAAACACAGTACAGTCTAAGATCCATAACTACTTCAAAGCTAGGGCCAGCAGAGAATGGTCAAGGACGAGTCAGAACCGAAGATCGAAGCTTTGCTGGCCGAACTACGACAAACAACACACTAAAGATCTGATATCCCACAGCAAGAAGGATATCAGCAGGATCACGGCAGCTTTAACTGGTCATTGGGCGTTAGGATCGCACGCAATGAAGATGGGGCTGCCCTATAACACCCGCTGCAGAAGCTGCAAAGAACCATCGGAGCAGGAGACGCCAGAGCACTTGCTCTGCCACCGCCTAGCACTAAACAACACTAGATTACGTAATTTCGGTGCGTTCCAGTTGGAATCGCTGGGGTTAGTAGGAAAACTCAAGATCACGGCTATCCTTGCTTTCCTCAACGATTCTGGTTGGTGCTAGAGATGACTATTTACAACCATGATACGGAGGGTGTGGATCAAAACGGAGCCTAGCTCTATTTGTAGGCTCAAGAAAGGGTCTCATCACTTCTACCTACCTACCTTCCTAGTCCTTGAAAAGAGTTCTTAAAATCGAGCTCTTTTACTGTAAATCTTGGAGAAGATATATTGCTGAGATTGAGACATCTGTGTGCATGTATTTGATTTCAATTGTGGCTGCCTATATAGAATTTTCCCTAGTGTTGTCGATGATTTTAAATTTCAGACCCTTTTTTACAAGAATTCCGGTGCCTTCGTGGGCTCTATAAGACGGATGATCAGCTCTTATTGTGTCGTATCAAACTACTTTAAAAAATGATTTACTGGTGAAGTGTGTTTCTGAATCAAGCATGATGTCGATTGCATTTGTTTTTAAAAATAAATATATTTCATTTACATGGTTGGAAAGCCTATTGGCACTCCAGATTCCTAGGTTTAGACATATTTGCATAATTTATTGACCAGTAACATTATCATGTTAAGTAAGTTCTTGGTGAGTTCAAATTGTTTTTCTAAAAGATGTTCTATTCGTTCTAGGGAAGTATGGATCTTGTTATGCATCTGTTTTCGACCAGTAGCTAATTGTTTAGAGATGAGCTCCTTATAGACTCTACGCCTGTTTGTAAGGGGGCTCTATTTTAAAAATTGCGTTACCAATGTGCTAAACTTCGTAAATATCTTTGTTATTATTGTTGGGTTCAATATCAAGAAAGAACAAATTTAATGGCTATTTGGTTCCACGGCTTTTAATGTTATTTATGCTCCTTATGACCTTTAGACTCCAAGTCTCTTTTAATTACCTCAATATTCGTTGAGAAGTGAAGATTCTTTATAACGACCCAAAATGCTTTTTCATGTTTAAGGTTACATTTGTGAAACTTGACAAAGTCACTAGCAAGATCTTTAACGAGGGACCTGTGTACATCAATAATGTTCACGACAAAAGGGCGTTTATTTCCCAGAGGCAGTGTGATCCCGTACACCCTCGCTCTCTCTCCCTCTTCCGTTTGACTTTCGGTCCATAGAGCTTCCAATCCGCTCTGAGATGTTAGTTTAAGTCTTCATGTATATTTTTTTTTTTTTTTTTTTTTTTCAATTATGGACGTTGATGCACTACGGTCAGTACATTCAAGTGGCCCGTATGACACCAAGCACGTGCTTGTTCGTGTTAGGTGTTAGTACGCGCGACAAATAAAAGTATAGAGAAAGGAATACGAGGAAATGGCTACTAGCGTGCTGCCAGATTGTTTACTTGCATGCGTGTTAAGTGGGTTAGAATTAAAGTTTTTAGTTTGGGAAGGGTATCTAAAGTTGATGTTATTATGTACAAATCCTTATAATTTGCACATAAGACTCTTAAGGGTTCATGCAATTCAAAGGACGTTCTACAGTGGCGCAAAACTATGGGTATATAAGACCTAGTATTTCTACTTGGCACGTGAAAGTTAAGCTGACTCAAAAGGTCAGCACTTTCAACGTCACCATGAATAAGGTTGTAAATAAAGGTAATACCTAGCATAGTTCTACGATTGGATAAAGATGGTAAATTGATTAATAGGAGTCTACTGGAATAAGAGGGTAACCTCTGGTTCGTATCCCAGTTTAAACCGCGTAAAGCGAACAGTAAAAAGTTCTTTTGAACTGACTCAATGCGTTTACTGTGGACCCCATACTGAGGGCTCCAAACGCAAGATCCATATTCTAAGATAGGACGAACTAAAGAAATATAAAGCGATTTAGTAACATAGGGGTCATTGAATTCTTTCGACCACCGTTTAATGAAACCAAGCACACCTCTGGCTTTATTTACCATGCACGAAATATGATCAATAAAATGAAGTTTAGGATCCAGGCGGACTCCCAAATCGTCGACAATAGCGATTCTTTCCAAAGAGCAACAGTTTAGCGTGTAAGTTGCAAGCTTGGGAACGACACGAGAGAATGTCATTAGCTTGCATTTAGAGCCGTTTAAATTTAATAAGTTAACGCGGCACCATGTTTGAAAATTATTAAGATCTGTTTGTAAATCTGACTGGCAAGAAGCGTCCTTATATTGCACGCAAAGTTTGACGTCATCCGCATACATAAGTACTCTGGAGTTAGTCAGAACTTTGGGCAGGTCGTTAATAAATAATGTAAACAACAAGGGTCCCTTGCGGGACGCCAGACGTAACCCTGAGAACATTAGATAAGGTATTTTTAAAAAGGACCATTTGCGTCCTGCCATTCAGATAACTAGAGATCCATCTAAGAAGATCAACCGGAAATCCCATTAAATCGAGTTTCCGAACAAGAAGAGAATGGTTAACAGAGTCGAACGCTTTACTGAAATCAGTATAGATTACGTCTGTTTGAAAGTTATTATGGAAGCCCTTTATTATGAAGGAAGTGAGCTCCAAAAGATTAGTAGTAGTTGATCTTCTCTTTATAAATCCATGCTGACATGGAGAAATGATAGAACTGCAAAGGTGCTGCAAATGTGGAGTAATAATTTTTTCGAAAAGTTTTGGGATGGCCGACAGCTTAGAGATTTCTCTGTAGTTGTTGGCATCCAATTTGTTACCTTTTTTGTGAAGAGGAATAACGAACGACTCCTTCCAAATAAGGGGAAAGTGGGAGGTTTCTAAGGATAAGGTAAACAATTTCAGAAGGGGATTGCACAGGGCGTCGGCACAATACCTAAGCACACAGCCGGGTATTCCGTCGGGTCCTGGCGAAAAAACTGGCTTAACACGGAGAAGATCTGAAAGAATGGAGCTTTCGTTTAAACTAGGACTGAAAATTAAGTTCGATTTGAGAATGATGTTAGAATAAGTCTGATTTGAGTCAATAGAGCTTGAATATGTAGTTTGAAAAAACTACGCAAATAGATCGGCTATTGCCTGATCATTATTGTGAGTGCGAGGAAGGATGAGTAACTGGCTTACGTTTAGTGTTAACAAAATTATAGAACTGTTTTGGGTCCTGAGAAAACTGGGCCCGACAACGAGCAAGATAATTTTTGTAACACTGCGCGTTCAACACGGTGAAGCTTAACCTAGCCGATAAATAAAATGATAGAGCAGATTGAGAACCGGTGCGTTTAAATTTAGTATACAGCCTAGACTTTTTGTTTTTAAGGCGACTCAACTCGCTAGTAAACCAAGGAGGCTTATTTGAGGTTGACGGGTAGTATAATGGAACACACTCAGTAAAACATGACTTCATGGCACTGTAAAAAATATCCACGGCTTCCGCCATGTCAGTGCACATGTATAGATCGGACCAATTAAAATCAGCTATAAGATTATTCAGCCGTTCGAAGTCCGCCTTGTGAAAACAAAGGACTTTTTTGGCTGGACGGTCAGATATATTCTGTAAATCGGCACATCGAAAGTAGGATGATAGGGATCTTCGGGTAGCGTCAGCGGCGCCACCCTGGCTAAACTAACTCTCGCAGGATCTGAAACAAAACAGAGATCAAGCATGCGCTCTAAAGAGTTTCGTACATTGTTGACTTGAGACAGCGAAATGTCAAACAAGCCAGCAATAAAATCATGCTGTGTTGTGGTAAAAGTGAGTTTGTGGAATTATTTGAGGACCAAATAGCCTCTGGGATATTAAAATCACCAAGAACTACTAAGTGGTCCTTATCCGAAAGACGATTGGAGACCATCTGGATAGCGGAAAGATGGTTCCAATAAATAGGAAGTTCCGACAAGGGAGGAATGTAGGAACAAGTAATGAAAATGGAGCTACCATTGACTGATAGCTTCACACAAAGGAATTCAACATCGTTGCACTCCTCAAAAGTTAATAATTCAGACGTGAGGCTGGAGTCCACCGCTATGATGACACCACCCCCACGTCTGATAGGCCGATCCACTCGGTAAACCATGACCGCAGCTGGAAAAACTTCGGAGCTCAAAATCTCCGGCTTTAACCAGGTTTCTGTGAACACGATAATCTGGGAAGCAAACGAAAGACTATCAGAATACAATTTGGGAAGCTTACTACGTAAACCTCTTGCATTCTGATAGGAGATGAAGAGGGAGTCGGTTAGTTTTTTGGAGTGGGAGTCGTAGAGGGCGCAGTGGTCTGGTCAGGCCTGGGAAAACTTATTCCTACAGGCCGCCGTTTCTTCTTCTTAGCCTCAAACTCTTTGACGACAATATACTCTGGCCAGAATTTGGTAGAGCATATTGTGTCAAACAGCTCGTTTGGGACATTTATCTTGAAAGATGAAATGTCCCTAGCATAGGAAAATTTTAATTTCTCCACCTTAATTTTCATTTTTTCGGCTTTAGTTTTGCCTTGAATAAAGGCTATTACATCTTCCGATGTCTGATCAGGGGAAAGCCGCGAAACAAATATCTGTTTCGTAGGTGGGACAACAGTAAGGGCTTTCGGCAATGCAGACGCATTGTCTGGATTGCCAATATCGGCCGGTAATCCGGGCCTGACGCCCTGGGGTGGTAAATTGATGGGGGTCTGAGGGGTCGCAATTTGCGATCCCCCAGGGGACACAACGGAAATCATCGGGGGCACGGTCCCTCCAGCGGCACATTCGGGAACCGAATCTTTCCTCACACTCGACCTCAGAATTCTCGGGTTTAATCCTGAGGTCGATGGAGGCTGCTGTTGAGAACCCACTGCTGGTTTAAAGGATCCGTCAATATGTTGCAGACCAGTAGCAGTTTTTTTGCGCCTAGGGGACTCATTTAATAGCTTAAGGCTATTAAATTGAGTATCTAGCGCCAAGAACATATCATGAGTTTTGCGGAAACTCGATAATATGTCTTTAAAACCGCTCCTTGTTTGCCGCATAAAAGACATCATCGCTTTCAACCTCGCGACAGGCGTCACAGCAGTAACGCAAACCAATGTTTCGTCTCAGATCGTCTACCGTCCGCGCTACAACACCAATGCACTTGGCATGCACAATGTTGTCGCACAGCCAGCAGCCGATCGGAAGATCGTTAGCTGCAATTACCTTCTTGCAGGTTTTAAAAGTACAGACAATAGCGGACATTATAATTAGTTACCACTGTAAAAATAAGAAAACAGTGCAGCTGCACAGAGAACAGAAAAGAGAGAGAGGGTTAGCGGGTGAGCGTGGGAGCAAAAGCTTACTAGATTAACGTTTAGCTGTCGCGACGGCGCAAGCTAAACAAACAAGGCGCAAAAAGGAATAAATAATTAGCACAAGCAAATCACTGGCAGCACAAACTAAAATTGTGAAAATAAATAGAATTAAATGCACAAATCAAGAAAGCTGCATGCACGCGAAGTGAACGGGAACTTTATTTAACACAAGGTAGAGGATTTATGTAAAACCCCGGTGGTTTTAAATGCAAAATATTCACAAAACGAGAGCGCAAGAAAAAAACACGTCCGTTCACTTGGAAGAGAGAAAGTTAGTTCTAATTCATACTTCTACCAATAAAGACCGCACGTCGCGCACTTTAACACCGCACAAGATAAGTAATATTTACATTTGCTGTCGGTTATACAGTTTAGATTTGCGAAACTCAGTTCACCTAACTTCTCTGTATGATTATTGCCTAAAATCCAAGTCCGATTGACTACGGACTACGGCAGCTTCCTATTCCAAACAAAATTAGTTTCCGCATATTTATCCGTGTGTTTAAATTGATGCCAAAAGCCGCAGTGAAACTTCCAATTCCTAATTTCTCTTCGTTCACTGTGTTTCGCTTGCATTTATTTCTACCTACATACGTAATTATATATGCTCCTACACTAATCTATAATTGCCACCAGCAATTTACACAAAATTATTAATTAATTGAATATATTAAATTCCAAATATATCGGCAAGGTATTTAAGTTATATACAATGTAATTATATATATAATCGTCGGCAAGTCGACGCTCCGATTTTTGGCAATTTTTTCCGCCTCGTTGTCTCCGCTATTCTGCCTTGACATACGGCTAATGCACAAGCAGATTCACGCACGCCTTATCTTCGTAAACAGTACCGCGCCAAATACAGCAGCGGTCAACTGAAAAAGTCCACCCACAGAAAATAATTTTTAAATTATTTTTCATAATATTTCAAAGAACTAATTCAGTTACAAATTTAAGTGCGCTTCCATATCCGCATATTATTGATTTAAGGCCGAACCTTCCGCATATAACCAATATATTCGACAAAGTAAAATTCTAATTTATTTTCCAATAGGTTCCTTAATTCCAAAATCTATCTTTCAACAAATATAAATCTTTCGGGGAAAAAAAATAATATATATACTATATATATTAAAACAGACGAGATTTTCTAATTTCTCCAATATGACTCCATCAATTCTAAATAAATGTACTATGACCTGTGACCGTCTGAGTCACTTCGAGTCCAGAGTCTGCAATCCAGCAGCACCCAGTCCATCCAAGTACACCTGCCAAATTCACCTCGACCAAGTCCGGGTGCTATGGGACAAGGTCGAGAAAGTGTACGAAGCTTGTTGGCATAGGGGGTGCGGCGGACACCGTGCCTACTCTTAAGGCAAAATACGAATATTCCTATTTCGTTTACGAAAGGTGTGCCGCCCAGTTCGTGGAACAGATCGATGCGCTCTCTTCCAAGGCAGCTGAAGTGCAATCCCTTGCGCCCCAAAATTCCTTTCCGTCTGGCTGTCGCCTTGCTCCTTGCGATACGGAAGTTTTCTCAGGCGATAATATTCGCTGGCCGACCTTCCTAGACCTTTTCACAGCGGTCTATATTGACAATCCAGCGCTGACCCCTGTTGAAAAGTTGTTCTATTTAAAGGCCAAGACAAGTGCTGAAGCTAATTCCATAGTTTCCAAGTGGACACTCACCAACGATGGTTTCCGCTCAGCCTGGGAAAATCTTTCTGAGCGTTTCGAAAATAAACGTGCGTTGGTGAACAGCCAACTGAACAATTTATTGAGCATGCTGTCCTTTCCACATGAATCTTCGACAGCCTTGAAGGAGCTGCAAAATACAATTCAAAATTGCCTCACGTTCCTAAATTTGTCCGGTCTTCCTACGGATAATTGGGATTGTCTATTGGTTTATTTGTGTTCCACGAAGGTTCCAAAGCTGACACTCTCATTATGAGAGCAATCCTTACCGAATAAAACCGAAATTCCTAAGTGGTTAGAACTTGATTCTTTTCTGACTGAGCGCCATAGAACTCTAGAAACTATAGATTCTATCCAACCTTCTCCGGTGCGCCTCCATCCGTCCAAATCGACACCCTCCAACGTGTCACCTCGAGTCCTGAAATCCTTCAGTACGAGGATCATTCCAATACCGAAAGAATGCGATTTATGTTCTAAAGGGAACCACCCAGTGCGTAAATGTCCACGCCTTCTCCAGATGACGACAGAGGATCGTACCTCCTTCATCAAAAAGAAGCAGTTGTGCTTAAATTGCTTTGCAAACGGGCATCAATTTCATAAATGCACAAGTGTCCACAAATGTTTTACGGGTCACGGTCGGCATCACACTTTGTTGCATCCAAGCAATTGCTCCTCCAGTGTTCCGATTCCGCCTGATACCGCCAAACAATTATCCGGACCGATCCAAAAGATTTCCTCGTTCTCCACACGAGTTACCACTTCTCCCAATTTCGTCAATTACTGGGTTCCATTTGGCGAGAACAAATGCAGACGTTCCCGAGGTATTTTATCCTACCCATGCCGAGTCTGCCAAGGGAACCATCCTCTTCGGAAGTGCCACCGTTTTCTTCGACTTAGCACTGAGAAACGGCTCCAGGCTTTCATCGAGAAGAAATACTGCGTCAATTGCTTAGCCCACCACCATTCTACAGGATCTTGTCGCAGTGACGACCGATGCCAATCGTGTGGTCAGGATCACCACACGCTTCTACATATCTACGAGCGCTCAGCATATTCAACGCTTTCCCGAGCTTTCTGATATTCTTGCTGCGTATCCTTGCAATGGGGGGGGAGAATGTTCACGCCAAAAGGGCGTTTATTTCCCAGAGGCAGTGTGATCCAGTACACCCTCGCTCTCTCTCCCTCTTCCTTTTGACTTTCGGTCCATAGAGCTTCCAATCCGCTCTGAGATGTTAGTTTAAGTCTTCATGTATTTTAGTTCTAATTCATACTTCTACCAATAAAGACCGCACGTCGCGCACTACCCCGAAAATAGTTTTTTCCGTGTTTTACTTATCGAGTTTTTCCAGGTGTTAGCCACCCCCTCCATTTCAAATAGTCTTAGCCATAACTCTCACCGACCATTTATAAAGGAAATTTTTTTTTAATTTTCGTTTCGAGGTAGGCTAGCATATTACTAATATCACTAACATCCGATAAGAAGATATGTGGCGGCTTGGCTGGTTCATCAATTTTGTCTTCAGTTCTCGAACCCATGTCGTTTTCGTCTGCATCATTACCTTTTTCAATTGGTGCGCTTTCAGCTAAGATACCGAAATTTTTTCTTCTTGGTTTTGTCTCTTGATACCCTTTGGCATAGGTTTAGTTCTTTGCCAGCTCCAGGGCGATAAGTCGTCTACGTCATCGCTCATGTTAACAACACTTTATTGGTGTTTATAGGCAAATGCCGTTATGTTTTTGTTTTGTTTTTTTCGCAAATTGCGTTACTGTTTTTGATAGATTAAGCGCAGCTTCCACGTAGAATTTAGGCACGTCTTGACTCGGAGAGTGAACTTGCTTTTTGTTGGTGTGGGTGGCTACTGCTCAGCAGAAGTCACAGGCCACAGCTAGGCAAGGAATTTTGGAAGCAAATCGCACACGATTTTTTTTTTTTTTTGGAGATGGAACACGTTCGATGTCTATGACAGCTAACGCGAAGTGGAAAGAATTTAAAGGGCGAATATTGTGGACCGTACAGTCCTAGAAATGTGTGGTGCGTTATGGGCGTTTTACCTCCTATCGAGTTCGCGTTAAATGTTGTGTTATTTGGTCTGGGGTTTTCTATTAGATTGGTCTGAATGTAATTTTGGTTTGAACCAGTATCTACAAGAAATTTTAAACAATTTTCCGTCCTTCTTTCTGCATTTAATATAAGGGAGCGAAGAACGATTTAGCCTAAAAATGTACGTCGGGGGCAATGACTAGTGTTTCGTTACTGTCTGACTCATTTTCTTCGGCAGAGTGCTCTGGCAATTCGTGTAAGCCTTCTTGCTATTACTCAGCAAAGTACTCGGCCCATTGCTCATTTTGTTCTTGTTTCCGATTGAAGGGGGGCGTTTAGTAAACGCATCGGTAGTCTGAGGCCTATTCATGTAATTCACCACTTTGGTGTGCATCGATGGATCTACTTCCATAGGGACTGGCTTGGGTTTAGGTTTTGGAGCCTGGGGTCTCGGTGGTATGGCATATTGTGGCCATGGGGCCCCCACGACTGGTTGAGGGTATTGCTGAAATGGTTGTGTGGGTTGCCGAAATGCCTGGGCCGGCATAACCTGTTGCGGCCCATAGGCGTTTTGGGGGTTTGGGCTATAATAAAGCCGGGGGTCAAAATTTCTCCAAACTATTGGTGTTTGGTTAGGTGTTTGTCAGGTGTAACCCTTTTTGCCAAATGACGCATTTTGTTGTTGCCTGGGCCTGAATCTAGGAGGCATATGCGTTTCTTTGCTCTTGCTTTTCTACGTCTTCGCACAAATGGAGTGCGTGACTGAGATCTATAGGTTCTTTCATAGCCAGGTGCCTTGGTAAGTCACCATTTAAACCACTTATGAAAGTGTCCAAGGCTGTTTCGCTATAGACCCTCGTTAAGGCCCTTATACTTTCGGGTGACTCCTCTTGGGCATTTACTTGGTTCAGAATCAGGGAAAGCTGGTGGAATACTGCTTGGTAGAATTCAGTGATGGACATTTTCCCTTGAGTCATTGAAAACAACTGATACTGTAGTTTTTTAAGATCGCGTTGGTCCGCGTATTGCTTGGATAAGAATGTGGAGATCGCTTTCGAACGGGTTCGCCAACGACATGAGTTCGAACAGCTAAAGTTAACAAGTAGTACGTAAACGCAATCTCTTGACCTTCGTAGGTTTTCATTATTGCGGTCCACGTTCATTTTCCACGAGCTAAAGATATATCTTTGATTAATGTTGCTATATCTGGTACTTTCTCCTGATCTGGCTTTAGGGGCGCGTTGTACTTTACGTCTCTCAAAGACTCAAAACCTTCATTGTATTCTTCATTTAACGTTTTTTTTATTAGCCTTTTGAGTAGTGACTTAAGCTCAGAAGAACTGGCCTGGTCGGCAATACCGTTCACCGTGCTGGTTGTTGTTCGCCGAGATCCTGACGCTGTATAGCCCATACGGAGGTTGGCAAAGGAATCGCTTAACTCTCTTCAGCGGACAGCATGGACTTTAGCTACGTAATTCTCAATCGGAAGTAAAGGGAATTTTTTTTTCTAACTTAAAACTGATGCTTGAGGACACTGTCAAGGAACTAACGGTCGAAGTTAGGTAGGCAGGTGTAAGTGGTGAGGTCACCCCGGTGATCTCCAATTAGAGCTGAGCTCAGTTTTTGTCCACCCCCTCTTTTGGCAGTAGTCCACGCATCCCCTCAGTAGCAGCCCGTGCCATTCAGGTAGGCTAGGATGGCAGTCACTGGCTGCCTTCCAACTTCCCCAAGTGACTCAAGCTGGTAGGCTCCAAGGTGACACGCTCTTTGTCGGTTGAGTGCCGGGCAGTGACACAGTAGATGCTCTGGTGTCTCCTGCTGGCTTGGTTCCTTGCAGCTTCTGCAGTATGGGTTGTGGGGTAGGCCTATCTTGCAGGCGTACCTGCCTATTGGCCAGTGGCCGGTGATGGGTGCCGTTACCCTCCTAATGTCATTTTTATTCTTGGAGAGCAGCTCTGCGGTCCGTTTAGATCTTGTGTGCTCCGTCCTCATCGACCATTCCTTGCCGTATTTTGGGCTTTACTTGGGCTGCTACCCAGTCCACAGGCTTTTGCCCATGAATTGAGTTTAATCAGCGCCCTTGTCATTAGTTCGCTGATAAGATTGGGGAATGGTCCCGAAGTGAGTAGGACTACGTAATCTGCCTATGCTACAACTTTGACTCCTTCGCTGTTGAGTGCTCTCAATATGTCGTCCATGTTGATTAGCCATAGCAGAGGAGACAAAACTCCTCCCTGAGGTGTGCCCCTCTTCCTAAATCTTGTGTTATGAGTGCCACTCAGTTCATTACCTTCGCCTTCCTTATCCCGTACCGGACCTTATAGTCTGTCTTCTCCAGCCGCTTCAGGCATCGCTTGTTGATGAGGAACAAGAACGGTTGGCTTGTCTTTATCACTGGCTCCGCCTTCAGTATGGCCCAGTCCTCCATGTCGACATCCTGGTTTAGAGCTCTCAGAGTCTTGAGCGCCCTGTCATAGTTAGTGAGCCCCTTGGGCAGCCAGATGCGAGCTCTGGGTCTCTTCGGGATATCCGTAGCGGGGACGAGCTTGATGCTTATCCCCTTCCATGCGTTGCTAATCTTTTCAACGCACTCCTCCAGGAAGTTCCTTGAGGACTCGTCGTCGCACCTGATCACTCGGTGCCCTCTAACCATGACTGAAGAGTCAAAGGATGGTGTCGGACTATTTGGCTCTGAAAGTATCTTGTCTGATGCCATCTCGGACAGTCTGGTCTCGACCTCATTCCATTTCTCTAGCAGCGATCGCCTATCGTCGTTGCGCTCGTTCACCAGTGCCATGGCGAGGCTGTCTCTTGCCACCTCGCTGAACTTCTTTGCCGGCTTGACGAACGACGTCGCTCGTGGGGGCCCCCTTGGCGTCCTTAGTCCTTTTCATAGCGCTCTCACTCACTTCGTGTGAGCGGTTGCGCTTCGATTTTGGTGGCAGGGAAGCTTTTAGGTGCTGTCTTTCGTAACGCTTAAATTTCTCCACAATCACTTGGCATTTGGCCTTGTCGTCAATGTCGCGCTGGTCAATCTTGTCCTGCATCTCATTTTTGACTATCTTTGCCAGAATGAAACGGGATAAAGCCCGCAAATAATTGCCTGCGCCTTCTTTTGCTAGTGGGTGTACGTTTTTGGCCCAACGTTTCCT
This sequence comes from Drosophila jambulina, assembly GCA_018152175.1. Taxonomy (NCBI): domain Eukaryota; kingdom Metazoa; phylum Arthropoda; class Insecta; order Diptera; family Drosophilidae; genus Drosophila; species Drosophila jambulina. The sequence goes on along the minus strand of JAECXH010000017.1, from coordinate 3,174,391 downwards.
ATTTCGTCATCTGCTTGGCTTGCCTCGGAAGTACGAGCTTTCTGTTGTATCGTTTGGGGAGTACTTGCCTTAGCATTCCCCGCAGAGTTCGACGGAATTATTGTCTCATCATCCGAGCGCAGCAACTCGTCCTCGTCAAACTCCGAGGTGTTGTGGGAATTTACCTCTCCCGTGAGGTCCGAAGTGGATTGTTGTTTTGTATCCATGTTCATAAACGACCGCGTTGCTCGACAAGGCAAGCGCGGCGGGCCTGAGCGGTTTGGGGCTTTGAAGGTCGACCGTGGCTTCGCCCCTTAGTCACGGCAAGGCTGGTTCTGACCCGAGTCGAGTTGGTGCTCCGTTTGAGCCAAGAAATATTCATCAACAGATGCCGCGCTGACTTTGCCTTATTTGGTGCACCCTTACCACCTGGTCAGGCTGGCGAAAGTCCTTCACGAGTGTGCCGGCTGGGCAATGGGCACTGTATTACCCGTACAACGGGTAGTGTACTGCCGCCTGCTCTGTCCGAGATAATGCAGTGTCTAGCTAAGGCTTCGGTTCAATTCCTTCCGCTCAAAAACCCGGAGGAAATGAACCATTAGCCATTGCTGAAGGTGCCTGGCGGAAGGCATAAAACGCAAGTGGGTGGTTTCCCCGGTGTTCGCGCCAGAAGGGCGCTTTAGTTCGAGCGGCAGTGTGGGAGCGAGCAAGCTCGCTCTAGCGGTGCTTGGACTCTCGCCGCTCTTACGGTGCTAGTGCTCGCGCCGTTTGAGCGAGGCTAGTGCTTGCGCCCGCTCTCCCGATCATCGGTCATTCTCGCTCTCCCCCCTCTTTCCGCCTCCGAAGGGCCTCTCCACCGGCCGCAGCGATGCAGCGCTCGCTAATTTAAGTTTAGTATTAAGCAAGAACTGAAGCAATAAAGTGACGTGAAGTTAATCCAAGACGCCGCCACCCACTCTTCTTCTTTTTGGACCAAGGGACTTGGGAATTTTCTACTGGCTGCTCCGACCGCCTACAACCCCCACAAACCACAAGAATCTTTGGGACTCCGCCCCCTCCATTTCATGGTCCTTCGATCGCCGGATTATTTTGGATCCACCAGCGCCCCTCTTTGCGGATTTTTCTAAAGATAAGTACGACTACGTCCAAAGTCCATTCGTCCGTGGTCGCCATATTCATTTTTCGACGGCGTTTTTCTTTCCCTCCGATTCCAGTGAAAAGTGAAAAGTGATATATAATATATTTGTGTATGTACATAGACATAAGCCAGCCGCAGTAAACTTGTTCTTTTTTTTAAAGTGCAAAGTGCTTTGCCAATATTGGCCCCCTACCACTGTACACTGTGATCCGCTGGCGTACATACATTTATATACATACACATATATATTACATCCAGCTATCCAAGTTTCACATTCACATCCATACATCACGTCCGTCACTAAACTGCCTTGCACCTTCAAGAAAAATAATTTATATATATAAATAATTTAAACAATATACAACACAAATTTTATAATTACATACAAATAAAATTGCGACAAAACATTTTCCTAAAAATATACATATACTACCACATATTAAAATTCATCTGCATAATTTAACTTAAATTATATATGTACATATATACAAACACACACCAAAACATACCAATTTACTCCCAATCCTCTGCAACTTAATAAATACAAAATAAAATTTATCCGCCCAAATTAAAACCTTTATAGAAATTATTTATTATAATAAAACCATATCAACACACACTCACAAACATTAAATTAGACTGACACAAATTTAACAAAACATAATAATAACTTAAATAAAAATCAATAAAGGCTAAAATCTAAAGCTAGAATAAATAAAGGTGTACTTAAATAATTATTTGGGTTTTTTTTTGTTTCACTCCGATTTACATCCATACATATATACATATATTTGGGCCAACCTCGCGCTCTTCTGCGCTGAGCAACTAACTCCGGAATTTTTAACACACATATACATATGTACATACAGCGGCCAGCCTCGTGCTATTCTGCGCTGAGCGACAAATTCCGCAAACTTCTATACACACATACATACATACATTGCAATTTTTTCCGTCTTCGCTTTGCTCGTACAGTGTGCACAGTCACCTGCTTCCAGAACCCTGCCGACTATAGGATACCCTGCACCAACAATTTAAATAATACTAAATACGTTAACAAAAATATTTTTTTTAATAAAAATATTTTTTTTGTTAGCTGAATAATTTTTAAATTGTTGAAAAAGAATTGCAGCCACACGCGTTAGCTATTTTCGAGCCTTTTTTGTTTGGGTGTGTTTATTTATTTATTTTTTATTTTTTTTTAAATAAAAAATAGAATCAAATAAAGATAAACTAAAATTAAGGCAATAAGACTAAGCTAGTTTGCGGTTGGCAGTTGTCCTCTATTGTTGTGTCTCCTTGGGGTTTTATTTTTTGTTTCTGTCTATTTTATAGCTATTTTTGGCGAGTTAATAAAACTAAGAATAATAAGAAAATAAAGAAACAATAATAACAAATAAAAGATTTCCTATTCTTTCGACTTCCCGATCGCCCCCTTATATCCAAAGTATAGCTAACTCCAGTGGCTAGTTCTGGCTATTTTTTCAGCTACTTTTGGCGGGTTTTTGAATTTTTTGACTTCCCGTGCGCTTCCTGAAATCCAAAGTGTAGCTAACTTCAGTGGCTAGGTCTGGCTATTTTTTCAGCTTTTTTTGGCGCTTTTTTTTTTTAATTTTTGAAATCCAGAGTATAGCTGACGTCACTGACTATTTTGTTGGCTATTTTTTTTTTTGTTAGCTATTTCTTTGGCGGGTTCTCGAATTTATTTCCTTTCTTTCCAATTTCCCGTGCGCGTCCTTATATCCGAATTAAAGCTAATTCCAGTGGCTATTTCTGGCTATTTTTTAACTACTTTTTGGCGGATTGTCGATTTTATTTCCTTTTCGTGCGATTTCCCGTACGCTTCGATTCTATTTCCTTTTCTTTAATTTTCCGTGCGCCTAGGCCTCGTTGTCTTTCTTCCGCTTGTTTTTTCTCGTAAGGGCGTAACTTGAATATGCCCGTAGAGGGAGACAAGAAAGCGACTTTTGCTCCAGGAAAAGAACAAAAAGCCCACCCGGGCTCTCCGCTTGCCTCTCACGCTAAGCCAGCACCTCGGTCTGCGAGTTCAAAAGTCAGAGCGGTAGCTACTTCTAAAGGAAGAGATCTGCCATCGACAAGCTCGAAGACAACTCCTAAAATTGTGATTTCCAAACCGTTGGCGAAATCGTCGAGCGAGTCTTCACTTGCGATTAAGTCAGAGAATCCCTCTGCTTCCGGAACCGACTTCCTAAGGGTTACCCGAGCTATCAGCAAGAAAATGGCATCCTCAGAGCAGCCATCCGCCGCAACCGCGGCTTTGCACAAATTTATCGCTGTCAGCGATCGCGTTAGCCTCTTTGAGGCCAAGATCAACACTCCTGATCAAGTGCCTCCGTCTCTTCATACTTTGCAAGTCCGTCTGCAACAAGTGCGAGCCTTATGGGACAAGGTAGAAAGGGAGTACGAATCGTGCTGTGATCTTATTGCCCAAGAAGGATCCCTCAGCACCTTGCCGCTGCTGCAGTCCAAATATGACTACTGCTACTCAGTATACGAGTCATGTGCAGCACTTATTGGCGAGAATATCGACAGAGCGACTCCTCAAACCGTGCAAGCTCCACCCCAGACTTTCATATCGTCCGGTTGCCGGTTACCTCCGTGTGATACGGAAGTTTTCGACGGAGATTACCTCCGATGGCCCACCTTCCGGGACTTGTTCACGGCAGTTTATGTCAACAACCCCAGGCTGACACCGGTCGAGAAGCTGTTTCATCTTCTCACGAAGACGAGCGGTGAGGCGAAAGCCATTGTTTCCAAATCCCCTCTCACAAATGACGGGTTCGCTTCGGCGTGGGAAGCACTTCAAGACCGTTTCCAAAATAAAAGACTTTTAGTCAACAGCCAGCTCAAACTCCTTTTCACCTTGAGCTCCATATCCCAAGAATCTGGTCATGCATTTAAGGAGCTGCAGTCTACGATTCAGGGGTGTTTGACAGTGCTAGCACATTCCCAGATATCCACTGACAACTGGGATTGCCTGCTGGTGTTCCTATGCGCCAGTAAACTGCCAAAAGTGACCCTCTCTTTATGGGAACAATCCCTTACGTCAAAGTCTGACATTCCGACATTCCGGAAGAGATGAACGCCTTCCTGAGCGAAAGTGCCTTCGCACTTTGGAGGCCATCGAGGATATGAGGCCTACTCCAGCCATCCTGAAGAAGCTTCAATCCTTTGAAACAAAGGTTAGCTCTAAGCCGAAAGGTTGCGACTTATGTTCCAAGGAGAATCACCCGATTAGATTGTGCCCGCGCTTTCTCAACATGTCCGTCGACGCGCGTTCCGGCTACATTAAGAAGAAGCAGCTATGCCTAAACTGCTTCGCGAGAGGTCACCAGTACACACAGCTGCTTCACTTGCAAAGGGAGACACCATACGCTTCTGCATCGCGTCAGCTCGAATTCCGACAATGCGGGATCCTCGAACGCCTCCCCATCTGCTTAACAACCCTCGAGACCCTCTAGCCGAAATGCGCACGCGAGCACTTCAACGGTGCAAAATTACTTCGCCTCTGGCACTTCCGCCGTTCTGTTGGGCACGGCGATCATCGACGTGTGCCATTTGGGCACGAATTATCGAGCCCGAGCATTAATTGACCCGGGATCCGAGGCGACATTCATTTCCGAACGCCTTTTCAAGCTGATCAAGCTACCGTTCCGCAACGTCCAGACTCAAGTCTCCGGGCTAAATCAATCGGTTTCGGCGAAGTCAACTCGACTTTGCCACTTCTTCCGTTCACCGAATAAGCCAGGTCTACAGTTAGACACCGTAGCCTATGTCCTTCCGGAGTTGGCGGGCAAGTTGCCTTCACATCCAATATCCCGGAATTCTTTGAAAGACCGGCCCTCTCTCCAATGGGCAGAACCCACCTTCTTTGAGAGTTCACAGATCGACATCCTGATTGGAGCCGACCTTTTACCATCTGTTATGTTGAGTGGCACTCGAAGGAGTATTTATGGCTCACTCCTAGGCCAAGAAATCATTTTTGGTTGGGTGTTTACGGGGCAGATTTTAAATGTTGAGACCAATATAGTCGCATCCTTCACGACTAGGGTACAACAAATAGGTGACGCTTCGCTAGACACGCTTCTCAGCAAGTTCTGGGAGGTGGAAGATCTACCAGTCCAGCTGGTAAAAGAAGCGGATTCCTATTGCAAAAGGAACTTTCTCCGAACCACAAAAAGAGACGCAAGCGGGAGGTATGTGGTGACTCTCCCGTTCTTTGACCCCAAAAAGTCTGGATCCGATCTAGGATATTCGAGGTCCATTGCGTTGGCTCAGTGTCTTAGAAACGAGAATCGTTTAAAAAGAGACTTTCCTCTAAAAGAGCAATATGACAGCGTGATTCAGGAGTACTTGGATCTAGGTCATATGAAAATAGTTCCGCCGACTCACAGTTCTCCCACCTATTATCTTCCACACCATGCGGTAGTTAAACCCGAAAGCACTACAACAAAGCTCCGCGTTGTATTTAACGCTTCAAGCCCTTCGGCAAATGGAATCAGCTTAAATGATATCCTTCATGCTGGTCCTGTCCTCCAATCCGATCTGACTATTCAAATCCTGAAGTGGCGATATTTCCAATATGTTTTCAGTGCGGACATTACCAAAATGTACCGTCAGATCTGGGTCGATTCCGAGCACACCCCCTTTCAAAGAATTCTGTTCCGAAATAAGGAAGGAGATATCCAAGACTTCGAGTTGCAAACAGTTACCTTCGGGGTCAACTGCGCGCCTTTCCTCGCTATTAAAGTGCTGCAACAGCTGGCAAAGGACGTCGAATTGCCATTTCCAAAGGCCAGCCGCATTATTCAGCAACATATGTATGTCGATGACGTGCTGGCCAGGGCAAATTCCGTGATCGATGCCAAAAATTCCATCCAAGAGTTGCAGGCAGCTCTAGGCTCCGCCGGGTTTCCACTGAGAAAGTGGACTTCTAACCACAAAAGCATTTTAAGCGACATCCCAACTGAGCACCTTCTGCATAGCGAATTCCTCGACATTGATGCCGAAAGCACGGCCAAGACGCTCGGTATTCGATGGAGGGCGAAGTCCGATGAATTCTATTTCGTGCCTCCAGAAATAGTATCAGAACCTGCCTACACTAAGCGGGAAGTTCTATCCCAAATTGCTAAGTTGTTTGATCCTGCAGGGTGGCTCGCACCTTTCATCATTCGTTCCAAAATGTTTATGCAGGAGATCTGGTTGCACGACTTGGGTTGGGACGAAAAGCTTTCCACTGAAATGAGTCAGAGGTGGCAATCCTTCCTGCATTAATATTCCGACCTCAACCAGATCCGTGTTCCGAGATGGATCGGGTATCAACCGGGGGTATCTATGGAGCATCACGGTTTTTGTGACGCGTCTCAGAAGGCTTATGGAGCGGTTATCTACGTCCGAGATGGGCCATAGGATCTTGACCCGTCTGCTGGCAGCCAAGACGCGAGTTGCTCCGGTGAAAACCGTATCCCTCCCCCGGCTAGAGCTCTGTGGTGCCGTGCTTTTAACAGAAATGGCGACCGCAATCCTTCCGCATTTGCCGAACACCATATCCGATCTCCGCTGCTGGACAGATTCCAATATCGTTCTAGCCTGGTTAAGGAAGCCTGCTTGCAGCTGGACCACGTTTGTGGCCAACAGAGTTGCCAAGATCACTCAGGCAACACCAGTCTACTGTTGGGCACATGTTCTATCCGAACAAAACTCCGCCGATTAAGCCAGTCGAGGCGTATCCCTACATGAGTTAGCGGATAATCGACTCTGGTGGCACGGACCTAAGTGGCTGCAAGGACCGCGCGAACAATGGCCAACACAGATCGATTTCCACCCTATGACCGAACTCGAGAAGCGTCCAATTAAGGTGCACTTCAGTAAGGCCCCGTCGGAAGAACTTCTCGAACGTTTTTCCAAGCTAGACAAAGCACTGAGGGTCCTGTCGTATGTTTTGCGATTCCTAAAACGCTGCCGCAAGAGCTCGATCTCGCCCAGTTCAAGACAAGATGAAATCCGAGAGGCAGAGAGAACTCTGATAGCCATTGCGCAGCGCCGAGCATACGGCCAAGAACTAAAGCATATAGAAGAGAAAAAACCTCTTCCAGTGTCAAGTCCGATCGCGAATTTGTATCCATTTATCGACCAACCCGGCCTTTTGAGAGCATGTGGTCGCCTCACTGCCTCCAAAGGTTTGCAGTATGATGAACGCCATCCGATAATACTCCCCTATGCCTGCAGACTGTCTCGCCTTCTCATCCAATTTGCTCACCAGATTACTCTTCACGGCGGTAGTCAATTAATGGTACGCCTGATCCGATCGAAGTATTGGATTCCTAAAATCAAGAATCTGGTGAAGGCTGTGGTGAATCCGTGTAAGATTTGCACGATTTACAAGAAGCGGTTGCAAACACAGCTGATGGGCGATTTTCCTACAGACAGAGTCTCCTTCTCGAGGGCCTTCACTTACACGGGCGTAGATTATGTCGGCCCTTTCGAGATAAAAAACTATACCGGGAGGGCGTGTCTGATAACGAAGGGATATGTTTGTATGTTTTTCGACGAAGGCTATCCATTTGGAACCCACCTCCGTTCTCTCAACCGAGAAATTTCTGGCGGCTTTTGCTCGCTTCGTCGCGAGACGCGGTTGTCCTCAGCGGGTCCATTCGGATAATGGCAAGACATTTGTGGGGGCAGCAACTTAGCTTTCACGGGATTTTCTCCAGACCATCAAGGAGTCCGTGACTGATGCATTCAGCCATCAGGGACTCGTTTGGCGGTTCATCCCACCAGGAGCTCCACATATGGGCGGTCTATGGGAAGCGGGTGTTAAAAGTTTCAAAAATCTCTTTTACAAATCCACTGCTTCCCGCAAGTACACCTTCAAAGAGCTTGCGACACTTCTCGAAAAGATCGAGGCTTGCCTCAATTCTAGACCCCTCTCTCCAATGTCCGAAGATCCTTCAGATTTGCTGGCCCTCACACCAGGCCATTTCCTTGTTGGAGGACCGTTGCTTTCCACGGCTGAGCCCGAGATTAAGGGCGACGCCAAGTCGATAATAAATCGATGGCAACACCTCAAGGCCAAACATCAACAGTTTAGTGCTCGAAAGAGGAGTATCTAAGGGAACTCCACAAACGCAACAAATGGCAGTTTCCGACCAAGAATCTCCAAATCGACTACATAGTAGTAGTCAAGGAGGACAATTTCCCCTCGAACGAATGGCGGCTCGGAAGAATCGTTTCTGTCTTCCCAGGAGCCGATGACCGCGTTCGAGTCGTGGAGATCCTCAAATCTCGGGGGACAATAAAGCGCCCCGTCCACAAAGTTATATTTCTCCCTGCGGAGGATAGTGAATCCTCCGTTCCCAGGGATTAGGTTCTCACTTTCAAGGTCCAAAAGTGCCATATACCCTGTAGAATTCTCCATGTAGAATTCTCCAACAAATAGTAGTAGTAGTAATTTGTAGTAGTTTTATCACCAGTTCGATTCCTCCCAATAATTACTCTGTTTAGTTGTGTCCCCTTATATATTGTTCACAAGAGGTCATTGTAGGAAGGGTTCCCCGGCAAGAGTAAATAAAAAGAGTTGAATAGATTTAAACGTTATAAATATTAACTGCTTTACTTTAAATTGGGTTATTTGTATGCGTTTGTATGTACAAGAAAAAATAGATTGTTAGACCGGCGGCGGGCGTTCAGCGACGTGTGCAAATTCAGACTGATTTTTTGCCTCTCCTCCGTTCTCCATCTCCCCGCCGTATGCACTGTCCAGAAACGAGCGGGCTGTCGGCTGACCAGAGACGAGCGAGCGATCGGCTGACCGCCGCTCTCCCGCACATTGGGACAAGCAGCAAACTGAACATGCCGCCCGCCAATGCTAAACGTAGCATGAAAACCTCGCTTGTCCGGTCCATCCTGGCAGGTGGGGTAGAATCTGGCTTGGAGAAATGATGCAAGAAGTGTGCGCAAGAAATAATTTGTTATGATTGAGGTGTGTAAGTGAGAGCGCTTAAGAACGGATTGGAAGCGGACACAGTTTCGACACTGACCGTTTTAAATGACCCTGTTTGGTTTTAAGCGTTACTACTCGGACTAACGCATCTGTCCCTGGGTGCAACTCGACGACACGTCCTAGCAACCATTGTGACGGCGGAAATCGGTCATCCTTGATGATGACAAGGTCGTTGAGACGAAAACCTTCTGCCTCCTGGCACCACTTGGGTCTTTGCTGCAGATGGGCTAGCCAATCTCGACTCCAGGCCTTCCAGAAATGCCGTATCATTGACTGATGAATGAGAAATTGCTCCACGAAGGACCGGGACTGTGGTCGATATTCCGGAGGCGCCAACAAGGAGTCCCCAATCAAAAAATGAGCCGGCGTGAGCACCTCTAGATCGTCTGCATCAGCTGTGAGAGGGCAAAGCGGCCGTGAGTTGAGGCATGCTTCTATGCTTATGAGCACCGTTGACAGCTCCTCATAGGTGAGACGCCGATCTGCAATGACTCTCTTGAGGTGATGTTTCACCGACTTTACATAAGCCTCCCACAGACCGCCAAAATTGGGCGACTGAGGGGGATTGAAGTGCCATGTGGTCCGTTGCGAAGCGAGCTTGGGAGCTATGAGCTTCTCGTAATCCTCCTTGAGCCTGCCGTAGAACGCCTTCATTAAATTGTCCGCGCCCACAAAGTTGGTTCCGTTGTCGCTGTAGAGATGTTGAACCATTCCTCGCCGACCGGTAAATCTGTCCAGAGCTAACAGAAAATGCTCTGTGGTGAGGCCTGTCACCGCTTCTAAGTGCACTGCCTTTGTTGCAAGACAAATGAAAACGGCAATGTATCCTTTATAAAAGCTCGTCCCTCGCAAGCGTGCTACTTTCAGCTCTATAGCGCCTGTGTAGTCCACTCCAGTCGCCAGGAACGGTCTGCTAGGTGGGTTCACTCGATGAAGCGGCAGGTCTCCCATGAGCTGTGTCGAAGCGATTGGTCTGGTCCGAAAACACCTCACACATTTCCGTACAACTGCTTGAACGGCTCGTCTTCCTGTAAGAATCCAAAACCGCTGGCGAGAGTGTGCCAAAGTCAGCTGCGCACCTCCGTGCAGAGTCACAACGTGCGAGTACCGGATTACTAGCTGCGTAAAATGATGAGAACTTGGGAGGATCATTGGATGCCGACGCTCGTGTGACAACCCTGAATGGCGCAATCGTCCCCTTACTCGCAAGATGCCTTCGACCAAGATCGGTGATAAGCTCAAGAGCTTACTTCTGGGAGGCAGTCCTTTGTTATTCCTTACCGCGGTCAGCTCGGACGAGAAAGACTCCCTTTGAACGATGCGCACGATCGCGAAAAGAGCATAGTCCATCTCCTGGATGCTTAGAGGACCAGTGCACCTCTCTGTTTTCCGGATAGCATTGGTTTTGAACCGAAATATATATGCTATGACTCGTACCACCTGGCTAAAACTGGAAAATCGTTCCAGAAGTGATGACATTGGGACAGCGTGGTGAACGCGAACTTTATCCCCCTTTGCCTCTAGCGCCGCATCATCCATGTCGACCTGCCCAATCTCCGTCAGAGGCCAATCCCTTTGACTGCGTGTAAGCCACTCCGGGCCTCGCCACCACAAGTCAAAGTCCTTTAGGTCACTCGGAGCCATCCCTCTTGTCGCACAGTCCGCTGGATTCTCGCTAGTTCCGACATGCCTCCACTGAGATGGTGAGGAGTGATCTAGAATGAAGGCAACCCTGTTAGCGACGAAAGTCTTCCATCTGTTGACGTCACCGTGCAGCCAGTGCAGAAGGATTGTAGCATCCGTCCAATAAAAGGTCTGGATTGGAAGGTCCTTTAGCCACTTAGCCGTGGACAGCCATTTGACCAATTTGACCGCCAGTACCGCACCACTCAGCTCCGTCCGAGGTATGGTTAAGGGTTTAGTAGGAGTAACCTTCGATTTGGCGGTCAACAGCGAGGTGTAGCACGTTCCGCCCTCATGTTCGAGCCTTAGATAGGTCGTAGCTGCATATGATGTGGAAGACCCGTCACAGAACGCGTGAAGCTGCGCTGAAACTATGGACCCCGGAGAATAATGAATCCACCGCTGTATGCTGATATCGTCGATCCTTAGCAAACTGTCCCGAAATGCTTGCCACCGTTCCGCAAGAGCATTAGGAACCTCGTCATCCCAATCCAGGGCCGTCCGAGTGCCGTCGACATGCGTTTTCTTGGCCATGGTTACCTCCTTCAAAATTAACTTTCCCGAGATGATGACTGGCGCGATGAGACCCAGCGGGTCGAACAGCCTCGCTATAGCTGACAGGATCGTCCTTTTGGTGTAACTGGCTGGTATCTCAAAATTGACCTGAAACTTGAAGCAGTCCTTATTTGGGAGCCAATACATTCCTAGCGCCTTGATAGGATCCGTAGTGTCCCAGTTTAAAGGTGTCCGACTGCACTGATGCTCCATCGGAATTGAGCGGACAATACTCGCCTCGTTGCTGGACCATTTTCGCAACTCCATGCAAGCGGATTTTATTGCACCCTCTACCTGTGCCCGTTTATCCTGCGTCTCTTCGATCGTATGCCCTCCGGACAGAATGTCGTCCACATAGATCTCGTCCATCAACACTTCTTCCGCCTTAGGAAATGAACGCCGCTAACTGTTGAATGACCCTGATGGCCGTGAAGGGTGCAGAAGCCGTTCCGAAAGTTATTGTTGACAAAGCATAGACCTTGATCGATCCATCCGCCGCCCGCCATAAAATCCGCTGATATTGGGCGTCTTCCGGGTGTACATCGATACAGCGATACATTTTCTGTATATCCGCCGTGAAAACGAAACGATATTTCCGCCAGTTCAGTATTACAGCCGACATGTCGTTCTGAAGGGTCGGTCCAGTACAAAGAATGTCGTTTAAAGATCGCCCGTTGCTAGTCCTTGAGGAGGCATCTAAGACGATTCGCTGTTTGGTCGATTGAGGATCCTTCTTAAAGACAGCGTGATGCGGAACCACACAGGATGCTACGTGCCTATTCGTGGAAGTATCCCGTACTAAACTGCTTTCACTGCAAACCGCCGGCGCTATTTGCTCAAGCGCGAAGTATTCCTCGATCTCCTCCACATATTTGCTCCACCGTTCTGGGTTGCTAGACAGACGTCTTTCCAACTGCAGGAACCGATTCAGTGCCATTTGATGCGATCTTCCCAGGACCATGGCTGGATCTCGATTGGTTTTAAAGGGCAACCGCACTACGTAGCGGCCATCCGAACGACGCACGAGGGTCTTCTGAAAAAAGGACTCGCACCAGAGGTCCTCGTCTGTTGCTGTAGGGCGATCTGGAACCGACTCGACATCACAGAAGCGCTTCAGTAATGCCTCAGTGTCCAAGAGCACTCGATGACAGCGCAACTGGGTTGATTCCCTCACTCCTTCAGCACGTCCAGAGAGGATCCATCCGAAGTGCGTATTCTGAGCCATGGGCTCGCCTGGCAAACCAATCCTGGTATCGGGCAACATAATTTGCGCCAACATGTCCACTCCTAAGATGAGATCGACTCGCTTCGACCGCGCGTAATTGGGATCCGCCAATGAGAGGCCTCGAATATGATCCCAATTTTGTGGCGTGAAGCTCAGACTTGGCAGGCAGGAAGTAACAGAATTGAGGACATATGCTGAATCAACCCCTAAAGAGAAATTTGGGTTAATAATACTACAGATTTCGAAATTTACTGTGTACTTGCAACGACGACCGCCCCCGGGACCCACCCCAAAAATGGACGCTCGGGTGGCTGACCGCTTCAGATGCAGAGACTGAACGACGTGTTCCGAAACGATGGTTGCCTCAGATCCTTGATCGATGAGAGCATTTATGACTGCTTGCAGGCCGTTGGCCGGATTCCGTACGGCGATACGAGCAGTGGCGAGAAGCACATTCCTCGAAAGGACATTCGATGAAGTTGCTGAATGGCATCTGTAAGATGCGCTCGGATTTGGGTCCTCTGTCGCCTGCAGGCTGTGCTGAGATTCGTTCTCCCTGGCTGCAGGTGCACTAAAGGGCGGCGCAGAAGGCCGCAGCAGATGCGGCTGTGCGCGATTTGACGATGAATTATTAGCCAATACTGGGAAATGCAACAGCGTGTGATGGCGCTGCCCACAAACTTGGCAGCTCTTATTGCTGGTGCATCGTGACAGCGCATGCGATTTGCTCAGGCAATTAATACATAATTTTGCCCTGCTCACTATATCCTTTCTCCTATAACAGTCCAAGGCCAGAAAGGTTGCGCAACGACGCAGGATGTGGTCGCCGCCGCAGTGGTAACAGGCGCTATCCGGGCGTCTTGAGCGCTCCTGCGCATTATGCACTCGCACTCGTTTGCTCGGGTCGGTAGATCCTGGTCCATAATTGGAGTCGTACGACGAACTTCGGTTTTTGATCGCATCCATTATAACCAGCCGATCATTCAAAAAGCTTTCCAAATCCTTATAGGTTGGAACGGTGGCACCGCTTCCTTGATGGTGTTCCCAAGCATTGTGAGTCTCCTTGGGCAACCTCGATGCAATGTAATGCGCCAACCAGTGCTGCGATTCCCCGTCCAAGGCTTGAACGCGGCGGAATGCAGCCAGGCAAACATTGACCGTGCTTAACATCGACCGTATCGACTCCGTGTTTTCCTTTTGCAGCCTTGGCAACGCGTAGATAGCGTTCATGTGGTGCGAATAAACGAGACGAGGATTGTTGTACCGTTTAATCATCAGTCCCCAAGCCACGGCGTAGTTTGCCTCCGTGAGCTGCATCTGCCGGATGTCATTGTCGCGCCCTCCTGGCAACGACTCTTTGAGAAAGTGCAACCGTTGCACATTGCTCAGATTCATGTTATTGTGTATAAGGCTTGTGAAGGCGTCAAAGTAGCCTGGCCAGTCCACACATTCACCCGAAAATTTGGGACTGACATCTGTGGCATGTTCAGCCGCACTTCCGGATCGGCGCCCCCGCCCGCTTGTGGCGGCGGCGGAGGATTCTCGGGTGGCAGTTTCTCCAACTCCTCTGCGATGGCGCAATAGGCATCCATATAGCGCTCCTCGAATTCCGACTGGAAATTCTTCGCGGCATAGTTCGATCCAGCGAACCCTTCTAGGTTAATGATCACGGAATCCGTGTCTCGAAACGCGTTCCGCAGCTCTTCCACTTGCTCTAGACGCTTCTTTAAATAAATCCTTGTTTTCCTGGACTGCGAATCCTTTTTAAAATTCTGCAACGTCGTTTTGAGGGACTGGTACCGATTTGCCTGCGCATTTACCAATTGCTCCAACGTCGGAGCCTCTGAATCATGATGAAGAGTGTACAAAACCAAAAAACCAACCGAACTTAGCGCAACTCACCACCCCAACAAATCATGTAATAAGAAAAATTCGTTAAGTTCTTGTCCCGCACACAACTTGGCCACTTACTCCGTTTGTGCACCAGATCTACTCACAAGAAGCCGCCAAAAGCAAAAGCAAGCGTCGCAAAGTCCCTCGAAAAGTGCAGCTGCGGCGCCTATATATCGCCGTCTTCCTTCTCCGTGTTCCGCCAAGCCGGGAATCGGTGAAGAAGAAGCAGCCGCCAAAAAATAGAAGCGTCGCAAAGTCCCGCGAAGTGCAGCTGCGGCGCCTATGTATCGCCGTCTTCCTTTTCCGTGTTCCGCCAAGCCGGGAATCGGCGAAGAAGAAGCAGCCGCCAAAAAGTAGAAGCGAACGGCACAAAGTTTCTCGACCTGCAGCTGCGGCGCCTATGTATCGCCGTCTTCCTTTCCCGTCTTTCGCCAAGCCGGGAATAGGCGAAGAAGAAGAAGAGTCGCTGACTTCAAAAAACAGTCGTCGCTGCGTTTATATACCGCAGCCAAAATTTCAGGCAATTTGCCGAGCCGAATTGCAAACCTGACGCGGCCGCGATCTAACACAATCTATTTATTTACACACAAAAAACTTTTCGAACTTTACACTTGCAGGGTCCCCTCATGGGCCACCATGTTTAGTTGTGTCCCCTTATATATTGTTCACAAGAGGTCATTGTAGGAAGGGTTCCCCGGCAAGAGTAAATAAAAGGAGTTGAATAGATTTAAACGTTATAAATATTAACTGCTTTACTTTAAATTGGGTTATTTGTATGCGTTTGTATGTACAAGAAAAAATAGATTGTTAGACCGGCGGCGGGCGTTCAGCGACGTGTGCAAATTCAGACTGATTTTTTGCCTCTCCTCCGTTCTCCATCTCCCCGCCGTATGCACTGTCCAGAAACGAGCGGGCTGTCGGCTGACCAGAGACGAGCGAGCGATCGGCTGACCGCCGCTCTCCCGCACATTGGGACAAGCAGCAAACTGAACATACTCCGTTGATATTTCAGTTTCAATTCATATGATTTTATTTATGAGTTGGAGCAGCCGTTATTGCCGCTCCGAGCTCACAGGAGTTTATGAGTTTTTGGATATATCTTAAAAGTTAAAGTAATCTAAGTCTCGTAGCTGCGCTGCCAACAGCGGCAGCGGAGAGACGTATATATATTCTTAAATACATAGCTATGCTCGCTTAGGCTGAGCGCGGAGGTATATGCACATACATTCTTGTGGTCCTCGCGTGTGTCAATTATGCTGACACTTGCACTTTCCGTTAGCCGGCCAATGTATACAGACGGGCTCGGATTTCGGCCACTCGGTTTAAATACTTGAAAGAAATGAATTGTATTTAATGTTTATCTATTCATATGCAGCAATGTATGAAGTGCAGTGCGCATTCGATATATATGCATATTACATCTCCCTCCTTTTGGAAAATAACGTAATAACATGAAGTTATTTTCATAGTATAATAAATTGATAAAAAACAACATATATATATAAATTGAAATTATAATTTTTTTGTTGTTTTTTTTGGTAATCGACAAAGAGAATGAAATGATCAAAAGAATTTTTAATTTTTTTTTTAATTTTTTTTTTTTTTTTAATTATGTATTATAGTGTTTATGCTATGTATGGCCATACGTGAAATATAAAAAGAACTAAATTGGTTATGAAATGAATGGTTTTAACCTAGTCTTGTGCACTACTTGTTTCTTATGTTTATTATTTGTTATTACTATATTATTTCTATCTCTTATTTCCGTTACTATATACGGACCTGTATATTTAGGATCTAACTTATGACCTGTCTCGTTTTTTAATAAAACTTGGTCACCTACTAATATATCTATATCTCTTACTTTATGATCGTATAGTAGTTTATTTCTATTCTTATTTGCTTCTAACATAACTCTAGCTCTTTTATAGGCTACTTCTAGTCTATACTTACTCTCCTTAGCATAGTCATCTATATTATAAAGTGCTTCTACACTATCTATGCTATTAAAATGTTTCGGTAAATTACTTGTTTTACCGAATACTAGCTCATATGGACAATAAGTATGTGCCATAGAGGGGGTCGTGTTGAAACAGAAGACAAAATATTGAAGCTATACGTCCCAATCAGTTTTATCAACCGATATGTAAGATCGTATGTATTCATTGAAAGTTCTATGACTTCTTTCTATTGTTCCAACTGTCTGGTGGTGGTGTGCTGTGGATGTTATATTTTCAATATTTAAATACCTGCACAAATCGTCTATAATTGAATTCTTATATTCTGTTCCCATTTCCGTAATGAACGTCTTCATTGGACCGTACTTCAGGATAAAAGATTCAAATATTGCTTTAGCGACAGTATTAGCACTTTTATTCGGAACAGGTATGGCAACTAAATACTTAGTTAAATCACATATTAAAGTGACTGCATACTCATTTCCATTTTCTGATTTTGGTAGTGGACCAATAGTGTCCACTATCACTCTGTCGAAAGCATTTATTGGTGTGTCTGTAATTGTTAAAGGGGTCTTTGTGTGTTTAGTTATTTTGGCTTTCTGGCATTTTTGACATTTTCTTACGTACTGTTATATCTTTAGACATACTTTTCCAGTAATAGTGTCTTTTTACTTTGGCCAAAGTTTTAGTTATGCCAGAATGGCCTCCTTGCAAAGGATTATCATGTAGTGTAGACATTATAGCTTCTTTTTCTTTTACATTTTTAATTATGGTCACCGGCTTGAGTAGCGCTACTCTCAAATTCTTTAATAAGTTATTGCCCATTATTATGAAATTCTCTATTGAAACATGTTCAAAGATTCTTTCATGCGGTGCCAATTTTAGTTGAGTGATATTTTGCATACCGGCCTGCAATTCGAGCCTTTGGAAAAACTGACCTAAGTCAAGAATTCCATTAGTGTACAAATCACCAACATTTATTCTTGCAATGATTTTATTGACTTGTTTGAAATAACATAGGCTTTCTTTCATACGCAAGGCCACTACTTTTCGTACCTCGTCATGTTTAATGACTTCGTGTACGTTGGGCTTAGAAGCTTTTTCAAGATTTTGCCTAAGCAAGATTTCTTGTTTTTTATTCTTATCTGCGCAGATATTTTCTTGTCTCTTTGTTGCCTGGTAGTGACTTTCAGGACTTGGTGTTGTAATTCTTTTAGGTCTTTTATGTTTATACGCGAAAGTGCGTCTGCTACGAAATTATCTTTGCCCTTCAGGTATTCTACCGTAAAATCGTATTCCTCTAATTCAAGCCTCATACGTGTTAATTTCGAACTTGGATTTACCATTGAAAATAAGTAGGTTAGCGGTCTATGGTCTGTTTTAACCGTGAAATGGTTACCATAAATATATGGTCGAAATTGTGTTATAGCCCAATGAATAGCAGCTAATTCCTGCTCAGTAGTGCTCTTGTTACTTTCTCCCTTAGTAAAGGATCTTGATGCGTATGCAATTGGAAGTTGGAGTCCATTATGGCTTTGAGTTAAAACCGCTCCACACGCTTGCTTACTTGCATCAGTTATTATGCAAAATTCTTTAGAGAAGTCTGGATATTGTAACAAGGTTGGGTTTATAAGTGCCGTTTTAAGATGATCCAAGGCATTCTGGCATTCAGATGTCCATTCGAATTTTACATCTTTTTTACATAACCTGGTTATGTGACGGGAATATTCGGCAAAATTTTTTATAAAGCGCCTATAGTAATTGCAAAATGCAACGAATCGTCTAGCGCTGTCCGCATCATGTGGGACTGGATAGTTCTTAATGACCTCATATTGTTTGTCGTCTGGCAAGATTCCTTTATCAGTGCATTTATGTCCCAAAAATGTGACTTCATGCATGAAAAATGAACATTTTTCAGGATGTAACTTTAGGTTATGTTTCCTACATTTCTCAAAGACATCAGTTAAATTCTTGAGCATATGTTTTTCGGAACATCCTATGACTATTAAGTCATCCATATAAAGAAATGCTTGAGACGGTTCTAATCCTGAGAAAGCGATAGTCATCATTCTCTGGAATGAATTTGGGGCTATTTTCAAGCCAAATGGTAATCGCGTAAAGCGATACGCGCCAATGCTCGTTGAAAATGACGTTATATCCCTGGAACTTTTTTCAAGTTCAATTTGGTGAAAACCAGACATTAAGTCTAGGCATGAAAAATATTTTGCTCTACCTAGTGTAGTGGCGACTAAAGAGCCGCGAAATAAATTTCGGCCAAGAAGCATGCTACAGATTATACGAGCTATAAGCCAAGCTTTGGGGCGTAAGAAATAACGAAGGTGTATTTCGGCCTAAAAGCAGGCAACCTTTTTCTCTATTTTTAAGCCGAGCTTTAATGCGTGTGCAGAAAATTCGTGAGCTGCATTTTTATTTGTATTTCTGCCAAAACTGAATTTAGGGCAAATATACTAGATAGCTCATAGAAGCGCCAGGGAAGATCTGGAAAGCTCTTGTTCCAATTAGGAAATTTTCGCTACTACTGAGTCTGAGCCTAAGTCGCTCATCCGTTTCCGTGCTAAATTTCTTTTGAATTGAGACCCTGTGGAGTGCACAAGCATTTAAGTTGGTTCCCGTAGTCAAAATTTTGAACAAGTGCTAAGTCCACGAGGACAAAATACAAATTGTGGTTGACCTGGATATTAAGCAGATTTCAAGTAAGCAAAAAGCTACCTGTGTCTGTATACAGTGCGTAACCCTTTTATTTGCCTAGGTCGCGGAAACGAAGATCAGCAAAGGTAGCAAGGTGATCGTCCGGCGACGGCCAGTACCTCAGTTAGAGGTTAGACCTGGAATACCCCCTAATTTTTCAACGGAAACGATTGTGCAGCGGGTAAATAATTTGTGAAAGAGTGTTTCGATTATCGGTAGCTTACTGTGGTAAATTTTAAAATCGACAGATTGAACCCAGCAAGCAGGAATCGAGTGTCGGTCCCGAGGAGCACCCCCTAAGCGGGGCATGACGGGCTAGGAACCGAAAAGGAGGATGAACCAGTAATTTATAGTGCGGTTAAACCGGCCACCAGCGCGGCTGCGCAACATTCCTAGTGGCCGACTATGCAGTTGCGGAGAATTTTGATTTGAAAATTTGGCAGTGATCGGCATTGTAAACGAAATGACCCTGGCATGACCTCTGTGCCCTTGCGGGTTAACCTATATTCGGTAGCGAGTTTTTTTTGGAGAATTTTTCCGATCAGTGGCCATATGCAACATCCCTCGTCCGGCGTAGTGTATGCACAAATAAAAAAAATGACAATATAGTGCGATAAAATATGCTAAAATTAATTCAAATTTCACCCGAACAGGCTGATATGCCTTATTTCTGATTTCTCCGCGGACTTAACCTGCTCGGCATGACGTAACACTTACGCAAGCCTTTGATAAATTTTTAAAGTAAACTTTTGCTGAAACCAGATGTCATAAATAATGAGAAGATCGTACTTTGAAATATTTTTTTTTATTATTTAAGAGATTCCAAAATTAATTTTAAGTAAATTTTGAATTCTATCTTGCTTAATCTGGAGGACAGGGTAAAAGAAACGTTTCTTTATCGCTTTGGTTAGCCAAGAACCCCAATTAAATTTTCAGCCACATCGAGGGAGATCGATCTTTCACCGATGGACATGATGAGTGAGTGTTAAATAAATAAAACATTTTGTTCGTCTTGGTAATCTCAAACTAAAGTCTAAAGAAATTAAATTAATTCTACCCTATGCTAAAAGCTAGACCTCAATTAAATATGGCAAGAAATTAAATTAATGAACTATTGCTACTTAGAAATTAAATTTTGATCAATGGAATTTAAAAAAAAAAAAAAGTTGAAATATTAAAACTAACTAAAGTAAATCTCTACAATTAGGAATAGTACTTTCAAGTTCTAAATTTATTGTTAAGCCGATATGTATTAATTATTCCTCATTCTATCTCAAAGAAAAAAATGAATTTAGACGTAATATTAGCCTTAATCAGAATCTTTATATTTTATCTTATTATCTAATGAAACAATGAAATCTTAAATCCCTGTGTTTTACCGACTCGAAAGATGACTCCACGGTCGTAAGGATCAGAAGGGATCACCAGAGCCATGCTCTTGCGGCAGGTGATCGTAGGTAGGGTGGGCATTATGCGAGCACAACAACATCTGTGTCTCCACAAAAAAAAATGAGTTTTCTCTCGGTCTTCTGTCTTTTCTCTAAACTTCTGCTAACTGAATTTGTTTATCATATCTTCCGGTTTAGTTCTAGCTTTTATTTTTGTCGCAGCACGCTCAATTTCTTGACTTGTTGATAATAATGTGTAGTCCGTGTCCGAGATCTGGGTAAGCAAGACCACCACCCCCAAAGCCGACGAGCTAGAGCCGGAAATATACAGCGTGCCCCAGCAGCTCAGATCCTCCCCAAAGAAACCGAACTTATACGTTACACACTACAGTTATAATTCATTATTATTAATAAGAAAAGTGGCGCTCAACGTGTGGAGCCTTAGTAAAAAAAAAAAAAAAAAAAAAAAAAATTTTTTTTCATTAAGACTTGCGGATACACAAATTCAGTATTCCCTCTTTAAGTCCCCCTTGTCAAAAATTCTTGGATAACAGTTTTGTGAGTATAAGTATTCCAAACTGGCCAATTTTTAACGAGTGTGGGTTAATAAATTCTTTCTATATCTACAATTTCAACTTCTCTCATTCTTTCTAACTAAACAATTTTTTTTTTGTTTTCTCGAAAGTCTTGGAAAACAGTTGAGGTAAATATCAGTATTCCTAACTGGCCAGATTTGCACTGAAGCAAAAGATTTTTGTTCTCTTTTCTCTCTCTTATTTAGAAGAGGTGACAAGGTGTCTAGTAAAGATGTGGAAAACAGAGGAGGTGTTACGTCTTTAGTAAAAAGAGCTCATCTTCTGTCCCGGTTTATAACACCAAGTCACTGAACTAGTCTCAACTCTAAACTCAACTGTAAGGAAAATATAGGCATTCCTTTCGAATCATGCCATATCCCGGAAGAGTTTGTAAAAACTTTCTTTTATCCTTTTAATTTCTACGTGAAGTCCTAGGTTCTCTCGATCATATTCTGGAAAACATGCGTACCGGTTTCTGAACTGATCGCTGTCCGAATTCGAAATAAAGAAATAGTGCTTCCCTCTTCAACTGTCCAATCTTTAAATTTCCGAGAAAATTTAACTTTTTATTATGATCCTACGAAACGTGTGACGTCGGATTAAGAGCGGTAAAAACAATTTTTTGTATATATATACATATTATATCTTTACTTCTATAACTATATTTTTTTTAGCATTTCGTATCGCAAAGAAGCGAAACAAAGCAATTTGTCAACCGTTGTCAAACCGTGAATATTTAGCATTTTTTTATCGCATTTAAACCAAATTTTGGGTATCGCTTGGGAATGATGGGGTTAGACCGATCTCCTGAAAGAGGAGCTGAATCAAGCCCAAAGGTCGTTTGTCCGTTATGTACAGCAGATATAAATCCTGCTGAGATTTTCACAACCGCATGTCAACACGAGTTTCATAAGCGATGTATAGAAGCTCATTGGAAGGAAAGTACACAATGCCCAGTATGCCATGTGTCATGTAGATCAGCAAACTTAAAGACTGCAGATATGTCGGACCGACAAACCCGAAGTGGGTCGAGGAAACGACAGCCCTTAGAGACAGCTGCTCAGCAGGTCTCAGATAATATAGCTACGACTTCGGGACAGGGCACACAGGCTAATAACAGTGGGGTTAGCAATTCAAATGTTTTAACAGCCAATGCAATAACACTACTGGCTATGGAGCGAAGGTTATTCGCTACGCTATCGGAAAAAATGACAGATTTAATTCAGAATTCAATAACCGATACTATAACCAGGGCGTTAGCAAGCACCAATGGGGGTTCTGACAATCCTCAGAGTGAACATTCTTCACGTCGATCGCTAAGCAGCGAAGTTAGGGTCGAAACAAGGAATGAAACCGGTAGCAATTCAAGACAGGTACTCTTGGCTCCGGGTTCTCCCGCTTCCCAGAGAAGCACAACGTCAGATTTGGTGAACCGACCAGATAAGGTCGTACATATCCTCAACGGGTGGAAAGTCAAATTTTCTGGAATAGGAGTATCAGTAGATAATTTCATTTACAGAGTAGATACTCTAACACGAGAGACGTTAGGCAATAATTTCGATCTGCTTTGTAAACATGCCAGCGTTCTTTTTGAGGGAAAAGCCAATGAATTTTATTGGCGGTATCATAAAGCGCACGGCGAGATTCATTGGGATACGTTCTGTACAGCTTTGCGTCTCCAGTTTCGTCAGAGCAGAGACGATGGAGATATCGAGGAAATAATCAGGAGCACTAAACAAAAGCCAAACGAATCGTTTGATAGTTTTTATGACACTGTATCAGGCTTAGTCGATCAACTGGAGCATCCTTGGTCTTCGAGTAAATTAATTCGAGTTCTTAGAAACAATTTGCGTCCAGAAATTAGGCACGAAATCTTAAACATTGATATAAAGACTGTTGCAGATTTGCGAGAGATTTGTCGCAGGCGCGAAGCTTTCTTAGCCGATGTTAAGCGGTTTAGTGGGTACGTGCGAAGCACTCCGTTTAAACGGGATGTGTCTGAATTTAGTCAGAATTATGAGACTCAGTTAGAATCAGAACCTGAAAGTGAGGCTGATGTCGAAGCGTTTTCCTTATTATGTTGGAACTGTCGCAAGGAAGGGCACCGATATCAGGATTGCGTATCTGAAAGAAGAGTCTTCTGTTATGGCTGTGGAGCAGCAAACACTTACAAACCAAGTTGTAGTAAGTGCGCAAAAAACTTCAAAGCCGGCATGTCGAAGTCGCAGTTCAGACAGAAGACTTCGCATGCCTCTCGGAGCCAATCCACCATGACCGAAGAGTAGTAGATGCAGCAGATGTTGCACAATTTCTATTACCTGACGAACAATCTCTACCTGCTAGAACTTTGCTACATAGCAGAATCACAAAATTAAAGGAAATAGCTATACCAGAAAGCAACAATATACAAGATTTGCAAAAATATAAATCTCGAAATTCTACTCGAATAAAATCATACTGGCAAAATGTCAAGCAATGTAGAATTGGCATCGAGTACATAAACTCGATACCTGCAGGACCGAAAGATCCTCGACCCTTTTTGCCAATTCGGGTGTTAGGTCGAATAGTTTACGGACTTTTAGACTCCGGAGCATCGATGAGTTGTGTGGGAGGTAACTTAGCTCGTGAGGTAATGACCAAAGGGGATTACAAAGTCATTAATAGCAATGCTACTACCGCCGATGGCCGATCACAGCAGATAATAGGCTATTTACAAGTTGAGGTCGAATACGCTAACGTAAAGAAACGGTTGAAAATTTACATAGTACCCTCCCTGAAACAGGATTTATATTTAGGGATAGATTTCTGGAGGCTTTACGATCTTCTTCCCAGAAATTTGAACATAGCTGAGTTAGACTCATCGGAGACTGACTTCAAAGTCAACATCGACCAACACAAGTTGTCCGAGATGGATAAGGCGAAGCTAACAAATGTAATTAATTGTTTTCCGTCGTTTAGCCAAGAAGGTCTCGGTAAGACCAACCTTATTTCACATTCCATTGATGTAGGTATGGCTAAGCCAATTAAACAACGCCATTTCCCTGTCTCACCGGCTGTAGAAAAGGAAATGTATGCCGAGATTGACAGGATGATACAATTAGGAGTGATAGAAGAGTCCGATAGTTCTTGGTCATCTCCTATCGTAATGGTGAAAAAACCTGGAAAGGTTAGAATTTGTTTAGACTGTCGAAAAGTGAACAGTTTCACCGAAAAGGATGCATATCCTTTGCCTCAAATTAGTGGCATATTGAGTCGCTTGCCTAAGGCAGAATACATAACAAGCCTTGATCTAAAGGACGCTTATTGGCAAGTGCCTTTAGAAAAATCTTCACGCGACAAGACAGCTTTTACCGTTCCTGGTAGACCTCTCTACCAGTTTAAAGTCATGCCGTTTGGGCTTTGCAATGCCACAAGTACAATGTCTCGTTTGATGGACAAAGTGGTGCCAGCTCATCTTAGGAACGAGGTTTTTATTTATCTTGATGATCTGCTGGTGGTTTCGCCAAGCTTTGAGAGGCATCTTGAAGTGCTAAGAGAGGTTGCGTTACAGATAAGACGTGCAGGTTTGACGATCAATATTGGCAAAAGTCACTTCTGCATGCTTAGAGTGCGTTACCTGGGTCATATTATAGGCGATGGAGGAATCCGTACCGATCCAGAAAAAGTAGCCGCAATTAGGAATTTTCCTTTGCCAAAAACTTTGCGCAGCTTGCGGAGTTTTATGGGTCTGTGTGGATGGTATCGCAAGTTCGTTCCTAATTTTGCGTCCCTTGCTGCGCCTTTGACAGATTTGATGACCACAAAAAGAAGATTCAGTTTAACTGAGGCCGCAGTAGAATCTTTTGAGAAGCTGAAGCAATGTCTTAGCGAGGCTCCTGTATTATGCAGTCCTGAGTTTTCGAAGCCGTTCGCAATACATTGCGATGCGAGCAAGACCGGAGTTGGAGCTGTATTAGTCCAAGTTTCGGAAGAAGGAGATGAGCGTCCAATTGCTTTCATTTCGAAGAAGTTAAATAAGGCGCAACGAAATTATACCGTCACAGAGCAAGAATGTCTCGCTGCGATCGTGGCTCTTAAAAATTTTAGGGCTTATGTGGAAGGACATAGATTTAAAATCATTACCGATCATGCATCATTAAAATGGTTGATGTCTAACCATGACCTAAATTCGCGCTTGGCTCGATGGGCTCTGGCCTTGCAAAGGTATGATTTCGAGATTGAGCATAGAAAAGGTTCGCTTAACGTAGTTCCCGACTCCTTGTCTCGGGTAAACGAAGACGTGGTAGCTGCAATTGACTTGCGGGATGGACTTCTCGTAGATCTAAATTCCGATCACTTTAAATCAGCGGAATATACCGAATTAGTGCAGAAAGTGAGTGCAAATCAGGTGAATTTTCCTGATCTCAAGACCGATAGCGGTTACATTTATCGAAAGGCAGAGCATTTGACAGGAGAACAAGTGCACGATGAATATGCCTGGAAGCTTTGGGTACCTAAGGAATTGGTTCCTGAAATACTTTCTCGTGCTCATGATAGTCCGTTGTCTGCTCATGGTGGTATACACAAGACCATTGAAAGAGTTAGACGTTATTATTTCTGGCCTGGACTCGTGGCAGACGTTAAGGCCTATGTAAATGCTTGTGAAGTATACAAAACCACAAAAGCACCAAATTATGTTTTACGGCCACCGTTAGGAAAAGCACCTGAGAGTCAAAGATTTTTCCAACGATTATTTATAGATTTTCTAGGACCTTATCCCAGATCCAGATGTGGAAATATTGGCATTTTTATCGTTCTCGACCATTTTTCCAAATATGTGTTTCTCAAACCAGTTAAGAAGATAGACGCATGCGGCGTGATACAATATTTGGAAGGAGAATTGTTCATGTCGTATGGCACTCCCGAAACGATAGTGTCGGACAACGGATCTCAATTCCGTTCGCACGCTTTTCAGAAGTTAATGCAACAGTACGGCATTACACATACGCTTACTGCCGTGCATTCGCCGCAGGCTAACGCCTCCGAGCGTGTTAATCGCTCAGTTATCGCTGCAAATTAGAGCGTATTTGCGACCCGATCAAAAGGACTGGGACGAATACCTTAATAGGATCAGTTGTGCATTGAGATCATCATTACACTCAAGCCTAGGTACTTCTCCTTACTACATGGTTTTCGGGCAACACATGATTACTTCTGGTTCTACTTACTCTTTGTTGAGGAAGCTCAACTTATTGGATGACCGATCCTTAAAATTTGACCGGCAAGACTCGTTCGAAATAGTGCGAGAGAAAGCATGCCAACGGATGTTAACGAAGCATTCCGAAAACGAGAAGAAGTACAACCTCCGGTCTAGAGTTGTTTCGTATGCGGAAGGGCAAGAAGTATTTCGTAGAAATTTCAAGCAGAGTTGTTTCCAGACAGGCTACAATGCTAAATTCGGTGCTGCGTTTGTAAAAGCCAGAGTTCGTAGGAAGTTGGGAAACTCTTACTACGAGCTGGAAGATTTACAAGGGAAACTGTTGGGTACATACCATGCGAAAGATATTCGCCAATGACGTCTCTTCAGTCGTGTCATCAGTCTAGGGTACTAGTGGAATACCCTAGCCAGATGTTACCGGGGGCTTTTGTAGTGGCGACTAAAGAGCCGCGAAATAAATTTCGGCCAAGAAGCATGCTACAGATTATACGAGCTATAAGCCAAGCTTTGGGGCGTAAGAAATAACGAAGGTGTATTTCGGCCTAAAAGCAGGCAACCTTTTTCTCTATTTTTAAGCCGAGCTTTAATGCGTGTGCAGAAAATTCGTGAGCTGCATTTTTATTTGTATTTCTGCCAAAACTGAATTTAGGGCAAATATACTAGATAGCTCATAGAAGCGCCAGGGAAGATCTGGAAAGCTCTTGTTCCAATTAGGAAATTTTCGCTACTACTGAGTCTGAGCCTAAGTCGCTCATCCGTTTCCGTGCTAAATTTGTTTTGAATTGAGACCCTGTGGAGTGCACAAGCATTTAAGTTGGTTCCCGTAGTCAAAATTTTGAACAAGTGCTAAGTCCACGAGGACAAAATACAAATTGTGGTTGACCTGGATATTAAGCAGATTTCAAGTAAGCAAAAAGCTACCTGTGTCTGTATACAGTGCGTAACCCTTTTATTTGCCTAGGTCGCGGAAACGAAGATCAGCAAAGGTAGCAAGGTGATCGTCCGGCGACGGCCAGTACCTCAGTTAGAGGTTAGACCTGGAATACCCCCTAATTTTTCAACGGAAACGATTGTGCAGCGGGTAAATAATTTGTGAAAGAGTGTTTCGATTATCGGTAGCTTACTGTGGTAAATTTTAAAATCGACAGATTGAACCCAGCAAGCAGGAATCGAGTGTCGGTCCCGAGGAGCACCCCCTAAGCGGGGCATGACGGGCTAGGAACCGAAAAGGAGGATGAACCAGTAATTTATAGTGCGGTTAAACCGGCCACCAGCGCGGCTGCGCAACATTCCTAGTGGCCGACTATGCAGTTGCGGAGAATTTTGATTTGAAAATTTGGCAGTGATCGGCATTGTAAACGAAATGACCCTGGCATGACCTCTGTGCCCTTGCGGGTTAACCTATATTCGGTAGCGAGTTTTTTTGGAGAATTTTTCCGATCAGTGGCCATATGCAACATCCCTCGTCCGGCGTAGTGTATGCACAAATAAAAAAAATGACAATATAGTGCGATAAAATATGCTAAAATTAATTCAAATTTCACCCGAACAGGCTGATATGCCTTATTTCTGTTTTCTCCGCGGACTTAACCTGCTCGGCATGACGTAACACTTACGCAAGCCTTTGATAAATTTTTAAAGTAAACTTTTGCTGAAACCAGATGTCATAAATAATGAGAAGATCGTACTTTGAAATATTTTTTTTTATTATTTAAGAGATTCCAAAATTAATTTTAAGTAAATTTTGAATTCTATCTTGCTTAATCTGGAGGACAGGGTAAAAGAAACGTTTCTTTATCGCTTTGGTTAGCCAAGAACCCCAATTAAATTTTCAGCCACATCGAGGGAGATCGATCTTTCACCGATGGACATGATGAGTGAGTGTTAAATAAATAAAACATTTTGTTCGTCTTGGTAATCTCAAACTAAAGTCTAAAGAAATTAAATTAATTCTACCCTATGCTAAAAGCTAGACCTCAATTAAATATGGCAAGAAATTAAATTAATGAACTATTGCTACTTAGAAATTAAATTTTGATCAATGGAATTTAAAAAAAAAAAAAAGTTGAAATATTAAAACTAACTAAAGTAAATCTCTACAATTAGGAATAGTACTTTCAAGTTCTAAATTTATTGTTAAGCCGATATGTATTAATTATTCCTCATTCTATCTCAAAGAAAAAAATGAATTTAGACGTAATATTAGCCTTAATCAGAATCTTTATATTTTATCTTATTATCTAATGAAACAATGAAATCTTAAATCCCTGTGTTTTACCGACTCGAAAGATGACTCCACGGTCGTAAGGATCAGAAGGGATCACCAGAGCCATGCTCTTGCGGCAGGTGATCGTAGGTAGGGTGGGCATTATGCGAGCACAACAACATCTGTGTCTCCACAAAAAAAAATGAGTTTTCTCTCGGTCTTCTGTCTTTTCTCTAAACTTCTGCTAACTGAATTTGTTTATCATATCTTCCGGTTTAGTTCTAGCTTTTATTTTTGTCGCAGCACGCTCAATTTCTTGACTTGTTGATAATAATGTGTAGTCCGTGTCCGAGATCTGGGTAAGCAAGACCACCACCCCCAAAGCCGACGAGCTAGAGCCGGAAATATACAGCGTGCCCCAGCAGCTCAGATCCTCCCCAAAGAAACCGAACTTATACGTTACACACTACACTAGTTGATCTAGAATATCGTCAATTCTAGGTAGTGGGAATTTATCTGACAATAATTTTTTATTAATTTGACGATAGTCGATTACTAATCGCCATTTTTTCTTTTCAGAGTCCGGAAGAGACTTTTTCGGAACTAATAAAAGTGGGCTATTATACGCTGAGGCTGATGGTTCGACTATTTTGTCGTCTATCAACTTTTGCACTTGGGCTTGAATTTCTTGCACTTGGCTGTGAGGACTTCAATAGTTCTTAATGTATACGGGCTCACCATCCATCATTCTAAGCCTTTGCTTGTAAAAATTATTTGTAGTTATTGATTCGGTTTCTAGTCCGAATATGTCTGTATATCTGGTGCATAGATCTTTTAACTGAGTTTTGAACAAAGGCGGAAAGTTTTTAATTAACTTTTTCATAACGAAGTCACCTCTTCCTTCGTTATTTTCTTTTATTATATCATAATTATTCAGATTTTCGTATTTGATGTTATTTAAGTTTACAATTTTATTGGCATTTGTTGTGTTTATAATACGGACAAAGGTATTTTGGTGATTGGATATCGTGTTTGCGATATAAATTCCGTCATCAATTTCTTGATTTAATATCAGAATTTGATTTTTTATTGAGGGAATTTGTATTTCACGGACAACTTCGGAACGAGCTGGGAGTACTGTGGCATTATTTTCACAAGTGTGAAGTATTTTTAATTCAATCGGATAATTTAAGTTGTTTGGGCGAAGAATCAGTGAGTCGCCACTTTGAGTGAAATCTAGTTGGCAATTATATTGTTTTATGAAATCTATGCCTAGTATGCTATCACTAGGTATTGGGAAATTTTGATCGACTAAATAGAAGTCGTGCGGAATAATATATTTACCTGTAGTGAGATCTATACAGGCCAAGCCTGTTGAAGAAATTGTACCTTCGCCAATTCCCGATATTTCGGTATGAATTTTATCATTTACATTCTCAAATGTATCTATATTTTCTTTTAATATGGATATATCTGCACCAATATCTAGCAACAGTGTATAGCATTTACCTGTTCTTTCATTGTTAATTTTTACAAAAATGCTTAGGTTGACGTTGACGGTCTTTATGGTGCTATTTTTTCGCTCTAAATAGCTGAAGGGTTTTACTGGTTTTCCGAGTTACCTTGGGCTACTCGAACATTGTTTTGACGGTTGGTGTTTGCCCCGCGGTTGTTTCCGCCACGGTTATTTCCTCTATAATAATTGTTGTTTTGATTATTATAGTTTCGGTTGTAACCGTTATTTTGGTAGTTGTTACGATAACCACGGAAGTTTCCTCTGCAGTTTCCACGTCCGCGATTTGTACCGCGCTGTGGAAAGTTCCTGTAATGTAGGACAGTGTTTGACTGTCCGGTTGCTTCTGTGCAACTGTTTACAAATTTGGATATGGCGTCATTCATAGTGTTGAAATTGCCAGCCTGCATGATAAGTTTTACCTTATCGATTGTGCAATTCTTGGTCATTGCTTTAATCGCATGCTGGGTAGAATAACTTCTGGCTAAATGTAGAGTTAAGCCGTCGTTTATATATGCACCTTCTAAGGCCTTCGTCATTTGCTTAATCTCTGATGTGTATTGATTGGCAGTTTTGTTGCGCTGCTGTAGGTTCATCAGCTTTGCTGATAATACTTCAACAGTTTCGCCTTTGACGTTGCCTCTAAGTCTGGAAATCACCTCAGTAATTGTTGTTTCATTACCGACTAGATTCCTGGCGACACCTTTTAGCTTTGTTTTAATGATGGAAACAGCTAATTCTTCGCGTTCGCCTTTCATTGATTCTATTATTTGTAGAGCATCAATGAAACTTGTTAGGTTTTCAGCCTTACCATCAAAAACTGGTATAAGCTTAGATGCTGTATTAATAAAATCAATATTTGATTGTGCCATTGTGACAGGTTTAACTTCTTCTACGGTGCTATCGTATGTATCGGAGTCTATGAGGTCCTGATCTGATGTTTCAGATTGAATGAGGACTGCGGGGATGGTGAGGTTATTTATATCTTTTTCTCTATTTCGGGACCTATAGAGACGAGGTCATCTGTCTCGGCCGGCTCAAGTGCTGGCGAATCTGACAATTCTGGTTCGTCTCTAGTTTCTAATGTCAGTGGAGTATTTAATATAGTTGGTACAGAAATAGTTAAATTGTACCTTTGTTTTATAAATATCAAGTTGGATCGTAATTTGATCAAGAACTTAGATACTTGGGACCAATGGGCTTTGTCTAGCTGGTCTCTCTGTTCATGTATCAGTATACGCGCTGTGCTAAAGCGGTTTACTAATATTTCAGCATGTTTATTTACGGTAATTTGTTGTACAGTCCGGTTTCTTAATTTTTCTAAATTTTGTAACTTTGATTTTAAATAGATATTTGGTGTATGGTTTAATTGTGTGTTAATTAGCCATTTATATTGACTCTTAAAGAAAATATTGAATATGTAATGAATATTATTTATTTATTAATTTTAATTATTGTTTTGAATATTTAAGTTGAATATGTTAATTACATATTTTCCTGCCTTTTTTTTGTATGGTTTTCAGGCCACACGCTAATTGGGCAACTTTAATGTCGCTCAATTTTACAATGTTTTTATATTATATAAAAAAAATATGCATCGCAGTGCAATATAAAAAAATTATGCAACGCAGTGCAAAGTAAAAAAAAAATATGCGCTCTTGGAAGCGCTGTCGGTTCACTATTCCTTGGTCTTACTTGGCGCGTAAGACGGTGCCGGTGCTGGCTGCACAGGCTATTCTTCTATGTTGATCGTCCCACGCAGGCGCAGGTGGCGGACTGCCTCCCGCACTTAACAAATGCTGCTGCACATGGATGTTCTCGGCCTGTGGTGCCGGGATGAGGATGCCTGAGTAAGCTACAGCTGGATAGTCTTGATGAGGACGGCGGCGATGGCCAGAGTCGCGGCGTGGGTTACAGCTGGATGGTCTCGGTGAAGTCGGTGATGAGGACTTGACCAATGAAGGATGCCATTGCGGAGAGTTTTTTTTTTTTTAGATGTTTATACTTGCTGCTGAAGTGGCCGTTGGCTGCTTGCGAATCGCACTACACAATGCTTGCGTGCTTGCGCTGTTTTTTTTTTTCAATTGGTAGCTGGTATTTCTTGGTGCGTTGCGGAGTTTTAGATGGAAAGCGGCGCTGAGTAAGTTTAGGCAGCCGGTGTCGAGCAGAGCGGCCGAATAGTAAGCTGTGGCAGCAGGATCGGTGTCACGGTCGCCATGTAGAATTCTCCATGTAGAATTCTCCAACAAATAGTAGTAGCAGTAATTTGTAGTAGTTTTATCACCAGTTCGATTCCTCCCAATAATTACTCCGTTGATATTTCAGTTTCAATTCATATGATTTTATTTATGAGTTGGAGCAGCCGTTATTGCCGCTCCGAGCTCACAGGAGTTTATGAGTTTTTGGATATATCTTAAAAGTTAAAGTAATCTAAGTCTCGTAGCTGCCCTGCCAACAGCGGCAGCGGAGAGACGTATATATATTCTTAAATACATAGCTATGCTCGCTTAGGCTGAGCGCGGAGGTATATGCATATACATTCTTGTGGTCCTCGCGTGTGTCAATTATGCTGACACTTGCACTTTCCGTTAGCCGGCCAATGTATACAGACGGGCTCGGATTTCGGCCACTCGGTTTAAATACTTGAACGAAATGAATTGTATTTAATGTTTATTTATTCATATGCAGCAATGTATGAAGTACAGTGCGCATTCGATATATATGCATATTACAACCCAAACTAAGTTTTTTCCTTTTGTTTTTTTTTTCATCGCAGAAAACTTTTTTTCCTCCTCTACAATGGCTCCTCGTCCTCGCACTGCGCAGTCCTTGGATAGCAGACGTTCCCGAGGTACTCAGTCCTACCGCTGTCGAGTCTGCCGGGGAATCCATCCTATTCGGAAATGCAAGAGGTTCCAAAAGCTGAGCGCTGAAAAGCGCCTTCGAGCAGTACTTATTAATAAGTATTATTAATAATCGTTGAATAATTTTTCCACGGTAATAATATATAAAAATAGAAATTGTCGATTTTTTATTTTCCACATGAAATATTTTCCCCAATATTAGGATACCAGAATTAAAATCTGTCGGATATTTTTTTCCACACCAATTAAATGCTAAACAAAAATACAAAATTGAATCGAAAAAGTCTTTTTTTCCATAAATTGTTGCTAAGAAAATGCAATCAAGAGCCTGTTGAATGTGCCAGCTTTTTCTCAGTGTTTATCGTTTTTTATGTCACGGGAATTAAATACCAAAAAATAAGTAATAAGTTTTAATATTTCGGAAAATTACCCTTTGGTTTAACAGATAATTAATCATATTTTTATTAAAATTTATTTTATTTTATTTATTTAAAAATAAAAATGTAACACGGGGAATTAATATTTTTTCCCACTGTACTGCCAGACAAATTTATTATTTATTAATGGCGAAGAAAAAGAAGGCCTACTCACATTTCTTATATGTATTGTTCTGTCGTCGAGGTCTGTGTTCTGCCGACGTCGCTGCCGTCGTCGCTGCTGCCGTCGCTGCTCGTCGGTGTTCTTGTTGTTGGGCTATACGGAATGGCTCCGCCCTTTGTTGATTTTTTTGCCTCGCCCACCAACACTCTGAGGGGACCTCGGCAGCGCGGACGGCTGCAAAAAGTGTGGAAGGAACCACCACACGCTACTCCACATCCATGAGCCGCGCGCACCCAGGACAACGCCACCATCGGGACCGTCCTCCCAGCCAACGCCGATGTCCACCTCGTGCTCGCCGTCGCCAAATCGGGCCGCCGTCGAGAGCCAACGACCGGAGACCTCCACACCGTCCTCATCGGTGGCCGCGTGGTACCGGCAGAAGACGGTCCACATTCTTCCAACAGCTGCGGTTGTGCTCGACACTGGGGCAAGACCTTTACGACGGCGGCAATGATTGACCCGTGCATGCCGGTGAGCAGCATCGACCGGTCGCTGGCGTCGGCGTTTCGGCTACCCATTACTCAAATGGGAGATGACGAGGTCTGCTCGACCACGATCCGGTCCCGAACAGGGAATTCCAGCTCGAGGTGGTCCTGAAGCTGGACCAGAGTTTGCGGATTCGAACTCCTGTTCGGGCTCTGAGCGACGTCGCGAGAGCGAAATATAACGATATTCGCCTCGCAGATGAGTAATTCCATTGCCCGGCAACCATCTCCCTCGTGCTGGGATCAGACGTCTTTTCGAAACTGATCCAGCCGCGGTTGTTTCCGCCACGGTTATTTCCTCTATAATAATTGTTGTTTTGATTATTATAGTTTCGGTTGTAACCGTTATTTTGGTAGTTGTTACGATAACCACGGAAGTTTCCTCTGCAGTTTCCACGTCCGCGATTTGTACCGCGCTGTGGAAAGTTCCTGTAATGTAGGACAGTGTTTGACTGTCCGGTTGCTTCTGTGCAACTGTTTACAAATTTGGATATGGCGTCATTCATAGTGTTGAAATTGCCAGCCTGCATGATAAGTTTTACCTTATCGATTGTGCAATTCTTGGTCATTGCTTTAATCGCATGCTGGGTAGAATAACTTCTGGCTAAATGTAGAGTTAAGCCGTCGTTTATATATGCACCTTCTAAGGCCTTCGTCATTTGCTCAATCTCTGATGTGTATTGATTGGCAGTTTTGTTGCGCTGCTGTAGGTTCATCAGCTTTGCTGATAATACTTCAACAGTTTCGCCTTTGACGTTGCCTCTAAGTCTGGAAATCACCTCAGTAATTGTTGTTTCATTACCGACTAGATTCCTGGCGACACCTTTTAGCTTTGTTTTAATGATGGAAACAGCTAATTCTTCGCGTTCGCCTTTTATTGATTCTATTATTTGTAGAGCATCAATGAAACTTGTTAGGTTTTCAGCCTTACCATCAAAAACTGGTATAAGCTTAGATGCTGTATTAATAAAATCAATATTTGATTGTGCCATTGTGACAGGTTTAACTTCTTCTACGGTGCTATCGTATGTATCGGAGTCTATGAGGTCCTGATCTGATGTTTCAGATTGAATGAGGACTGCGGGGATGGTGAGGTTATTTATATCTTTTTTCTCTATTTCGGGACCTATAGAGACGAGGTCATCTGTCTCGGCCGGCTCAAGTGCTGGCGAATCTGACAATTCTGGTTCGTCTCTAGTTTCTAATGTCAGTGGAGTATTTAATATAGTTGGTACAGAAATAGTTAAATTGTACCTTTGTTTTATAAATATCAAGTTGGATCGTAATTTGATCAAGAACTTAGATACTTGGGACCAATGGGCTTTGTCTAGCTGGTCTCTCTGTTCATGTATCAGTATACGCGCTGTGCTAAAGCGGTTTACTAATATTTCAGCATGTTTATTTACGGTAATTTGTTGTACAGTCCGGTTTCTTAATTTTTCTAAATTTTGTAACTTTGATTTTAAATAGATATTTGGTGTATGGTTTAATTGTGTGTTAATTAGCCATTTATATTGACTCTTAAAGAAAATATTGAATATGTAATGAATATTATTTATTTATTAATTTTAATTATTGTTTTGAATATTTAAGTTGAATATGTTAATTACATATTTTCCTGCCTTTTTTTTGTATGGTTTTCAGGCCACACGCTAATTGGGCAACTTTAATGTCGCTCAATTTTACAATGTTTTTATATTATATAAAAAAAATATGCATCGCAGTGCAATATAAAAAAATTATGCAACGCAGTGCAAAGTAAAAAAAAAATATGCGCTCTTGGAAGCGCTGTCGATTCACTATTCCTTGGTCTTACTTGGCGCGTAAGACGGTGCCGGTGCTGGCTGCACAGGCTATTCTTCTATGTTGATCGTCCCACGCAGGCGCAGGTGGCGGACTGCCTCCCGCACTTAACAAATGCTGCTGCACATGGATGTTCTCGGCCTGTGGTGCCGGGATGAGGATGCCTGAGTAAGCTACAGCTGGATAGTCTTGATGAGGACGGCGGCGATGGCCAGAGTCGCGGCGTGGGTTACAGCTGGATGGTCTCGGTGAAGTCGGTGATGAGGACTTGACCAATGAAGGATGCCATTGCGGAGAGTTTTTTTTTTTTTAGATGTTTATACTTGCTGCTGAAGTGGCCGTTGGCTGCTTGCGAATCGCACTACACAATGCTTGCGTGCTTGCGCTGTTTTTTTTTTCAATTGGTAGCTGGTATTTCTTGGTGCGTTGCGGAGTTTTAGATGGAAAGCGGCGCTGAGTAAGTTTAGGCAGCCGGTGTCGAGCAGAGCGGCCGAATAGTAAGCTGTGGCAGCAGGATCGGTGTCACGGTCGCCATGTAGAATTCTCCATGTAGAATTCTCCAACAAATAGTAGTAGCAGTAATTTGTAGTAGTTTTATCACCAGTTCGATTCCTCCCAATAATTACTCCGTTGATATTTCAGTTTCAATTCATATGATTTTATTTATGAGTTGGAGCAGCCGTTATTGCCGCTCCGAGCTCACAGGAGTTTATGAGTTTTTGGATATATCTTAAAAGTTAAAGTAATCTAAGTCTCGTAGCTGCCCTGCCAACAGCGGCAGCGGAGAGACGTATATATATTCTTAAATACATAGCTATGCTCGCTTAGGCTGAGCGCGGAGGTATATGCATATACATTCTTGTGGTCCTCGCGTGTGTCAATTATGCTGACACTTGCACTTTCCGTTAGCCGGCCAATGTATACAGACGGGCTCGGATTTCGGCCACTCGGTTTAAATACTTGAACGAAATGAATTGTATTTAATGTTTATTTATTCATATGCAGCAATGTATGAAG
Source organism: Drosophila jambulina (assembly GCA_018152175.1). Lineage (NCBI taxonomy): Eukaryota > Metazoa > Arthropoda > Insecta > Diptera > Drosophilidae > Drosophila > Drosophila jambulina. Next base: position 3,137,580 of record JAECXH010000017.1, on the reverse strand, counting down.
TACAGTGCGCATTCGATATATATGCATATTACAACCCAAACTAAGTTTTTTCCTTTTGTTTTTTTTTTTCATCGCAGAAAACTTTTTTTTCCTCCTCTACAATGGCTCCTCGTCCTCGCACTGCGCAGTCCTTGGATAGCAGACGTTCCCGAGGTACTCAGTCCTACCGCTGTCGAGTCTGCCGGGGAATCCATCCTATTCGGAAATGCAAGAGGTTCCAAAAGCTGAGCGCTGAAAAGCGCCTTCGAGCAGTACTTATTAATAAGTATTATTAATAATCGTTGAATAATTTTTCCACGGTAATAATATATAAAAATAGAAATTGTCGATTTTTTATTTTCCACATGAAATATTTTCCCCAATATTAGGATACCAGAATTAAAATCTGTCGGATATTTTTTTCCACACCAATTAAATGCTAAACAAAAATACAAAATTGAATCGAAAAAGTCTTTTTTTCCATAAATTGTTGCTAAGAAAATGCAATCAAGAGCCTGTTGAATGTGCCAGCTTTTTCTCAGTGTTTATCGTTTTTTATGTCACGGGAATTAAATACCAAAAAAATAAGTAATAAGTTTTAATATTTCGGAAAATTACCCTTTGGTTTAACAGATAATTAATCATATTTTTATTAAAATTTATTTTATTTTATTTATTTAAAAATAAAAATGTAACACGGGGAATTAATATTTTTTCCCACTGTACTGCCAGACAAATTTATTATTTATTAATGGCGAAGAAAAAGAAGGCCTACTCACATTTCTTATATGTATTGTTCTGTCGTCGAGGTCTGTGTTCTGCCGACGTCGCTGCCGTCGTCGCTGCTGCCGTCGCTGCTCGTCGGTGTTCTTGTTGTTGGGCTATACGGAATGGCTCCGCCCTTTGTTGATTTTTTTGCCTCGCCCACCAACACTCTGAGGGGGACCTCGGCAGCGCGGACGGCTGCAAAAAGTGTGGAAGGAACCACCACACGCTACTCCACATCCATGAGCCGCGCGCACCCAGGACAACGCCACCATCGGGACCGTCCTCCCAGCCAACGCCGATGTCCACCTCGTGCTCGCCGTCGCCAAATCGGGCCGCCGTCGAGAGCCAACGACCGGAGACCTCCACACCGTCCTCATCGGTGGCCGCGTGGTACCGGCAGAAGACGGTCCACATTCTTCCAACAGCTGCGGTTGTGCTCGACACTGGGGCAAGACCTTTACGACGGCGGCAATGATTGACCCGTGCATGCCGGTGAGCAGCATCGACCGGTCGCTGGCGTCGGCGTTTCGGCTACCCATTACTCAAATGGGAGATGACGAGGTCTGCTCGACCACGATCCGGTCCCGAACAGGGAATTCCAGCTCGAGGTGGTCCTGAAGCTGGACCAGAGTTTGCGGATTCGAACTCCTGTTCGGGCTCTGAGCGACGTCGCGAGAGCGAAATATAACGATATTCGCCTCGCAGATGAGTAATTCCATTGCCCGGCAACCATCTCCCTCGTGCTGGGATCAGACGTCTTTTCGAAACTGATCCAGCCGCGGTTGTTTCCGCCACGGTTATTTCCTCTAAAATAATTGTTGTTTTGATTATTATAGTTTCGGTTGTAACCGTTATTTTGGTAGTTGTTACGATAACCACGGAAGTTTCCTCTGCAGTTTCCACGTCCGCGATTTGTACCGCGCTGTGGAAAGTTCCTGTAATGTAGGACAGTGTTTGACTGTCCGGTTGCTTCTGTGCAACTGTTTACAAATTTGGATATGGCGTCATTCATAGTGTTGAAATTGCCAGCCTGCATGATAAGTTTTACCTTATCGATTGTGCAATTCTTGGTCATTGCTTTAATCGCATGCTGGGTAGAATAACTTCTGGCTAAATGTAGAGTTAAGCCGTCGTTTATATATGCACCTTCTAAGGCCTTCGTCATTTGCTCAATCTCTGATGTGTATTGATTGGCAGTTTTGTTGCGCTGCTGTAGGTTCATCAGCTTTGCTGATAATACTTCAACAGTTTCGCCTTTGACGTTGCCTCTAAGTCTGGAAATCACCTCAGTAATTGTTGTTTCATTACCGACTAGATTCCTGGCGACACCTTTTAGCTTTGTTTTAATGATGGAAACAGCTAATTCTTCGCGTTCGCCTTTCATTGATTCTATTATTTGTAGAGCATCAATGAAACTTGTTAGGTTTTCAGCCTTACCATCAAAAACTGGTATAAGCTTAGATGCTGTATTAATAAAATCAATATTTGATTGTGCCATTGTGACAGGTTTAACTTCTTCTACGGTGCTATCGTATGTATCGGAGTCTATGAGGTCCTGATCTGATGTTTCAGATTGAATGAGGACTGCGGGGATGGTGAGGTTATTTATATCTTTTTCTCTATTTCGGGACCTATAGAGACGAGGTCATCTGTCTCGGCCGGCTCAAGTGCTGGCGAATCTGACAATTCTGGTTCGTCTCTAGTTTCTAATGTCAGTGGAGTATTTAATATAGTTGGTACAGAAATAGTTAAATTGTACCTTTGTTTTATAAATATCAAGTTGGATCGTAATTTGATCAAGAACTTAGATACTTGGGACCAATGGGCTTTGTCTAGCTGGTCTCTCTGTTCATGTATCAGTATACGCGCTGTGCTAAAGCGGTTTACTAATATTTCAGCATGTTTATTTACGGTAATTTGTTGTACAGTCCGGTTTCTTAATTTTTCTAAATTTTGTAACTTTGATTTTAAATAGATATTTGGTGTATGGTTTAATTGTGTGTTAATTAGCCATTTATATTGACTCTTAAAGAAAATATTGAATATGTAATGAATATTATTTATTTATTAATTTTAATTATTGTTTTGAATATTTAAGTTGAATATGTTAATTACGTATTTTCCTGCCTGGTTTTTGTATGGTTTTCAGGCCACACGCTAATTGGGCAACTTTAATGTCGCTCAATTTTACAATGTTTTTATATTATATACAAAAAATATGCATCGCAGTGCAATATAAAAAAATTATGCAACGCAGTGCAAAGTAAAAAAAAAATATGCGCTCTTGGAAGCGCTGTCGGTTCACTATTCCTTGGTCTTACTTGGCGCGTAAGACGGTGCCGGTGCTGGCTGCACAGGCTATTCTTCTATGTTGATCGTCCCACGCAGGCGGAGGTGGCGGACTGCCTCCCGCACTTAACAAATGCTGCTGCACATGGATGTTCTCGGCCTGTGGTGCCGGGATGAGGATGCCTGAGTAAGCTACAGCTGGATAGTCTTGATGAGGACGGCGGCGATGGCCAGAGTCGCGGCGTGGGTTACAGCTGGATGGTCTCGGTGAAGTCGGTGATGAGGACTTGACCAATGAAGGATGCCATTGCGGAGAGTTTTTTTTTTTTTAGATGTTTATACTTGCTGCTGAAGTGGCCGTTGGCTGCTTGCGAATCGCACTACACAATGCTTGCGTGCTTGCGCTGTTTTTTTTTTCCAATTGGTAGCTGGTATTTCTTGGTGCGTTGCGGAGTTTTAGATGGAAAGCGGCGCTGAGTAAGTTTAGGCAGCCGGTGTCGAGCAGAGCGGCCGAATAGTAAGCTGTGGCAGCAGGATCGGTGTCACGGTCGCCATGTAGAATTCTCCATGTAGAATTCTCCAACAAATAGTAGTAGCAGTAATTTGTAGTAGTTTTATCACCAGTTCGATTCCTCCCAATAATTACTCCGTTGATATTTCAGTTTCAATTCATATGATTTTATTTATGAGTTGGAGCAGCCGTTATTGCCGCTCCGAGCTCACAGGAGTTTATGAGTTTTTGGATATATCTTAAAAGTTAAAGTAATCTAAGTCTCGTAGCTGCCCTGCCAACAGCGGCAGCGGAGAGACGTATATATATTCTTAAATACATAGCTATGCTCGCTTAGGCTGAGCGCGGAGGTATATGCATATACATTCTTGTGGTCCTCGCGTGTGTCCATTATGCTGACACTTGTACTTTCCGTTAGCCGGCCAATGTATACAGACGGGCTCGGATTTCGGCCACTCGGTTTAAATACTTGAAAGAAATGAATTGTATTTAATGTTTATTTATTCATATGCAGCAATGTATGAAGTACAGTGCGCATTCGATATATATGCATATTACAACCCAAACTAAGTTTTTTCCTTTTGTTTTTTTTTTTCATCGCAGAAAACTTTTTTTTCCTCCTCTACAATGGCTCCTCGTCCTCGCACTGCGCAGTCCTTGGATAGCAGACGTTCCCGAGGTACTCAGTCCTACCGCTGTCGAGTCTGCCGGGGAATCCATCCTCTTCGGAAATGCAAGAGGTTCCAAAAGCTGAGCGCTGAAAAGCGCCTTCGAGCAGTACTTATTAATAAGTATTATTAATAATCGTTGAATAATTTTTCCACGGTAATAATATATAAAAATAGAAATTGTCGATTTTTTATTTTCCACATGAAATATTTTCCCCAATATTAGGATACCAGAATTAAAATCTGTCGGATATTTTTTTTCCACACCAATTAAATGCTGAACAAAAATACAAAATTGAATCGAAAAAGGTCTTTTTTTCCATAAATTGTTGCTAAGAAAATGCAATCAAGAGCCTGTTGAATGTGCCAGCTTTTTCTCAGTGTTTATCGTTTTTTATGTCACGGGAATTAAATACCAAAAAAATAAGTAATAAGTTTTAATATTTCGGAAAATTACCCTTTGGTTTAACAGATAATTAATCATATTTTTATTAAAATTTATTTTATTTTATTTATTTAGAAATAAAAATGTAACACGGGGAATTAATATTTTTTCCCACTGTACTGCCAGACAAATTTATTATTTATTAATGGCGAAGAAAAAGAAGGCCTACTCACATTTCTTATATGTATTGTTCTGTCGTCGAGGTCTGTGTTCTGCCGACGTCGCTGCCGTCGTCGCTGCTGCCGTCGCTGCTCGTCGGTGTTCTTGTTGTTGGGCTATACGGAATGGCTCCGCCCTTTGTTGATTTTTTTGCCTCGCCCACCAACACTCTGAGGGGGACCTCGGCAGCGCGGACGGCTGCAAAAAGTGTGGAAGGAACCACCACACGCTACTCCACATCCATGAGCCGCGCGCACCCAGGACAACGCCACCATCAGGACCGTCCTCCCAGCCAACGCCGATGTCCACCTCGTGCTCGCCGTCGCCAAATCGGGCCGCCGTCGAGAGCCAACGACCGGAGACCTCCACACCGTCCTCATCGGTGGCCGCGTGGTACCGGCAGAAGACGGTCCACATTCTTCCAACAGCTGCGGTTGTGCTCGACACTGGGGCAAGACCTTTACGACGGCGGCAATGATTGACCCGTGCATGCCGGTGAGCAGCATCGACCGGTCGCTGGCGTCGGCGTTTCGGCTACCCATTACTCAAATGGGAGATGACGAGGTCTGCTCGACCACGATCCGGTCCCGAACAGGGAATTCCAGCTCGAGGTGGTCCTGAAGCTGGACCAGAGTTTGCGGATTCGAACTCCTGTTCGGGCTCTGAGCGACGTCGCGAGGGCGAAATATAACGATATTCGCCTCGCAGATGAGTAATTCCATTGCCCGGCAACCATCTCCCTCGTGCTGGGATCAGACGTCTTTTCGAAACTGATCCAGCCGCGGTTGTTTCCGCCACGGTTATTTCCTCTATAATAATTGTTGTTTTGATTATTATAGTTTCGGTTGTAACCGTTATTTTGGTAGTTGTTACGATAACCACGGAAGTTTCCTCTGCAGTTTCCACGTCCGCGATTTGTACCGCGCTGTGGAAAGTTCCTGTAATGTAGGACAGTGTTTGACTGTCCGGTTGCTTCTGTGCAACTGTTTACAAATTTGGATATGGCGTCATTCATAGTGTTGAAATTGCCAGCCTGCATGATAAGTTTTACCTTATCGATTGTGCAATTCTTGGTCATTGCTTTAATCGCATGCTGGGTAGAATAACTTCTGGCTAAATGTAGAGTTAAGCCGTCGTTTATATATGCACCTTCTAAGGCCTTCGTCATTTGCTTAATCTCTGATGTGTATTGATTGGCAGTTTTGTTGCGCTGCTGTAGGTTCATCAGCTTTGCTGATAATACTTCAACAGTTTCGCCTTTGACGTTGCCTCTAAGTCTGGAAATCACCTCAGTAATTGTTGTTTCATTACCGACTAGATTCCTGGCGACACCTTTTAGCTTTGTTTTAATGATGGAAACAGCTAATTCTTCGCGTTCGCCTTTCATTGATTCTATTATTTGTAGAGCATCAATGAAACTTGTTAGGTTTTCAGCCTTACCATCAAAAACTGGTATAAGCTTAGATGCTGTATTAATAAAATCAATATTTGATTGTGCCATTGTGACAGGTTTAACTTCTTCTACGGTGCTATCGTATGTATCGGAGTCTATGAGGTCCTGATCTGATGTTTCAGATTGAATGAGGACTGCGGGGATGGTGAGGTTATTTATATCTTTTTCTCTATTTCGGGACCTATAGAGACGAGGTCATCTGTCTCGGCCGGCTCAAGTGCTGGCGAATCTGACAATTCTGGTTCGTCTCTAGTTTCTAATGTCAGTGGAGTATTTAATATAGTTGGTACAGAAATAGTTAAATTGTACCTTTGTTTTATAAATATCAAGTTGGATCGTAATTTGATCAAGAACTTAGATACTTGGGACCAATGGGCTTTGTCTAGCTGGTCTCTCTGTTCATGTATCAGTATACGCGCTGTGCTAAAGCGGTTTACTAATATTTCAGCATGTTTATTTACGGTAATTTGTTGTACAGTCCGGTTTCTTAATTTTTCTAAATTTTGTAACTTTGATTTTAAATAGATATTTGGTGTATGGTTTAATTGTGTGTTAATTAGCCATTTATATTGACTCTTAAAGAAAATATTGAATATGTAATGAATATTATTTATTTATTAATTTTAATTATTGTTTTGAATATTTAAGTTGAATATGTTAATTACATATTTTCCTGCCTGGTTTTTGTATGGTTTTCAGGCCACACGCTAATTGGGCAACTTTAATGTCGCTCAATTTTACAATGTTTTTATATTATATACAAAAAATATGCATCGCAGTGCAATATAAAAAAATTATGCAACGCAGTGCAAAGTAAAAAAAAAATATGCGCTCTTGGAAGCGCTGTCGGTTCACTATTCCTTGGTCTTACTTGGCGCGTAAGACGGTGCCGGTGCTGGCTGCACAGGCTATTCTTCTATGTTGATCGTCCCACGCAGGCGCAGGTGGCGGACTGCCTCCCGCACTTAACAAATGCTGCTGCACATGGATGTTCTCGGCCTGTGGTGCCGGGATGAGGATGCCTGAGTAAGCTACAGCTGGATAGTCTTGATGAGGACGGCGGCGATGGCCAGAGTCGCGGCGTGGGTTACAGCTGGATGGTCTCGGTGAAGTCGGTGATGAGGACTTGACCAATGAAGGATGCCATTGCGGAGAGTTTTTTTTTTTTTAGATGTTTATACTTGCTGCTGAAGTGGCCGTTGGCTGCTTGCGAATCGCACTACACAATGCTTGCGTGCCTGCGCTGTTTTTCTTTTCAATTGGTAGCTGGTATTTCTTGGTGCGTTGCGGAGTTTTAGATGGAAAGCGGCGCTGAGTAAGTTTAGGCAGCCGGTGTCGAGCAGAGCGGCCGAATAGTAAGCTGTGGCAGCAGGATCGGTGTCACGGTCGCCATGTAGAATTCTCCATGTAGAATTCTCCAACAAATAGTAGTAGCAGTAATTTGTAGTAGTTTTATCACCAGTTCGATTCCTCCCAATAATTACTCCGTTGATATTTCAGTTTCAATTCATATGATTTTATTTATGAGTTGGAGCAGCCGTTATTGCCGCTCCGAGCTCACAGGAGTTTATGAGTTTTTGGATATATCTTAAAAGTTAAAGTAATCTAAGTCTCGTAGCTGCCCTGCCAACAGCGGCAGCGGAGAGACGTATATATATTCTTAAATACATAGCTATGCTCGCTTAGGCTGAGCGCGGAGGTATATGCATATACATTCTTGTGGTCCTCGCGTGTGTCAATTATGCTGACACTTGCACTTTCCGTTAGCCGGCCAATGTATACAGACGGGCTCGGATTTCGGCCACTCGGTTTAAATACTTGAAAGAAATGAATTGTATTTAATGTTTATTTATTCATATGCAGCAATGTATGAAGTACAGTGCGCATTCGATATATATGCATATTACAACCCAAACTAAGTTTTTTCCTTTTGTTTTTTTTTTTCATCGCAGAAAACTTTTTTTTCCTCCTCTACAATGGCTCCTCGTCCTCGCACTGCGCAGTCCTTGGATAGCAGACGTTCCCGAGGTACTCAGTCCTACCGCTGTCGAGTCTGCCGGGGAATCCATCCTCTTCGGAAATGCAAGAGGTTCCAAAAGCTGAGCGCTGAAAAGCGCCTTCGAGCAGTACTTATTAATAAGTATTATTAATAATCGTTGAATAATTTTTCCACGGTAATAATATATAAAAATAGAAATTGTCGATTTTTTATTTTCCACATGAAATATTTTCCCCAATATTAGGATACCAGAATTAAAATCTGTCGGATATTTTTTTTCCACACCAATTAAATGCTAAACAAAAATACAAAATTGAATCGAAAAAGTCTTTTTTTCCATAAATTGTTGCTAAGAAAATGCAATCAAGAGCCTGTTGAATGTGCCAGCTTTTTCTCAGTGTTTATCGTTTTTTATGTCACGGGAATTAAATACCAAAAAAATAAGTAATAAGTTTTAATATTTCGGAAAATTACCCTTTGGTTTAACAGATAATTAATCATATTTTTATTAAAATTTATTTTATTTTATTTATTTAAAAATAAAAATGTAACACGGGGAATTAATATTTTTTCCCACTGTACTGCCAGACAAATTTATTATTTATTAATGGCGAAGAAAAAGAAGGCCTACTCACATTTCTTATATGTATTGTTCTGTCGTCGAGGTCTGTGTTCTGCCGACGTCGCTGCCGTCGTCGCTGCTGCCGTCGCTGCTCGTCGGTGTTCTTGTTGTTGGGCTATACGGAATGGCTCCGCCCTTTGTTGATTTTTTTGCCTCGCCCACCAACACTCTGAGGGGACCTCGGCAGCGCGGACGGCTGCAAAAAGTGTGGAAGGAACCACCACACGCTACTCCACATCCATGAGCCGCGCGCACCCAGGACAACGCCACCATCAGGACCGTCCTCCCAGCCAACGCCGATGTCCACCTCGTGCTCGCCGTCGCCAAATCGGGCCGCCGTCGAGAGCCAACGACCGGAGACCTCCACACCGTCCTCATCGGTGGCCGCGTGGTACCGGCAGAAGACGGTCCACATTCTTCCAACAGCTGCGGTTGTGCTCGACACTGGGGCAAGACCTTTACGACGGCGGCAATGATTGACCCGTGCATGCCGGTGAGCAGCATCGACCGGTCGCTGGCGTCGGCGTTTCGGCTACCCATTACTCAAATGGGAGATGACGAGGTCTGCTCGACCACGATCCGGTCCCGAACAGGGAATTCCAGCTCGAGGTGGTCCTGAAGCTGGACCAGAGTTTGCGGATTCGAACTCCTGTTCGGGCTCTGAGCGACGTCGCGAGGGCGAAATATAACGATATTCGCCTCGCAGATGAGTAATTCCATTGCCCGGCAACCATCTCCCTCGTGCTGGGATCAGACGTCTTTTCGAAACTGATCCAGCCGCGGTTGTTTCCGCCACGGTTATTTCCTCTATAATAATTGTTGTTTTGATTATTATAGTTTCGGTTGTAACCGTTATTTTGGTAGTTGTTACGATAACCACGGAAGTTTCCTCTGCAGTTTCCACGTCCGCGATTTGTACCGCGCTGTGGAAAGTTCCTGTAATGTAGGACAGTGTTTGACTGTCCGGTTGCTTCTGTGCAACTGTTTACAAATTTGGATATGGCGTCATTCATAGTGTTGAAATTGCCAGCCTGCATGATAAGTTTTACCTTATCGATTGTGCAATTCTTGGTCATTGCTTTAATCGCATGCTGGGTAGAATAACTTCTGGCTAAATGTAGAGTTAAGCCGTCGTTTATATATGCACCTTCTAAGGCCTTCGTCATTTGCTTAATCTCTGATGTGTATTGATTGGCAGTTTTGTTGCGCTGCTGTAGGTTCATCAGCTTTGCTGATAATACTTCAACAGTTTCGCCTTTGACGTTGCCTCTAAGTCTGGAAATCACCTCAGTAATTGTTGTTTCATTACCGACTAGATTCCTGGCGACACCTTTTAGCTTTGTTTTAATGATGGAAACAGCTAATTCTTCGCGTTCGCCTTTCATTGATTCTATTATTTGTAGAGCATCAATGAAACTTGTTAGGTTTTCAGCCTTACCATCAAAAACTGGTATAAGCTTAGATGCTGTATTAATAAAATCAATATTTGATTGTGCCATTGTGACAGGTTTAACTTCTTCTACGGTGCTATCGTATGTATCGGAGTCTATGAGGTCCTGATCTGATGTTTCAGATTGAATGAGGACTGCGGGGATGGTGAGGTTATTTATATCTTTTTCTCTATTTCGGGACCTATAGAGACGAGGTCATCTGTCTCGGCCGGCTCAAGTGCTGGCGAATCTGACAATTCTGGTTCGTCTCTAGTTTCTAATGTCAGTGGAGTATTTAATATAGTTGGTACAGAAATAGTTAAATTGTACCTTTGTTTTATAAATATCAAGTTGGATCGTAATTTGATCAAGAACTTAGATGCTTGGGACCAATGGGCTTTGTCTAGCTGGTCTCTCTGTTCATGTATCAGTATACGCGCTGTGCTAAAGCGGTTTACTAATATTTCAGCATGTTTATTTACGGTAATTTGTTGTACAGTCCGGTTTCTTAATTTTTCTAAATTTTGTAACTTTGATTTTAAATAGATATTTGGTGTATGGTTTAATTGTGTGTTAATTAGCCATTTATATTGACTCTTAAAGAAAATATTGAATATGTAATGAATATTATTTATTTATTAATTTTAATTATTGTTTTGAATATTTAAGTTGAATATGTTAATTACATATTTTCCTGCCTTTTTTTTGTATGGTTTTCAGGCCACACGCTAATTGGGCAACTTTAATGTCGCTCAATTTTACAATGTTTTTATATTATATACAAAAAATATGCATCGCAGTGCAATATAAAAAAATTATGCAACGCAGTGCAAAGTAAAAAAAAAATATGCGCTCTTGGAAGCGCTGTCGGTTCACTATTCCTTGGTCTTACTTGGCGCGTAAGACGGTGCCGGTGCTGGCTGCACAGGCTATTCTTCTATGTTGATCGTCCCACGCAGGCGCAGGTGGCGGACTGCCTCCCGCACTTCTCGGCCTGTGGTGCCGGGATGAGGATGCCTGAGTAAGCTACAGCTGGATAGTCTTGATGAGGACGGCGGCGATGGCCAGAGTCGCGGCGTGGGTTACAGCTGGATGGTCTCGGTGAAGTCGGTGATGAGGACTTGACCAATGAAGGATGCCATTGCGGAGAGTTTTTTTTTTTTTAGATGTTTATACTTGCTGCTGAAGTGGCCGTTGGCTGCTTGCGAATCGCACTACACAATGCTTGCGTGCTTGCGCTGTTTTTTTTTCAATTGGTAGCTGGTATTTCTTGGTGCGTTGCGGAGTTTTAGATGGAAAGCGGCGCTGAGTTAGCTAGGCAGCCGGTGTCGAGCAGAGCGGCCGAATAGTAAGCTGTGGCAGCAGGATCGGTGTCACGGTCGCCATGTAGAATTCTCCATGTAGAATTCTCCAACAAATAGTAGTAGCAGTAATTTGTAGTAGTTTTATCACCAGTTCGATTCCTCCCAATAATTACTCCGTTGATATTTCAGTTTTAATTCATATGATTTTATTTATGAGTTGGAGCAGCCGTTATTGCCGCTCCGAGCTCACAGGAGTTTATGAGTTTTTGGATATATCTTAAAAGTTAAAGTAATCTAAGTCTCGTAGCTGCCCTGCCAACAGCGGCAGCGGAGAGACGTATATATATTCTTAAATACATAGCTATGCTCGCTTAGGCTGAGCGCGGAGGTATATGCACATACATTCTTGTGGTCCTCGCGTGTGTCAATTATGCTGACACTTGCACTTTCCGTTAGCCGGCCAATGTATACAGACGGGCTCGGATTTCGGCCACTCGGTTTAAATACTTGAAAGAAATGAATTGTATTTAATGTTTATTTATTCATATGCAGCAATGTATGAAGTACAGTGCGCATTCGATATATATGCATATTACAACCCAAACTAAGTTTTTTCCTTTTGTTTTTTTTTCATCGCAGAAAACTTTTTTTTTCCTCCTCTACAATGGCTCCTCGTCCTCGCACTGCGCAGTCCTTGGATAGCAGACGTTCCCGAGGTACTCAGTCCTACCGCTGTCGAGTCTGCCGGGGAATCCATCCTCTTCGGAAATGCAAGAGGTTCCAAAAGCTGAGCGCTGAAAAGCGCCTTCGAGCAGTACTTATTAATAAGTATTATTAATAATCGTTGAATAATTTTTCCACGGTAATAATATATAAAAATAGAAATTGTCGATTTTTTATTTTCCACATGAAATATTTTCCCCAATATTAGGATACCAGAATTAAAATCTGTCGGATATTTATTTTCCACACCAATTAAATGCTAAACAAAAATACAAAATTGAATCGAAAAAGGTCTTTTTTTCCATAAATTGTTGCTAAGAAAATGCAATCAAGAGCCTGTTGAATGTGCCAGCTTTTTCTCAGTGTTTATCGTTTTTTATGTCACGGGAATTAAATACCAAAAAAATAAGTAATAAGTTTTAATATTTCGGAAAATTACCCTTTGGTTTAACAGATAATTAATCATATTTTTATTAAAATTTATTTTATTTTATTTATTTAAAAATGAAAATGTAACACGGGGAATTAATATTTTTTCCCAGCAGTACAGCCAGACAAATTTATTATTTATTAATGGCGAAGAAAAAGAAGGCCTACTCACATTTCTTATATGTATTGCTCTGTCGTCGAGGTCTGTGTTCTGCCGACGTCGCTGCCGTCGTCGCTGCTGCCGTCGCTGCTCGTCGGTGTTCTTGTTGTTGGGCTATGCGGAATGGCTCTGCCCTTTGTTGATTTTTTTGCCTCGTCCACCAACACTCTGAGGGGACCTCGGCAGCGCGGACGGCTGCAAAAAGTGTGGAAGGAACCACCACACGCTACTCCACATCCATGAGCCGCGCGCACCCAGGACAACGCCAAGGCCTACCAAGAGGCCTGACGAATTGGATCCCGTCGTTGCTTCCGCAAGGGGGGGGAGAATGTTCGCGCCAGAAGGGCGCTTTAGTTCGAGCGGCAGTGTGGGAGCGAGCAAGCTCTCTCTAGCGGTGCTTGGACTCGCGCCGCTCTTGTGGTGCTAGTGCTCTCCCGCTCATCGGTCATTCTCGCTCTCCCCCCTCTTTCCGCCTCCGAAGGGCCTCTCCACCGGTTGCAGCGATGCAGCGCTCGCTAATTTAAGTTTAGTATTAAGAAAGAACTGAAGCAATAAAGTGACGTGAAGTTAATCCAAGACGCCGCCACCCACTCTTCTTCTTTTTGGACCAAGGGACTTGGGAATTTTCTATAGACTGCTCCGACCGCCTACAACCCCCACAAACCACAAGAATCTTTGGGACTCCGCCCCCTCCATTTCACCGGGAAAACAAACCAGTATGAGTGGGCTGAAGAAAGCAACCGGGGTTGGGATGTCAACCCAAACGTCGGTGGGAAGCGTGATCGCTACCACCGGCGGGCACGGAGACTAGCAATCCTCTCTGCGTGTCGCCAGCGATCACACCTCTGATGTGACGGGAGCAGGTCATGTCAGTTGCAATGCTACTGCCTCACAAACACAAACGCAAACGGGGAAGCTTAGCCGCTCAGGTGCCATTGTCGATACAGACTTGGACCTGAAGAGCGTGCAGCTCTCCAAAGAAGAGGAGGAAGCCCTTCTCCGCTCGCCGAAACCAGGCACCAGCTCCCCGCGCAGGGACGGGCCGAAGCGCTCAAGCGAGGGGATGAAGGCCAAGGCAAAATATAAAGCCGCAACGCTCAGCCGAGAGCGCCAACAAGGATGCACCGGGGAGCAAGCGGAGACGCGGGCCTAAGGAGGCGGGACCTCCCCCAAAGGCAATGAGGCCCAATAAACCCGCTAAAGTCAATGAGGTGACCAAACGACATCTGATCGTGGCACTCATTGACAGAAACGAGGAAAATGGCAAGATGACCGAGTCGCGGTGGAAGTTGGTGCATGCGCGGCTCGTCGAATCATTACTTGCACGGATGGAGGAAGACCCGGAAGCTCCCATGCCCACATTTGTTGGGGCCGTATGGCTGAATAAGGTTAAAATCCTGAAGTGCATGGATGATCCGACGAGAAAGTGGCTGACGCAAACGGTTTGCCAGTTGGAGGAGTTGTGGGAGGGGGCCAAAATGGAGGTGGTGGATAGGGAGCTAATCCCGTCCATCCCTAAGGCGAAGGTATTCTTCCCCATCGCAATCCAAGGGGACCGGGCGCTAAAACTGCTGCTGCAGCGGCAGAATCCGGACATCCCAACCGCGAACTGGAAGGTTCTGCACATTGTGACCCCATCACCCAAGGAGGGGGGCCAAAGTGCAGTCCTCCAGATCAACAAAGAGGCAGAAGACATCCTCTATCCCAGATACGGGATGATGGCGTGGGGCATGGGTAGCGTCTACCTGCGCCTCAAAAAACGCCATCCCGGGGATAAGGATGCTCACACCTTATAGGTTATAGGTAGGCGAGGTGGAGAAAGACCTAGATCTGGAAACCATCATTACAGCACGGATGACCTGACTGTGGTGTTGCTGGATAGCGAAAAGAAGTGCCTTCTGGTAGCTTCTTGCTATATGGCACACGACAGATTGGCCCCACCGGAGGAACTCAGGAGCCTGGTAGAAGGCAGCCCGAACGACCAGCAATTGCTCGTGGGCGCAGACGCCAACGCACACCACTGCGTATGGAGAAGTCCCGATATAAACGACAGAGGTGAGTCACTCCTAGACTTTTTACTTTCTACCAACATATATATAGCAAATGTGGGGGAGGAGCACACCTTCATAGGTCACACCTCCTCTAACGTGCTTGATCTTACACTCATAAAGGGACAATGTAC
Source organism: Drosophila jambulina (assembly GCA_018152175.1). Classification (NCBI taxonomy): domain Eukaryota; kingdom Metazoa; phylum Arthropoda; class Insecta; order Diptera; family Drosophilidae; genus Drosophila; species Drosophila jambulina. The sequence continues at coordinate 3,122,459 of JAECXH010000017.1, read as the reverse complement.
CATGGTATCAGATTGGAGAGTCCTCGAGAGACCCTCCTTCTCAGACCATAAGTACATACAATTTCAATACAGATTCGAACACTCCCCAAAACGAGCCGTCTTCAGAAATCCCCGAAATGCAAACTGGGGAAACTTTAAGAAGACCATTATGACAAGGCTCGCAACTACTCCGGGCGCAGTAGATTCCGCGGAAAAAATAGGAAGGTCCCTAGAGACCCTTTCCAAAGATCTACTAGACGCATCATGCCCGATATCGGAAGCGAGGAAGAGAACCAAGCCACCCTGTTGGAATAGGGACCTCTCAATCCAATGAGACAAACTCAGAGAATTTTTTAGAATCGCTAAGCTGGCGAAAGATGAAATAATCAACGAGGAATGCAAAGTCCTACTCAGGGACTACAAGAAGGAAATACGCAAGGCGCAGAAGAACTCGTGGAGTAACTTCTGCTCCAATATAGAGACTGCCCCAGAAACGGCTAGACTCAGGAAACTGCTATCGAAGCAGCCAATCATACAGAGTCAGCTCAAACGCGAAGACAGAAAGTGGACTGAGGGCAGCGAAGAGGCCCTAACGGCACTAATGCAAGCTCATTTCCCAGGATGCACTGCGGTACCCGATGCGAACAAGCACCAGGACCTTGCAACTGGTGAAGAGCACCTCCCAACTAATCTAATATCCATTAGAAGAATTCACTGGGCTATAGAATCCTTTTCGGGGATAAAAGCCCCGGGATAAGACGGAATATTTCCAGCCATGCTACAGGTGACCAAGGAAGTGATCACCTCATGGCTTTACGCTATATTAACAGCTTGCTTAAGAACAGGCTCTATCCCTATCCACTGGAGGACCTCTCGGATTGTCTTCCTGCCAAAAGCAGGGAAGTGCAGCCACGTGAGCCCCGAGGATTATAGACCGATAAGCCTCACCTTTATTTTACTTAAGACGCTAGAAAAGCTGCTGGACATACACATCAGAAACGATCTGGGGAGACTGCTGTCAACCAACCAGCATGCTTACACTAAAGGGAAATCAGTGGAAACGGCACTACACTCGTTAGTAGCTACCATTGAAAGAGCCCTAAATAATAAGAAATATGCGCTCGAAGTGTTTGTAGACATATCCGGAGCTTTCAACAACGTGAACACAGACGCTATAATGAACCGCTTAGAAGCGATCAACACGCACCCTGCCGTCAACTTGTGGATAAGAAATCTTCTAAGTTGTAGGCGGGTACAGTCCTATTGGGGCACCGCCTCCATGGTGAAAGAAGCTCACAGAGGCACGCCGCAAGGCGAGGTCCTCTCGCCCCTCCTGTGGAATTTGGTGGTGGACGACCTGATCAAGAGATTCGAAAGGAAAGCTCCAAAGATAACAGCCTATGCCGACGACATAAGCATCATTATCACGGTAGTCTGTCCATCGATTCTCAGCTCGATTATGGAATCAACACTCAAGGACATACGTGAGTGGGCGCAGAAGGTAGGACTCAGTATCAATGCGGACAAGACGGACCTCATTCTCTTTACCAAGAGATACAAGGTGCCGCAATGGATCCCCCCAAAAATCAACACAACCAGGCTGACGCCGAAAACACAAGTAAGATTGTACTGGACAGCAAGCTGACATGGAAGCCCAATGTACTAGAGAGGGTGAAAAAGGCCACCATAGCGCTATACGCACCCAAGATGATGCTTAGCAGCACATGGGGTCTCTCGCCCGCCCTAATGCACTGGGTCTACATATCAGTGGTGCGTCCGACTCTTCTGTATGGAGTCTTAGTGTAGTGGCAAGCCATGGTAAAGAAGACGTATAACAGGCTTATAGAAAGAACTCAGCGGCAGGCACTGCTCTGCATAACAGGGGCGCTGAGGTCAACTCCAACAAAAGCCCTCGAAACGATTGTAGGAATAGACCCCCTAGATATTCACGCGCAACTGACTGCAGGAAAGGCGGCACAACGCCTGAGTGCATCAGGAAACATGACAATGCAAGGATTCGGGCATAGTTCAATTGGTCGAAACATGAGCAGTTCGTCTGACTACATGATTCCCAAGACATGCCCAGATGTAAAAACAACAAGATTCATGGGACCTGACGACTGGAAAACAGTCCAGGATCATGCTCAACACCTCAATATATACACAGATGGCTTCAAGATGGAAGAAGGAGTAGGAGCGGCCATATACTGCACAGACCCTGAGATACGGCTGTCGTATAAGATACCAAGCCAATGCAGTATCTTCCAGGCGGAAGTATTTGCCATCGGGAAAGCTGCCGAGCTTGCTCAGAACATAGAGCGCCCATATGAGGCAATCAATTTGTTCGTAGACAGTCAAGCGGCGATAAGATCCGTGAAATCGTCAGCGGTCAGTTCCAAAACTGTACTAGCAAGCAGGGAGGCACTAGATAACCTAAGCACGACTAGATCAGTGCGAATCTACTGGATTCCCAGCCACCAGGGCATAAATGGTAACGAGACCGCAGACGAACTTGCAATGGAAGGCGTTGGACTGACTAGTGAAAAAACAGAAAATGTTCCTGTCTCGCTAAGAACGATACAAAGCGAGCTGGAGAGACGGGCAGACGCATAAGTAAAGAGCAGATGGAGGAGTAATTCCACAACCTGCAAGATATCAAAGATCATGTGCAAAGAGCGCAATGACAAACTCAGCCACTATGTGCTGCATCTTCCACGACAGGACTGCAGACTGATAGTGGGAATTCTCACAGGTCACTGCCTGGCTGCGGTGCATGCCGTCAAGCTAGGCATCACCGACAATGGCAAAGGCCGGAAATGTGATGAATCCGAGGCTACCGAAACCTTGGAGCATCTCATTTGTAAATGCCCGGCTCTAGCTACGGCAAGGATAAGATACCTGGGTGCTCCGATTCTGGCATCACTAGAAGAAGCCTCCAAGAAGAGGCCGGGTGAATTACTTGCCTTCGCGAAACACACCTTGATCCTCAAGGACTTTGATAACCGCGTTAACACTCTCTAGGCCCACCCATTAAATTCCGGACAGCTACGGGCCACATTGGCCTATGCGCGGCCCCGTGAGGCCATCCGGCTTAACCTAATATAATAATAGACTGGTAATTAGATTGTGAGATTTATATTAATTTATTTATTTACTTATAAAGAGCTAACAAATAATTAAAATTATGAGCTAGCAATGATGTTGAGCAACGGCAACGTGGGCCTTCAGCTCGAATTGTACATGATATTATCTTTTGGGTTTCTTATGGGTACTTATTTCTATTGCTTAGCTTTGGTAGAATCATCTTATGTGCGGTGGTATAAATTTTTGTTCCACCATTGTACATTTTGGGTCTTTCTTGTCGGGTGTGTTTGGGGTATTGCCTTGTGAGCGCTGGAGAGGATGATTTTGTGAATTGTTGCAGCTTCCTTGTTTATGTTTGTGCTTGTTTGTCTTTGTGACGCGTATTCTTCAGTTAACTTGCAAAATTTTAGCCAGTTAGCTTCGTCGATTAAAAATGTAGGGTACGTGGAGTGACTTTGCGGTTCGATGTGATGGAGGTGAAGAGGGTAATTATTATCGGGAAGTGGTCGCTGCCAAACATATTATCTTCTGTTTGCCACGTGCTGTTGATTACTAGTATTGGGCTACTGAAAGTTAGATCAACGTTTGTGAGTGTGCTGAGTGTGCTAAAGTGCGTAGGAGACAAGTCGTTTAATAAAATATAGGTCGATTGGGTTATGAATTTCTCTAAAATTTTCCCCCTTGAGTTGTTTTGATTTGAACCCCAGTTTTTGTGCCAACTGTTAAAGTGATCAAGGTGGGTATGTGTGAATTGTCTACTACGGCCTGGAGGTTTTGCAGTGAGAAAGATTTGTTAGGTGCGATGCAGGCTGATTACTTCTGAATTTGAGTTGAAGTTCAGTTCAATGCATACAGCGTTAAAATCATAGCTAAAGGTTATTTCTCGAGCTTGTAGTGATTTGTGGGCTGGAAGACCTACGCCTTCGTGGGAAGATGAGATGTTTTTTGAAATAAGTGTATAGTTAATGGGTATGGGAATGTGACTGGTAAATTTTTTTATTTTTTTATATGTTTCTTGGAAAGATATTATAAGTGGTGTGTGTTTTTTAATGATTGTTTGAAGTTCGCAGTAGTTGTTGATATATCCATTCATATTCTATTATCTTCATAGTCATTTTAAAAGCAAGTTGTTTGTTGTTGATAAAAGATTAGTTGCTTAAGTAGCTGTTTTTTACTAACTGCTGCTAAAAGTGTCACATACTTCCTGAGTCGCTTATAATAATGTGCTTGAATTTGTTTAGATTCTTTGATAGGTTAGTTTTGGTGGATTTAAGGCTGGTTGTTAGTGTCCTGTTTTTGTCTTTGGAGAAAATACGTAGTTTCAGATCTTGGGTCCTTTCGCTTGCCATGTTGTCTTTTGAGGTGGTGGGGGGGTCGAGATCCATGTTGATAACATCAGTTGTTTGGTGAGCGGGTGAAGTTAGAGGGTGTGGTGTGGTGTTTGTAAATTGAGTTGTGGGGCTGTTTGTTGAGAGGTCTTTTTATAATATTGGTTTTCTTTGATGATGTTCGTGTGTTGCTTGCGTGTCATTATTTTGTTTTGTTTTTTTTTTTATTTTCGTTTATTTACCACAACTATAATTAAATATTCACAAACAAATAACAAAAAATTACAGAGTGACAGAGCAAGGGCCTGCGATTGTGTGGTACGGCCGCAAAGCATTGCTTCGCACAATGGTAAGTCGCTCAGCCAGTCTGTTCCTTCCTCGATATCTCCAGTGCCTTGAAGGATCTAATCAGTTTGGCAGCGAACTCCGCCGCCGCCTCCCATGTCCTCGGGTCCGTCAGCATCAGCGGCAGCAGCGTACCCACACTGATGGCTACACCTGCTACTGCCTCCAGCTCGTTCCTCTCCTCGTCGAACCGGCGAAAGTCGAAGATGACGTGGCCGGCATCCTCGATTATCCCGGATCCACATTCCTGGCAGCTCTCTCCGGGTCATGGCCAAACCTCATGAGGTAGCTACGGAAGCATCCATGCCCGCTCAGCTCCTGGGTCAGATAAAAATCTACCTGCCCGTGCTTCCGCTCCAGGCCTCGATGTTGGGGATCATCCTGAACGTCCATCGTCCTTTAGACGAGGCATCTCACCGGGCCTGCCAGCTTCCGTAGCTCCTTTTCCTGGCCGCGCTTTTCAGCTCGGCCGTCGCGACTGCATCGGCTCCCTGCTGTCCGCGAAGCGCGGCACGAATGTCCGCTTTCTCGCGGATTAGCTCCCTCAGAGGGACAAGGCCGACTAGCACCAGCACCGCGTCGTCCGAAATAGTTGGGAAGGCGCTCGCCACTCGGATGGCACAGAGTCTATATTTTCAGCCGTCTCAGCCCACACTGGCGCCGCATACAGCAATTGGGAGGTGATGACGCTGGTCAGCAGTCTTGTATTCTGATTGGGTCCCCTGGTGTTTAGCAGCATCCGAGAAAGTGCTTCTATAGTCCCAATGGCCTTCTTTTGGGCGTATTGGAGGTGCTCCTTGAAAGATAGCCTTGTATCGAGGGGGACACCCAGGTATTTGATGGCCCTCTGGGATTTCAAGAAATCAAGACTGCCTCCGCCTTGTGCGCCGCTAACCCCAGACCAGCGTTCGAGAGCCACACCTCGATTGCTCTGATCGAACCATTCGCGTTTTCCTTCGCAGAAGCACGCTCCTTCGCGACTACTACCACAGCTATGTCGTCCGCAAAGTCAACGATCTTGGTGTCGCTGGGCATCGGGAGTTGCAGGACCCCGTCGGACATGGTGTTCCAGAGCAGGGGTTTCAGCACGGAGCCCTGCGAGACTTCGTATGCTCTGAAACCCGTGTCCGTGTCCACGATGAGAGTCCTCTCACTGAAGAAACTTCTTACAATCTTCAGTAGGTATCCTGGGATGTTGAGGGCTGCAAGGGACTCCTGCGTCCGATTCCAGTCAGTAGTGTTAAAGGCGTTCCTTATGTCCGGCGTGACCACCAGACAGTATTTCTTGGAATCGCCTTCCCACCTCTTTCCCGCGATCGCAGGTCTCACCGTCTCCTTCTCCGCCTCGATTGCGTCCAGCGTTGACATCCCTTTCCCAAAGCCGAACTGACTCGGCGAGAGGCCTCCGGCCCTCTCGATGGCGGCGTATAGCCTTGCGGCTATTACCTTTTCGAGTCCCTTATGGCAATTTTGAGAGCCTTCGGTGCCGTTTTATATGCCTTGCTGCACTCGACGACTCTGGACGAGCCTCGTGCCCGCGTCATATGTCTCCGAGCGCGAAGGCAAGTGGACCGGAGGTCGGCTATCGCGTCGCTCCACCACAACATAGGCCTCTTGATCTTCCGAAACGCCCCTCTCAGCCGCATGCTCCTGTCGCAGGAATATTTCACAAGTGCTGCGGTCTGGTTCGCCAACTCGTTCGCTCCAACTGATGCATCAACTGACACAGACACTCTCCAACTGATGACAAGCCCTCCAGTGCGTCCGTGAATGCCTGCAAGCAAAGCGTGTCCGGTCGGTATGCTTCATTGGGTCTCAGCCCGGCGCTTGGACTCTCTGACTCCCACAGAACAGACGATCGCCTCGTGATCGCTCCCCGTATATGCGTAGCTGATCTCTCATTTGGCATTATGGGAGATTGCAGTGCTCGTAAAAGTGAGGTCAATGATTGAGGCAGCTCCAGCTCTGACAAACGTGTGCCGCTCTCCGTGGTTCAGAAGGACAACATCGGTCGAGGCGAACGCCTCCAGCACCACCCGTCCTCTGGCGTTGGTCGATGAGGATCCCCACTCCTGGGCCCAGGCATTGAAGTCGCCTCCAACTATCATGTTCGACCTACCTACAGGTGCAGCTGAATCAATTGCATGACATCTTTGGAGGACCGATCGGGCTGCTTCTGGTGCTGGACGGACCGTTGGTCTCACTGCTGCCAGGTCCCTTACTGGGGTGGTGCACCGGCTCCTTGTTGCAAGTAACTGCCCTGTAACCTGTTTCGCCGCACCTGAAGCAGCAGCCGCTCCTATCCACAAGGCTCTTACATCTGCTGGCGATATGCCCCAGTTCCAGGTATCTAAAGCATCGAGGAGGGCCCTCGCGCTTCCGCACTATACTATTCGTATCTCGCTTCTTTTCGTTACTTCTCTGGCCATAGAGCAAGGCAGGCTAATCACCGCTATTTTTGAATCTCCGTACCCGGGGCGGAGGCTTTGAACCTTAACTGCTCTTTCACTAAGCTGGTACTGCTTGTAAAAGCGCTTCGGATCTCACTTTTCGACGCAATCGCGTCGAGGTCCCGTATTATGAAGACATAGACCTTCGAATCCTCGGTCAGTGCCCGTACCTCCGCCGCGTCCCCCAGGACTCGGGAGATGCTGTTTCTCATGGACTCGGCGCTTCCCTTACTGCCTTTTGCCACCTCCAGGAGTAGGTTACCTTTTGGCGTACGGCGAACATTTTTAACGGCACCTCCCAGGTCAGACAGTTGGTTGTCCTCCCTTCTCGTGACCATTGCCACGACCTCGTTGTAGGTCTTCCCTGCTGCCTCCACTACCACAGCTTCGAGTCGTGTTCTGCGAGACGGCTTCTTCTTTCTCACGACAGTGCTCCACGAGCTCCCAGCGAAAACAGGCCCTGCGGTCTTCGCCGTACCCTCTTGCCGATGTTCCGGAGTTTTGTTTTGTGTGCTGGGATGTGTGTGTTGTTTTTGTGTTTGTTGTTGTATTGTTGGTCTGTTGTTTAGATAGGACAGATGCAAAGCTGTTGCTAAGAATTTTTGTTGCGACGAGCGTAGTATAGTTCTAGTGCAGTTTTATGATCCACTTTTTGTGTAATTTTTATTGTGGTCAATTCTTTTTGTTTTATAAATGTTGGGCAATTGCGGTCTAGTGGTCTGTGTTTTGCGTCTATTTCGAAAATGTGTTTGCAGTTAATGCAGCATTTTTCGCTGTTGAATTTCTCGTTTTCTTCTGTGTGGACTTTCTCGGAGCAATTCTTGCAAAGTTCTTCGGGGCTTTTACAGGTTGGAGTCGGGTGTCCAAAACGTAGGCATTTTCCGTACCTTAATGGGAGTGGTATGTATGGGCGTACGCGAATCTTTTCGTATCCGACGTTCAGGGAGTCTGGGAGAGTAAGGGTTTGGAATGTTTTTATAATTAAGCCAGTTTCTGTTAAGGATTGATCTTGTTTTTTAGGATTTTTCGCACTTCAGTGACTTTTTGAGGTTTTACTTCGTTTAGTATTTCGGTTTCATCTATGCTGCGTAATACGTTGCAGTATATGTATTGAAAAGTTAAAAGTCTTGTGTTCGGTGGCTTTTACTTCAATGTCTGTCATGTTTTCTATTCTAAGTAACCTGCTTGCCTGTAAATTGTTCGATCGAGTGTTTTTGCATGACTCCACTTCTCCTACGCATGTGAAATCAAGGGTTTTTTTTTAATTAGAAAGGGTGATACATTTTCAAAAGATTTATTGTCGGTTCTGTTCATTACAATGTATTTTGGTTCGCCTAGGCGATCGTTGTATATTGATGTTCTACCTATGTCAGGCGGTTTTTCCATTGTTGTTGTTTTTATTAGGCACGTGGGCTTGTGTTTGATGTGTTTGTTGTGTTTGTTATTTTTGATTTTGTGAATTTTGTTGTGTGCACTTGTTTGATTTTTTGCTGGTAAGCTGGTGGGAGCTGGAGGGTCGCTTGGGAATCGCAGGATTGGAATTCGATTATTCTGCCTAGGCAGTGCGGATATATTTTATAATTTTACTTTGATTTATTTCGATGTATAATTATTTATGTATTCTTTGTTCCGAATTGTTTCACTTATTTGCTAATATGTTGTGTTTGTTCATTTAATCACTATCTTACAATATTAGAGACACCCGGCGACTTTCTACGCTGGTCCTTTGGAATTGCTCCTTTTTGTCCTGTGGCAGCGGCGAGACTACTGGGGTTCCTTAGTGACACGGGGTTGCGTAGTATACTGCAAGCAGACACTAGAAAGGATTGTCAGCGGTTACGCCGTTTGACCTGACGGGGTTCGTGGTACCGGATTTTGGCACTACTCGCGGTTGTTAAATAGTGGCACTTGAGGCATTCTCACTTTAACAACTTGTAACTATTTGAGGTACGTTTGCGCGACAGGAAAACCGACAGGTCCCTGTTCGGGCGCCAATTAAAGAATAATTAGGATTTTTTATTTAAAAAAAGAAAAACTTTATTATTATTAATACAATTTCTAATTAGCTTAAGGGACTGCTTCCGCCGGTTTCGCTGCTGTCGCCGCTGCCGCGAGTGTTGGGTTCCCCAAATTGGGTCTCATGATGGTGCACCGTCGGTGCTGGTCCCACGGTATGAGACTGCTGACCAAGCCCACGTGGCGGACGTCTTGCACGCGCTGTGCAGGTAGGCAGTGCATTTCGGGTGCAATATTTGTTCTTAACTTTCTGGGTGCAATGACATTCGTTCTTAACTTACATACATATTCGGATCCCTGCTTCCCCACGTTTTTGAAGTAACATATTTTTATTTTTACATTAAGCAACCAATTAAATGGTTATAAAATGTAGGGACTAGCAATAGTAGAAATCATAACAAGGAAACAGAACAGCAACGAAAAATAGGAAATATGGATAACACAAAGGTTTTTGGTAAACAACAAATGACGATCAAAAGTACATTTACTGGGGAAGGCGTTCTATGTCGCCCTCGTATCCATAGGTCTCCTGGATGTCTTCTTCTAAGCCTTCTCCTGGTCCTCGGGGTTGCCAATGAAGCAGCTAGGTGATTAACGTGAGCTCGTAGCCGTTCTTTATACCGACTAGAGTGTCGGTTAATTTGCTCTCTCACAGTGGGGATGTGCAGGTCCTTTGTGATGTCTTCGTTCCTCGCATATCACGGTGCATTTGTAATCGTGCGCAACGCTCGGTTTTGGATCCGTTGAATTCGCATGATATTTGAGTCGGATGCCGTTCCCCAAAATTGAATGCAGTAGGTCATTGATGGGACAACTATTGCCTTGTACAGCAGTATTTTCTTACTGAGACTTAGTTGACTAGCTGCTCTCAGCATCCAATTTAGCTTCCTTAGCTTACTACGACATGTGGCTGCTATTTTAGCGATGTGCTGCTTCCACGTGAGCCGCTTGTCGAGGATCAAACCCAGATAATTTGTCTGAGGAGTTTGTGGGATTATCGTATCCTGGAACATAACCCTAGGGAGGATTTGGTGCCTCAGGGAAAAGTTGCAGTGTTGGGATTTGTTGCTATTTATGCATATGTTCCACTGATTTGTCCACTCGCTGTAAGTCTTCAGGAAGTTTTGAGTCAACTCGACACGGAGAGTTTGCATGAAGGCTGTGTCATCAGCATACGTTGCCAGGAGGGTTCCCGGATCTCCGGGATTTGGCAAGTCAGAGGTGAAGAGGGTGTACAATACGGGACCCAGAACACTACTTTGTGGAACGCCAGCTCGTATGCTTCTGATGGAAATTTCTTTCCAGGAGATAGGATTTCAGCAGGAGAAACTGTGCAGTTGGCAATAAAGACTTTAGCTTGAATAGCAAGCCATTATGCCACACTCTGTCAAAGGCTTCCTTGACGTCCAGAAAAATAGCAGAGCTGTATTGCCTATTTTCAAAGGCATCCAAAATGTGTTGGGTAACTCGATGAGCTTGTTCAGGGGTTCCATGATTATTTCTGAAGCCGAACTTGTGATCTGGGAGGGCATCCTGCACACTTCTTACTGCCAACATTCTTCTAAGAAATATTCTCTCGAATATTTTAGAGAATGTGGGCAGCAAGCTTATCGGCCGGTAAGACGCAACAAGGTTATCCGGTTTGCCTGGCTTCTGAATCATCGATATCACAGCACACTTCCATTGCGTGGGGAAGTGGTGGATACGTAACATGGAGTTGAACAGGAGGACTAAAAATAATACAGCCTTTTTTGGAAGAGCCTTCGCAACTCTGCTATCAATACCGTCGAAGCCTGTAGCTTTGTTACGGTGCAGCTTCTTGATTTGCCAGTGTACTTTCCACGTCTTCTCGCTTTGCAAAGTCAAATGGCCGAAAGCGATTTTCCAGTTCGTCAGCAAAAGCCAAGGAAATTTCGGAATCCGATCTGCACCACGAGTTGTCAGCACGCTTGATGGGGATTCTGCGAGGGGTTGCCTCTTTACTAATCTTGATAATTTCCAGAGGTTAAGTCCATAAGGTTTTGTGGGATATGCAACAACTTTTTTAGTTCGTCCTCAGCACGACGATATGCCCATTTGTCGGCCGGATCTCTCGACCGCAAGAATCTGCGACGCAAGGATCTTTTGACCTTCACCAGATCCAGAACCTCAGAACCGCTGACCTACATAATGTCTATATGACGTTTCCGCACAAAGAGCTCCAGCGCCTTGTTGGCCAGCCCGTCAGCGTTCCACGCGCCAATTTTGAGTCCAATTTGACTCATGGTTGGGATGGATGAACTAGGAGAAGGCTAGAGATCGCTTGTGCAGAACCTGGTGCCATTTTTGATAGAAGGCCAGGGATAAGATTCATCGTCATCTGGAACATCTTGTCGAGTTGAGCTACAAGGACTGACATCTTTTCATCAGATCGCATGAACATTTGTTCTTGTCGTTGCCAAAGACTATCATTTTGGACATTCCGGAGTTGCTGAGATGACTGTTGTTGTTTGGGTCATGGATATTGCTGTCCCTGAGCAGGTTGCTGCGGCTGACGAAGGAGTTCCTTTGGCTGGCTTTGCCGATGTGCTCTCCGATTCCCACTTCCTAGCGGTTTTCACAGTTCCTGACAACAATTGGGGGTGGTTTGTGAGACGGATCACGATTGCCGTTGTTACCAATGTTGCTGCTGTTGTTGTCGCTGTTGTTGTTGCTGCTGCTATTGTTATTGCTACTGATGCTTTTACTTGTACAGTTGTTGTTGATGTTGTTGGTATTGTTCTCATGGTTGGCTTGGTCAGAGTTGTTGACGGCTTGAGAAACGACGGTGGGTTCGTCGTCTGTATCCGTATCCGATAGTTCAGAAAATCGGTTCTCGGGATTGTAGGTTGGACTAGTTAGACTCCTTTTGATTTTGTTCTTTGCATTAGGAGACTTGGAGTCTAAACGGCGTTTGTTAGTTTTAGGTCGTGGGGTCCACCAGTCATCGTCTGATATAGCTTCTACATCAGAACGTAGGTCCTGAGGTGGTATTGGTCGATTGTTGGAAGAGGTGGCGGCATAGAGGGTGCTAAATTGGTTTAGTGACATGTTTAATGCTTCCCTCATTTTCTTTTGGGCCTCAGCCACTGTCGCTGTCATATCCAAGTCTGGTTCAGACATTACAGTAGCTGAGCACTGCCTACCAGCTACGGGCGGCTTCTGCCCAGCAGAGGCCACAGGACCGCAGCTGGCAGGGAAAATTATTCACTACGCAATATAAAAACGCGAAGATAAAAATGAAAAGTTGTCCAAAAAGAATTCACAAAATTTAGAAAAAAAAATTTTGAAGAACAATAAAAAAGAACTTTTTTTTTTTTTTTTTTTTTTTTAGAGCACAGAAAACGAAACACGTCCGGTCCCAACTTCCCCACGAGGCCGGCGAAATAAAATAAAATAAAAATCCGAGAGACACACAACCAATGAGACGATGAATTTATTAAGAAAATGTTTTCGGATCGTCTTATCTTAACAGATTTTGACTGGTCACCGAGAACATCGAATTTGATTTCTCCCGAGTTTTTCTTATGGGGGTACTTGAAAATTAACTTTTACGCCATTAAACCTCAATGCATCCAAGAACTTAAGGCCAACATACGCAAGGAAATCGCTAGTATTGACCCGAAAACACTAAACACTAATGCCGAAAACGGTCGATATATACTACACTATTAACTATAAGTGTTTCACACAAAGTTCACCCAAATGATCAATCGTACTTTTCCTCCATACTGCTATTACTACCGGTCAACATAATTTTCTCTTTGAGTTCGTTTAGCTTTACGAGACTCGCTCTGCCGTTACACAAATGTGTCATCGCACTACCGGCTTTTTTCGCATTCTTACACTGCATATGAGAAAGCAGAATAATTGGGATATTCTGCTTCTTTTTACCCTAACATTTTTCTGATTTTCTTTTTTCGAGACAATTTGCCGCAATATATCCGTGAACAGTAACCACGATTAAATCTATTTGTATGATCAACCTATTTCCAAGAATTTTTCAGAATTATTATTCAGAAGCAAAGATATTACGAACCTCTTCCCTGTTTACCGGGAGCATCAAGAAAATAATAAGTGCATTTCTTCATTATGGTTCAGATTTATTTAATTTACAATAATATGTCAATACAAATTTTTTAAAAACAAAGATATGAAATTAATTTTATATAATAATATGTTTAACATACGCGTTGCGTAGTCCGGTCACATCCTAAGGCCGTGTTTAGCTCTTGCAAACTTTTAACCTAAAAATTAAATTAAAAAAAATTATTTATTTAAATACGAAAACTTTTAAGTTGGTTATTACAAAAAGAAAATTACTTAACTTCGGTATGCCGAAGATTGAATATATTTGTAGCTAGCAAATTGATCCAAACCTTAATAGGAATAATGCCAAAGCTTAATATATTATGTACTTTTGCAAGTTCTTTTAGTTTAAGTCAGAAATTTGCAATTTGTAACAGGGTATGCTACGCCCAGATGGATTTTTTTTTTGGTTACCGACTCGGAATTCTTAACTTTCCTACGAATTCATTTTATGTACGGCATTATAGAGTTTATAAACAAGTTTTTTTATTATTCCGTGCTGCATAAAATTATTCTTCGCAAACACAGAGGTTGAGTTTTTATACCCCTGCAGGGTATTATAATTTCAGTCAGAAGTTTGCAACGCAGTTTCCGACATCAACAGCCGAGTCGATCTAGCCATGTCCGTCTGTCCGTCCGTCTGTTCGTCTGTCCGTTTCTACGCAAACTAGTCCCTCAGTTTTAAAGCTATCTGAATGAAACATTGCAAATAGTCTTCTATATGCTCTCACTACAATATAAGTCGGAACGGGCCGGATCGGATGACTATATCATATAGCTGCCATAGGAACGATCGGTAAATTTTCAAAAAAAAATTATTATTCAACATATTTTCATATAATTTGTGACGTAGTCATTTTATATTATTCTAGAATTTCGGTTTTAATTTGATTACAATCGGACTACTATATCATATAGCTGCCATATGAACGTTCGTGAAATATTACGTATACGTAATCTTAAGCCAAATTTTATATGTAGAAATGTTGTACACAACTCCTGTTAGTTTTAGTTTCCATTTGATACAATTTTTTTAATTCATAATGATATAATTGTAAGCTGCAAGGGTATACAAACTTCGGCGTGCCGAAGTTGGCTTTCTTTCTTGTTTGGAAATAAATTCATTTATGAAGTCTTCACGACTTGAAAAAAGAGATATAATGAGAAGGGCTTTATACATCCGAGAAAACCAGCAGCTTTGACGACAATGGTGACATCATCTTACCTATCTTAAATCAGCTCTTCGAAGAACCAATGAAAACTATTGCGACGCCCCGCGTCGCAACTTGTCATTATCTAACTACTTAGTATTAAGAATAAAGAATTGAATCTGTTAGTTGAGTTTAGTATTAAGAATAAAGAATTGAATCTGTTAGTTGAGTTTAGTATTAAGAATAAAGAATTGAATTTGTTAGTGAGTTACTCTAGTATTAAGAATCAAGAATTGAATTTGTTACTTGAGTTGTTATATTGAATTGTTATTTGAGTTACTCTATTATTAAGAATTAAATTGGTATTATTAGTGGAATAAATCATTGATTAAAATAAGAATAAAAACAACCTGGCAACCCGAACCAAGAAACAGCTGGGACGAACCGAAGAGATTAAGACGATCTAGCAACCCCAGCAATAGAACAGCTGAGAGGAATCGAATGGATTTAGACGATCTGGCAACCCCAACCGTGGAACAGCTGGGGAGAATCGAATGGATCGGGCTGATCTGGCCACTCCAACCGATAACCGCGTGACTATCGATCGCGGGGCGAAGGCCTATATAAAGCGACACCCAGCTCAGAGCAAGTTCAGTTTTTGCGAGCAGCGCGACTGGAAGCATCTCGGGTAAGTCTGAAAATAAGTAGAAGTAGATCAGCAAGGTTCTTGCAACCGAGCTTAGACGAAGGTAGGAGAGTAAGGTTCTTGAAGCCGAACTCTAGTGTAGGTGGGGCCAATGTGAAGCTCTTGCATTAGCTGGCATTGACGGGAACAGGGAGCCAAGTAAGGTTCTAGAAGCCGAGCTTGTATGAGATAGGCGTGGGTCACGGTGATGCTCTTGCATAGCAGGCCGTGAATAGGGGAGGGAACTGAGCAAGGTTCGTGCATCCGAACTCAGAAGAGATAGTGTAGGTGCGAGCAGGCCGAAGCTTAGGCAGGGTAGCATAGGGTCGTTGCGACAATCGGAGCTAGCCGACTAACATGGCAGCTTAACCCAGGGTATTCTCCCGTTCGACGCCCACTTCGCAGAACCCCGCGTCACCCACAAACCCGAATTACAGGGTAGATCCAAGCCGATGATTCGCTAACAACGCGAAGTCGCACATACCCCCACAGTACAGGGTACATCCAAGCCGATGATTCGCTAGCAACGCGAAGTCGCACATACCCCCACAGTACAGGGTAATCCAAGCCGACCATTCGCTAACAACGCGAAGTCGCACACACCCCAAAGTACAGGGTATTCCAAGCCGACCATTCGCTAACAACGCGAAGTCGCACACACCCCACAGTACAGGGTACATCCAAGCCGACCATTCGCTAACAACGCGAAGTCGCACACACCCCAACGTACAGGGTATTCCAAGCCAGCCATTCGCTAACAACGCGAAGTCGCACATACCCCAAAGTACAGGGTATTCAAGCCGACCATTCGCCAAGGACGCGAAGTCGCACACACCCCAAGATACAGGGTAGCTCAAGCCGACCATTCGCCAACGACGCGAAGTCGCACACACCCCAAGATACAGGGTAGCTCAAGCCGACCATTCGCCAACGACGCGAAGTCGCACACACCCCAAAAAACAGGGTAGCTCAAGCCAACCATTCGCCAAACGACGCGCAGTCGCACACAAACCCGAAACACAGGGTATTCGCCATATCGATTCCTCAGCAGCCCACCACAGACCGAAGCCCGGAGTAGTCAGCTGTCCTACTAGGCATACCGGAGAGACACCCACCACCCAGACGTCACCAAACTCATCACGATAACCGACCTTTCTTTCCACAGCAGTCAAGAACGAGTAAATAAAGAAGAATTCCTAATTTTAACCGATATCACTCCACTTTTCATTTGGTACACGGGGAACGAGAGGGGCACAAATAAAAATTATCTGTAAGAACCCCGACCTAGACGAGCTAGATCGTGCAACCCGGAAGAGGGTCATTACACTATTCATATGAGAGATGCAAATGCAATCAGCAAAATGTTATTGAATGATGAAAAATATGAAAATTTGACGTTCTTGCCTAAATGGGGTTGCGATGAAAGTTCTGGACACGCGAGACATCTCCAGAGCTTCACGGATCCACTCCTTAAAATTGCAGATGATCATATTTTTTTATTTGTATTGTGCCTTTGCAATTGATATTGGGTAATGACATTCTCTGGCAGAATCCTCGCCCATCATCGACTCGTTACTGTAGACCTCTTAAAATAATGTTTGCAAGAGAGTCTACTGAGTTGGTAAGAGCCGAAATAGAGAACATACAGACGCAAATTTCTCGAATTGTGCCTACGAGATTGAGCAGGTTCATGTTAACCACAACTTAGAGCTGACAATAATCGACGGAAAAGTGTTAGCATAATTGCTGAATCTTCTTCACAAACATGCGGCAATTGTAAGGCTACGCCTAAAGTAATGAATGATCTAGATGCCATTAACAATTTGCCAAAACAAACTGATTTATTTAAATTCGGACTGTCTTCTTTACATAGTTGGATTCGTTGCTTTGAATGTATGCTACACATTAGTTACCGGCTACCGATTAAAAAGTGGCAGGTGAGGGGCTCAGATAAAACTATAGTTGATCAACGAAAAGCAGCAATTCAAGAAAAATTAAGGCTTGAAATGGCATTATTAGTTGATATTCCAATGCAAGGTTCTGGGAACACTAACAGTGAGAATACGGCTCGTCGATTTTTTGAAAACTACATTTTGTTTGCAGAAATAACCGGAGTGAACCAGGAACTACTAAAAAGGTTATTGTTTAGTAGGGGGGCGATCCTTCCGCTGACGATCCTTGCAGGAGTTGGACGAAAGGTTCCAACGACGCAAAACCAGGAAGGGAAAAAAACCCAGAAGAAAAAAAGTCGGGGGCGTCGTGAGGAGCGTCAGACCGCTTTATTCGGCTGCATACATGTAACTAAACTAAACTAAAGCATAAGACCACGCTCCCGCCCGCTTTACTCCGCTAAAGCGAGAGCGGGAGATCGGCAGCGGCCGACCGTAGAGTTCGGTTCCGAACGAGAGGGCAGCGGTCCAAAGCGCGGAAGCTGCGAGATGGGACGAGAGCGGCCGACTTGGTCGAGAAAGGTGCCGAGGAGCGGCGTCGGAGTGCCGCCAAGCGCCGGAAGAGTGTCGAGCTTGATGAGACGCGGGGAGCGGGCGATCGTTAATGAGCTCGACCGACAGTGCGCGGAGGTCCGACAGACGGGAGCGCAAGAGCGGTCGAGTTTTCGGAAGCTCGGTGGGCAGAGGGCGACACTGAGGGCCTTCCAACCTGAACAGTTATCATAGATTTTGCGCAGTATGGCTTCGGGATATACCATTAACATTCAGAGATTTCGCGACTATGCTTTCATAACTGCACGCATTTTTGTTAAAGAATATCCGGGGTTTTGCACAAGATTTTGATTCACAGAGCGGATATTATCAAGAATATACCATTTCCAATCGGAATGATTTCAGAAGTCTTGGAAACCCGAATCAAAGACTTAAGAAATTTTCGCTTGAACCATACTCGCAAAAACTCTCGGTCTAACACAATGGATTATCTTTTGCACTTATTGTTGGTATCATCGGATCCAGTAATAATAAGATTAAGCAAAAGTTCGGCTAATAGCTCGAGCAAAGCAAAGAAACTGCTTTGCTCGAGCTATTAGCCGAACTTTGAACGAACGTCATTGAAGGTAAAAATTTTCTTGTGGACTACAATATACAGGAAGAAAATTCCGATTCAGACTCGGGAAATTGAAATTAATTTGTTTGTGGCATTTTTTTTGAAATAACATCTTTAAAAACAAAACAAACACTCATTTAAAATAAAAAAAAAAAATAAAAAAAAAATTAAAAATAAAAAATACAAAATTTAATTAAATTAAAGATGTAAAGTTAGGTTCACATTAAAAAAAATGTCAAACTTGGAAAATTTATCGTTACTTTTAATGAAGTTCCATTTACGCAGTAAGAACAGCCAAATCGGCCACTGTGGGGGTGTCAGGTCCGGATTAACGGCCGAAATTGGCAATCCAAACAATCCGTCTGCATTGCCGAAAGCCCTTAAAACAGTTCCACCACCAATTCAGATATTTGTCTTGAAAGTGTAATATCCCAGGGGTTATTTGGTTCTCAAATAATTCCATAAATTCACTTATTACTACAACACAGCATGAATTTATTGCGGGCTTCTTTGACATTTTGCTGTCTGAAGTCAACCATGTACGAAATTCCTTAGAGTGCTTCATTCATCTCAAATTTATTTTCTGAACGTTGATGCACTGCTATCAGTACATTCAAGTGGCCCTTATGACACCAAGCACATCCCTGTTCGTGTTGGTAAGTAGGCGCAACTAATGAAAGTATAGAAAAGGAATTCGAGGAAGTGACTAATGGCGTGCTGTCTGATTGTTTGTTTGCATGCGTGGGTTAGGATTAAAGTTTTAAGGTTGGGAAGGGTATTTAAATTTGATGTTATTATGTACAAATCATTATAATTTGCACATAAGACCCCAAAGAGTTCATGCAATTCACAGGATGTGGTGCAAAACTAAGGGAATATATGATCTAGTATTTTTACTTGGTACGTGAAAGTTATAGGTTTATAGGGTGTAATGCCTTGCGTGGTTCTACGGTTAGATAAGGATGGTAAGTTGATAAGTAGGAGTCTACTGGAATACGAGGGTAACCTCTGGTTTGCATCCCAGTTTAAATCGCGTTAAGCGAAAAGTAAAAATTCATTTGAACCGGCTCAATGCGTTTACTGTGGAGCCCATGTTGAGGGCTCCAAACACAAGATCCATATTCTAAGATAGGACGAATTAAAGAAATATAAAGATATTTAGTAACATAGGGGTCATTGAATTCTTTCGAGCAACGTTTAATGAATCCAAGCACACCTCTGGTTTTATTTACCATGCACGAAATATGATCAATAAAGTCAAGTTTAGGATCCAGGCGGACTCCCAAATCGTCAACAATAGCGATTCTTTCCAAAGAGCAACAGTTTAGCGTGTAAGTTGCAAGCTTGGGAACGACACGAGAGAATGTCATTAGCTTGCATTTAGAGGCGTTTAAATTTAATAAGTTAACGTGGCACCATGTTTGAAAATTATTAAGATCTGTTGGACTGCCCAAAACCCGGATTGGAAACTCAAACGATGGAAATACTTCTCGGAGATTTTTTGAAAATTGCCATGTTGCTGCAGAAATAACTGGAATTGACGAGGAAATCATTGAAAGATGGGGTACGATCTTGAATGTACTCAATTGCAGGGAGAAAAAAAAAAATTGGATCAGTGTTCAAAATATTTTTATTTGATCATAAAACAAAAATAAAGCAAAAAAAATTAAAAAACTTTTGTTTTTAAAAATTCGTTTTCAAAAGAAAAAAATGGATTTTTTCACTTTGATACCCTATAAAAGGCGAATTTGTGGGCTTGGCACATTATACAGTACATATATAAATTTTACAACAATTACCTGTCGAATGCCGTTTAAATTTTTCAATTATCTTATTTGGTTCAAAAGTTATGATTTTTGCAACGTAAAATGAGAAAAGACGCTACTGTGCGACGTCGCCTTCCTCCATACATCGACCGACTGTGCCTTTTAGGCCTGCCCTCACTGAAGGACCGGCTCACCTGCCACGGTGTAATGTTTATACACAAATTAATTAATGGTTACGTTTCTTCGAGCAAATTGTTAAATTTGCTGCGTCTCTCGGTCCCTGCCAGGCCATCGCGACACTTTCGGCCTATCGCTCTTGAGACTTGCAAAACAAATTTCGATATGCATTATCCTTTTCGCGTTTTATGTTCCTTATACAATGATCTTAATTTTTTGTTACATGTTAAAATGTCCTTAGATTTAAATTCTAATATTGTCTTAAGACACCTATCCTTACCTCTGCCCACCTGATGTGAGTCGGAGCACATCTTTAAAAAACACTCCCTTCTTCGGTCAGAGGTAACGGTATGGCTTACTATAGGAGTTTTTTCCTATTATTATCAAATAAGTAAATAAATAAATAAAAAATATTTGGCTGGCTTTGCGTAAACATTGTGCACGTCAAGTTCATGTTTTTTGTCCACTTAATAGTCTAGAAAACAATATTTGTGTGTAGCATTATGTCTGATCCGGATAACTCTCTCCACAATATTGATCTCAAGGATTCTGAGATCGAGAGCTAGAAAATATTCGGTACCCGATTATGCCGCAAAAGTGATCGTGCCCCTGTAATCTCCGTCGTAGTTCCTGAAGGGGATTAATAACCGTAAGGGTCACACTTTCATGTTTTACCCAGGGTGTTAGCACTTTAGGACGAAATTGGCCTACCGGATTATCTTGGCAAAATTCCTTAGTGCAGAAATACCGACGAAACTTATATCTTTATTTGTTTTTCGCCTCATGAAAAAACTAGTATCAAAACAATAAAAAAAAAAATTTTTCAAATTTTAATTTTCTTATCTTAGGTGTATTTAATCTTTTAAAATTAATGTTCTTTGAAAATATATGCTTAACCAAATTCTAGACAAATTCTTGTGTGCCTCCCAGATAAGTGAGTTCAAAGACACCTTGTTAAAGAGATACTTTGCTCCAAAAATTTTCTGGCTCTGTCCACTTTATAGCGTTTAAATACCTACCATAGCGTTTTACTCCAAAGTCATATTAGAACTACCATCATGTCATGTTCGGAACTGGTGTTGGTGTACGATGCGGTGCTTTTAAAAATCGGTGGGACGGCTTTCTTCTAGAAATTTAAAATAAAATTTACATCCCAGGACGAAGCCAGCGCGTTTGTCGAGTTCACAGCGAAAAGGTACAAAAATACAAAGGACAATTCACCAGATAGCAGAAAAGTGGGACGAGATAGAGACCAGCATGGCTGTCACGTTGGTTGCATTGCCGAGCGATACTATCTTCGATTAATTGGCGGGTCTTCGAAGAGCTTCCTGCAGGAATGTGTTGCTAAGGTAAGCAATTCGTGGGCTGGTCTTAAACGAGTCAGCCGTTCCTTCTCCTGATAAATTAGATATCCGAAAAGCAAGCGGCGTTCCTCCGATTGCTATAGTATCCATGGTCACTTGGTTAGAGAATCGCTTGCAAAGATGATAGGTGCGCGTTATAATGTTAGCTGCAGAAGACTGAAGTAAATAAAGGAACAGGTAACAACAGAGCACATGCTGTGTCATTGACCTGCGTTTAAACAAGCAAGAGAGAAACACCTACTAGCTGGAATGGCAGTTTGCCGGAAAATGGGATTTCTAAAAGTTTTCGTACGATTCTAAAGACGGTGCAACTATTGTTGGAAGGTATGGAACGAAAAGGTATCCGAGTCCCACCACTCCTACCTACACATCTATATGTAAACAAAAAAAGCTAACTTTGGCACGCCGAAGTTTGTATTCCCTTGCAGCTTACAATTGGATCATTATGAATCAATACAATTTGATCAAATGGAAAGTAAAACTAACATGAATTCATTTATACATATCAAAATTCGAATTTAACATTTAACGTATTCCTAATATTTACCGAATATTTATATGGCAGCTATATGATATATTTCATCCAATTTTCATAAAATTTAAAACGAAATCGTAAAAAATACAAAATGTCCAAGTCTCAAATTATATACAAATATGTTGAAAATTGGCCAAGTTATAATTCTCGTCCGTCTGTCTGTCTGTCCTATTATACGCAAACTAGTCCCTCACTTTTGAAGCTATCTGAATGAAACTTTGCAGGTAGTCTTCTATATGCTCTCACTACTATATACATATATCCCAGTTCCTGGTTTTGTCAGTTTCTTAATTTTGCTGGCCAGTCTTATCTTAACTTATTCAATCACAGATATATATATTACCTGTCATCACTTGCATAAACTCTGAAAAAAAACAATATAACCAGATTTTAGTTTTTTTTTAATTTAAAATAAAAAACTTGTCATACCATCAAAGTCAACTGTTCCAGAACCATCAGCATCAATTTCCTCAATAATACTATCCAAGTCTTGGTTAGAGATTTTATCGTCTAATTCGTGAAGAATGCTCCGCAATGTGGCAACTGTTAGATAACCTTTTCCTTCCTTATCGTAAACACGAAAGGCCTCTTTTAACTCATTTTGAAGTGCTCCCACGTCTTCCTCGACTTCAATAAAACGAGCAGCCAGCTTACAGAACTGGCTGAAATCTAATTTACCAGTTGATCCTTTGTCTACCTCTTTAATAAGTGCCTTAACTGCTGGCGGTTCTAGTTTCTGGCCTAAAATTTCAAGAATGCTGGACACATCTGCATGTTCGATCCAACCTGCTCCATCGTGGTCAAACGCCTTAAAAGCATTTCGAAGAACTAAAAAAATAGCGGTTTAGTTATTGAAAACTACTATATAGATACCCACTTCTCAGTTGTTCTTTGTCGTATTCACCGTCAGCCTGTAAAATATATAGTATAAGGTTCAAATTTTTAAAACTTTGAGAATATCTGATGTGGAAAAATTTATATTGTGATATTAAAAAACTGGATTTTTATACCCTTGCATGGCATTATAATTTCAGTCAGAAGTTTGCAAAGTAGTGAAGGAGACATTGCCGACCCTATAAAGTATATATATTCCTGATCAGCATCAACAGCCGAGTCGATCTAGCCATGTCCGTCTGTCCGTCCGTCTGTCCTACCGTCTGTCCGATTATACGCAAACTAGTCCCCCAGTTTTTAAGCTATCTGAATGAAACTTTGCGGTAGTCTTCTATATGCTCTCACTACTATATAAGTCTGAACGGGTCGGATTGGACGACTATATCATATAGCTGCCATAGGAACGATCGGTAAATTTTCAGAAAAAAATTATAACTTGGCCAATTTTCAACATATTTTCATATAACTTAAGACATGGCGATTTTATATTATTCTAGAACTTCGGTTTTAATTTGATCAAAATCGGACTACTATATCATATACATAGCTGCCATAGGTATGTTGGGGAAATATTATTTATACGCAATGTAAAACCAAATTTGTATATGTATAAATGTTATATACAATTCCTGTTAGTTTAACTTTCCATTTGATAACATTTAATTAATTGTAATCTGCAAGGGTATAAAAACTTCGGCTTGCCGAAGTTAGATTTCTTTCTTGTTTTTCAATAAAATTGTTTTTTTTTTAATTTTCCTTATTGCAAATGTGACAATCTGCTCGGGTTTGTTATATGAAACATTCTAAAAGTATCTAATCCTGGACATTTGTGAACGAATCACTAACTCTGGTCGAGTAAACCTAAACTCAACCTTCTTGATCACATCCTGTAAATGATCTGGGTAAATAAGGTAAACGCGTTGAATTCTGCAAATAATTGTAATGAAAGAGATTAGGGGAATCGTCGTAGGTTTTTTAAAGAGCGACCAGTCCTCCGTGTTTCCAGAAAATTTGAGCATGTTCATTTGGGGCGGTTGCGCAAGGGCTTCCAAAAAGTTGTCTTTTTCTATATCTTGATGTTGTGTAATTTGTAATCTTTCAATTGTCGATCGGCAAGAGATTTAAGAGATGATTTTTTTAACTCAAATGTATATATATGTATATATATTTAAATACCCTTAATGTCTGACAAAAAATTAAAATTGTGGTTTAAAATTTTCGATCATTAACGTTTTTTCTTCTGTTTATATTTACAGACAAACTTCTTATTTCTGACCCAGTTGAATTTCATGATAGAACATTCTTGTCCTTGGCATGAACCGCTCTTCACAAAACGTGTAGAACAAGAAATTATAACTGGTAAACACATGACGTTTTGTCGAGTTTCTAACGAATCAATGTCGATAGTAAGTTTTATGAAAATATTTATGATTGATGGCTTTAACTAAAAAAAATGTCTGATTTTTTAGCCATCAGAAATCTTACGGTTCCCTGAGTTTACTCCTTATGTGAAACCAGCCAAGGCCTGTCTAAACTATATGTTAAATGATAATGGAGATCTTCGTTCTAAAGGTTCAAAATATAAAGCTACATTTACTTTAAGTCTCTTTATAATTAAAATTTGGTTACAAAGCATCATATTTTAATACAGTAATGAAAAGTAAATTAAGTTATGTGATTATGGAATTATTTATCGTTTTTAGAAAAATAAACTATTCACGAAAGTAGAAATGTTGTTTAACCTGTGTAACTTGCGCATTAAATTATAAGCTCTTTTGTATTTAAAGCGTTAGGAAAAACTTCTTAAATAAATAAAATAAAATAATAATTATAATAAAAAAAAAAAAAAAATACTGGAGGAGTTTTCATGGCTACCTTGTTCGGACGAAATTGCAGAATTAAAACAGTTAATCTAATTCAGCTTCTACAGCTGATGTTACATCACAGCCCCGTTTTGATTGCTTGCGATCCTATCTCCCATTGGAGGCTGCCGTAATTCTGCTTATATTCTTCTTGCGTTGGGATATCAGTTTATTTTTACGGTTTTTGTCGTGTTAAAAGGTATTGGTATCCTTCCTCCGCACTAGCTCGTCCGCCTTCTTATTCCCGGGTATCTAGTTGTGCCCTATCATCCAGGTTTTTCTGACGTCATTGTACCCAGCAAGTTTATTTAGGGCTCCATTGCACTCTACCACTAATTGAGAGTTCAATTTGACTGCCAATAGAGATTTGTTAGCGAGATACGTCTTCACTTCACAGCGAACGGTCGTGTTTTTGTTTTGCGCTCCGAATTTGTGATTTATTTGCCTTTTAACCACCGGGGTTTCATTTAATTTGTCACTTAAATTAACTAAATTAATGACGTATACCGTTTAGCTGCCGCGTGTGCATGTGCTTTTTCTTTTTCTGTGCTAAATTAATTGTATTTTTCTCTTTTATTATTTATTTTTACTAAGACGGTTTTCTCGCCTTCCTTTTGTGTTCTTTCTTCCCGCTTAAGCTCCGTCGCTTTCAGCTGCATCTAAGCGGTTCCAAGCTCTCCCGCTCTCCCGCTCTCTTGCCCTCGCTCTTACTTTCCCCGTCCAACCTTTTTGCTCACCGTATTTACGGATTCTGTTCTCCTGCACAGTGGTCAAAGGTTAGTGAAATGTCTTCTAATATTGTCTGTGCGATTAAATGTTTTGACAGATACGCCTACTCTTTATTGTTGGCTTTGCGATGCGGTTGTTCACGCCAAGTGCCGCGGATGTAATATCCAAAAATATTGGTCTACATTATTGTTGCCATGCCTGTCGTGAAGTTGAGAAGGAAATGTTATCCTTCATGCGCCAGACCAGAAGTGGTTTTAACCCTCTAAGACGTAAGCCTGCCTGAAGGCACGTATTACGTTTTTGGCCATAACAAATAAACTAACAATTTTTCAATAATTTAAATAATTTTTGGCTGTTGATTAAAAGTCCACAAACTTATGAGTCTCAGCTTTGAAAGCTCTCCGAAGCTTTTAACGGGACTTATCGTTCGGAATACACAAACCATATGTTTTTTCGCGCGTAAAATTTGTTCTCCGGTTATTGTGTGTTGCTGTTCAAATAGTTGCAAATATATAAAACCTATCCATGACAGCGAAATAGCGATACGTGCCTTTAAGGCACGTTTGGGGATCCAAGACAACTTTTGTTACCAGCTGATCGTTTCACAATTGATTGCAATTTATGTGTTTGTTTCTATTGATGGAGTGATTTTACTTAATAGAATTAGAAATATTATAGAAAATGGCAAACCGGGTTCGGTATAAGCTGTCCGACTTGACAGATGAGCAGTTGCTCAACATATTTGACTCAGTTCCGTCGGATGAAGAAGTGTTAAGCTCAAGTGACGACGAGGACGACGACATTGATATAATGGAGGCTCTTAATACTGCGTTACAGGATGCTGGGACTATATCATTTATTGAAAGTAATGTTGAAAATGTTCAAAGCAATGAACAGAAAGCTGAGACTACCCAGAAAACAAAGAGGCCGCGATCACCATTACCAATCAGTAAAGATTCGGCGTGCGCACCTTCGCCAAATTCTGGTGGGTTCGATGGAGCTGGTAAGCCAAATTTAATTGCTATGTGTTATTTTAGTGAATAATTAGTTTTATTTACACAGGTATTGAATCAATAACAAAAGATTCGAGTAAGATTACGTGGCGAGAGAAATGTATTCAGTTGCATGTTACCAATGAAGCATTTCGAGGCGATTTTTCGCTGCCAGCAGAAAAATTGGTTTATCTTAGAGCGATAGGTATTTATAGCCTTGGCACAGTGCGAGGAAACCGTATCCCCAATTGCAAGCTACCAAACGATATTGCCATCAACAAATTGCCGAGGGGTTTATCGACTGAGTACGTTGGGTCCTCATATGGTGTCGACATAACCAATGTACTCTGGAAAGACAGCAAGCCTGTTCGCTTTTTGTCCACCTATGAGGGTGTAAAGCCATTCGAAAATACAACCCCTTGTAAAGGAACTGCAAAGGCTTCTCGCTTTGACAGAAAGGCTAAGCGACACAACAAGGGTCCCAAAGGCCTCCCTTGCGGGACGCCAGAAGTAACCCAGAGAACATTTGATAAAGTATTTTTAAAAATGACCATTTGCATCCGGCCATTCAGATAACTAGAGATCCATCTAAGAAGATCAACCGGAAATCCCATTAAATCGAGTTTCCGAACAAGAAGAGAATGGTTAACAGAGTCGAATGCTTTACTGAAATCAGTATAGATTACGTCTGTCTGAAAGTTGTTATGGTAGTCCTTTATAATAAAGAAAGTGAGCTCCAAAAGATTAGTAGTAGTTGATCTTTGCTTTATAAGTCCATGCTGACATGAAGAAATTATTGATCTGCAAAGGTGCTGCAAATGTGGAATAATGATATTTTCGAAAAGTTTTGGGATGGCCGACAGCTTAGAGATTCCTCTGTAGTTTTTGGCATCCGATTTGCTACCTTTTTGTGGAGAGGAATGACAAACGACTCCTTCCAAATAAGGGGAAAGTGGGATAAGTGGTTTCTAAGGATAAGGTAAACAATTTCAGAAGGGGATTGCACAGGGCGTCGGCACAATACCTAAGCACACAGCCAGGTATTCCGTCGGGACCGTCGATTTGGGAATGATGTAAGAATAAGTCTGATTTGAGTCAGTGGAGTTTGAATATGTGGTTTGAAAAAACTGCGCAAATAGATCGGCTATTGCCTGATCATTTTTTACGGTTGTATTTTTAAATGAGAGCGAGGAAGGATGAGTAACTGGCTTACGTTTTGTGTTAACAAAATTATAGAAATGTTTTGGGTCCAGAGAAAACTGGGCCCTACAACGAGCCAGATAATTTTTATAACACTGCGCGTTCAACACGGTGAAGCTTAACCGAGCCGATAAATAAGAGGAGAGGGCAGATTGAGAACCGGTGCGTTTAATTTTAGTATACAGCCTAGACTTTTTGTTTTTAAGGCGACTCAACTCTTTAGTAAACCACGGAGGCTTATTAGAGGTTGACGGGTAGTATAACGGAACACATTCAGTAAAACATGAATT
This sequence comes from Drosophila jambulina, assembly GCA_018152175.1. Taxonomy (NCBI): domain Eukaryota; kingdom Metazoa; phylum Arthropoda; class Insecta; order Diptera; family Drosophilidae; genus Drosophila; species Drosophila jambulina. The sequence goes on along the minus strand of JAECXH010000017.1, from coordinate 3,094,448 downwards.
CATGGCTCTGTTAAAAAATATCCACGGCTCTGCCATGTCAATGCACATGTATAGATCGGACCAGTTAAAATCAGCTATAAGATTGTTCAGCCGCTCGAAGTCCGCCTTGCGAAAACAAAGGACTTTTTTGGCTGGACGGTCAGATATATTCTGTAAGTCGGCCCCAACATCGAGGGTCACATCGAAAGTAGGATGATAGGGATCTTCGGGTAGCGTCCCTGGCTAAACTAACTCTCGCAGGATCTGAAACAAAACAGAGATCAAGCAAGCGCTCTAAAGAGTTTCGTACATTGTTGACTTGAGACAGCGAAATGTCAAACAAGCCAGCAATAAAATCATGCTGTGTTGTAGTAAGAAGTGAGTTTGTGGAATTATTAGAGGACCAAATAGCCCCTGGGATATTAAAATCACCAAGAACTACTAAGTGGTCCTTATCCGAAAAACAATTGGAGACCATCTGAATAGCGGAAAGATGGTTCCAAAAAATAGGAAGTTCCGACAAGGGAGGAATGTAGGAACAAGTAATGAAAATGGAGCTACCATTAACTGATAGCTTCACACAAAGGAATTCAACATCGTTGCACTCCTCAAAAGTTAATCAAAAAAGTTAATTCAGACATGAGACTGGAATCAACCGCTATGAGGACACCACCCGCACGTCTGATAGGCCGATCCACTCGGTAAACCGTGAACGCAGCTGGAAAAACTTCGGAGGTCAAAATCTCCGACTTTAACCAGGTTTCTGTGAACACGATAACCTGAGAAGCAAACGAAAGACTATCAGAATACAATTTGGGAAGCTTACTACGTAAACCTCTTGCATTCTGATAGGAGATGAAGAGGGAGTCAGTTAGTTTTTTGGAGAGGGGGTCGTAGAGGGCGCAGTGGTCTGGTCAGGCCTGGGAAGACTTATTTCTACAGGCCGCCTTTTCTTTTTCTTAGCTTCAAACTCTTCAATATACTCCGGTCAGAATTTGGTAGAGTATATTATGTCAAAGAGCTCATTTGGGACATTTATCTTGAAAGATGAAATGTCCCTAGCATTGGAAAATTTGAATTTTTCCACCTTAATTTTCATTTTTTCGGCTTTAGTTTTGCCTTGAAAACACCCTTGCAGGGTATTATAGTTTCAGTCAGAAGTTTGCAACGCAGTGAAGGAGACATTTCCGACCCTATAAAGTATATATATATCAGCATCGACAGCCGAGTCGATCTAGCCATGTCCCTCTGTCCGTCTGTCCGATTATACGCAAACTAGTCCCTCAGTCTTGAAGCTATCTGAATGAAACTTTGCAGATAGTCTTCTATATGCTCTCACTACTATATAAGTCGGAATGGACCAGATCGGACGACTATATCATATAGCTGCCATAGGAACGTTCGGTAAATTTTCAGAAAAAAAATGATTACTTGTCCAATTTTTAACATATTTTCATAAAATTTGAGAAATGGCCATTTGATATTATTCTAGAATTTCGGTTTTAATTTGATCAAAATCGGACACCTATATCATATATCTGCCATAGGAATGTTCTGGAAATATTACGTATACTTAATGTTGAACCGAATTTTTATATGTTTTAATGTTGTATACAATTCATGTTAGTTTTACTTTCCATTTTATAACATTTTATTAATTCATAATGATCCAATTGTAAGCTGCAAGGGTATACAAACTTCGGCGTGCCGAAGTTAGCTTTCTTTCTTGTTTTACTTTCCATTTGATAACATTTTTTAAATTTATAATTATCCAATTGTAAGCTGCAAGGGTATACAAACTTAGGCGTGCCGAAGTAAGCTTTCTTTATTGTTACATTTATAACTGATAAAATGCAACTTAAAATGAAGAAAATTATTTTCGAGACGCCAAAGTGATCATTCAATTGAGTAATCATCTTGAGATACCTGTGATCCAAAGAATTAAGCTTGAAATTGAAAGAAATTTGAACACGGCTAGTTTACATTATTTAATAATGGTTTTGACTGCATTGAGGCCTTTTCTAACAATAAGTTTTAATAAGTCCCAATAAGTTTTAATTCATTATAATTTAAATACAAAAGATCGCAATTATAATTACGCCCAATTAAAACTAAAACAACTGTTTACAACAGTTTTAGTTAAGTAATTTTTGGTATAGGTTTATATTTCGAAAATTAGTCTGACGAAACGCTTACAGCCTTTTTTGTTGAAAAACAACGTGCTAGTCTAATGTGATCTAAAAATATTATCGCCAAGAAACTATCGGTTTCTGTCCGAATGGGGGATGTGAAACCCCACTCTCTATCATAAGAGGAATTCTAGTTACTGCGCTCAGCTTTTTGCTAGCTTTTGAGTTAGGCGTGGTTTACATCGCTCTCCCTTTACCTCAAATTTGTATAGCGAAATTCTATTCCTATAAGCACAAGTAATCAGGGTTTATGTGATCTTCTTCATTCAAAAACATCTGGGTCATTTTAAATAAACACAGTGACTTATTCGGCTTTGCATTTTTTATCAACTTGCTTTGCCTTCTTTTCCTGTGTAGTGTTAGTTATGTTGTTGGCGCAAGCTATTCTGCATTATCGTTAAGAATCACACAAGCTAATTATTATTCGGTGCTCAAATAAAAGCTTTTACTTCTTCGATTTTGTTTTTATCGGTTCCTTCGTCGCGAAATTCTAAAGTTTTTTTCTGTCTTTGTTCTTTACGGCTGCGGTAATTATTTTAATAATTACACCCAATAAATAATGGCTACCTGTTGTGCCACTAAGTGTTTAAACGTGTTTAATATTGCTCACCCTGGATGGGCCGATCTTGGGCAGATTGGCCCGCGCATCATATACGAGATCACGCCGTATTGGAATGAACGTTCCCGAGTAGCTTTCATATTAAATCCGATACGAGAGTTTTCATGAGGCAAACTCACCTGCAGTTTCAATCATTGGCGGCCGGACTCAAGGAATTGTCAAACCGATTCCTGAAGGCGGAGTATCATTTTAAATCACTAAAACTGCGAAGTGACTCAGTAAACAAAGCTAAGAGCAACCTTTCTAACAGTTCTTTGCTTGTTCCAGACCCTGCGTGCCCCTTATGCAGTTCAGCGCTCGGAACAAATCTGATATCGCCGAGGCTGTGGACGATGGCTCGGCTGAAGATGCATCATCAGGCCCTATTTCTGGGTCGGCTGATTTCGCCTTCCTCTCAGCTCTGCAGCTTATAAACGTCGACCAGGCATCCACGTCGCCTGCTGCTGCCTCCAACGACGCGTCATTGGCTTCCGACGCTCATCCTGTGGCTTCTTCAGTGGTGATTCCTCTGGCAGTGGTTCCTTCGGTGGTGATTCCTCTGACGGTAGCACCTCCGGCAGTCACAATTTCTGCGCCGCCTTTCACCAGCCCTGGACCCCAACCTTCTTATATTTCAGGAGTTGCCCAAAGGAGACCTGCCCCACTAGCTGGGGTTGCCCCCAAAAATCTTGTTTTTGTTTCCCGCCTTAATCCAGGTGCTTCCGAACATGATATTAAAACCCATTTGAGCAGCTAATTGAATGTTTCTAACACTGAATTTACGGTCTCAAAATTCAATTTTAAGCAAAGACGTGAAATATTTTCTTTTAAAATTTGACTTTTCAACGCATTATTGGCCTGAACACGCCATCGTTCATGGATTTATTCATAAAGTAATCCTCGGGCTCGCGGGCCTCCGACTCCCTCTGCAAGAACTCCAAAAATTATTGATTGATTAATTTCTCCTACACTATCAAAATGTTTGCAGTTTATTAAATAAACTTAGTAAACTGCACATCAATAGTGCCTCTTTCGATGCCAATGTTATTGGTTTTACTGAAACGTGGCTCAATTCGTCTGTCTTCGTTAGCGAATTATTTGCAAGCAACTGTGTAGTCTATAAACGTGATCGTCAATTGCGGTTGTGTTCTTATCCGATCTAGCTTCCAAATGGGTTCCGACAACTGACACAGATATCAATTTAGAGTTTGTTGCTGTACGCATTCAAGTTCACGACTATTTTGTTTACTTCTCCTGCTCGTACATCCCACCTCGGTCCGACACGAATATTTATATACAGCATTTTTTTTTTTATTTAAAAGATTCATTCAACCCTCTCCAGACTCCAATGTTCTTGTTCCCACTGCACCTCATGATCTTATTCACGGCCTTATTGACCTTTTCTTGGGTCAGGTAAATGATGTAAGGAACTGTGGTGACAAAGTCTTTGACCTGGGTTTTGCGTCGTAAAGCTAATTTCTCTGTGACCACATATTTATCTTCGGTGGATTGGACTTCTTTGGACTCTCTACTGAAGACATGTTTGTTCCATCGTTTTCTTCCCCTGACGGCTTGCAAGACGACCGTGCTAAATACTCAACAGCACATAACTCTTAGTGCTACAATTATTACCTGATTCGGTGTAGAAACGAGTTACAGGCAGATCCTAAGCAATTTTACTCGTTTGTCAATTCTAAACGTAAATCTCAAATATTTCCATCCTGTCTTCATCACAACACTGAGTTCGCTTTTAACGAGCCTGAAATCGCGAACCTTTTTGCTAAATTTTACCAATCTACGTATTCAGCTATTAGTGTCGATACAACCTCTTCGTATCCATATTCTCTTCCGCACTCCAATTGCATTTTTATGCCCACGATCAGTGAGGATGATGTTCTTCAAAGTCTTAAAACACTCAAGCCTTCCTTCTCTTCCGATCCAGATCTGGTACCCAGTTGTCTTCTGAGAAATTGCGCTAGTGCGCTTTATGGACCACTCACCAAGCTGTATCAGTTTGCGTTTTTTCCTGAATGTTAGAAGGAATCCTTCATAATTCCCCTTCACAAAAAGGGTAGTAAATCCATCATCGAAAACTACGGAGGGATTGCTAAGCTCAGTGCAATTCCCAAATTACTTGAACTGTTCGCGATCCGCGATCGATAGGTTGATCGTGTTCGATCGCTCCGCCGCGCAGTATCGGCAACCACGTGACTCTTTTCCGTGTGGCACTCCGCCACGAAACTTCGAAGTAGACACAGCCACGCGGTGGACAACCCACAGTGCCATACGGTTCCGTCTCCGAGCCCCGCCGCAGCCAGACGCGTGTTCCCCCTGTTTCGCCGTCCCGCATCGAGGCTCACCCAACCACGCGGTGAGACACCTCGGGACACGCAGCCCAAAAGGCGACGCGCCGACACCGCGACACATCCGCGCCTACCTACCCGCCGCACCAAGCCGCCCGGTACGCACCTGCTGACTCAGCAGCACCGGCCCGCGTGCCGAAGGAATTCACGTAAGCATATTGTGAGGGCAGCAGCCAGGGCCTCTCTCTTTAAACATGAAATAAATATACATGTCGGCGAGTGGATATACTGTTCGCATACCAGCGTATGCAGAATGCTAGTTCCTGGAAAGTTTGTGTTACACGGAATTTTGACATTTTTGGGCCTCTTCTTTGATTGGTCCTTTTCATTCGTTGTGGCGCGACACAGCTGCGCTGAAAGTTCCTTTTTTTTACAGGAATCGTTATAGCGAGGCGGCAGCGTCGCGTCGCTGTCGCTGTGTGTGGTTCGAAGGCAGTTCTTAGGCAGAACGATCAAACAGTCTTTTTGCGATCGTCGGCCAAGAAACTCACTCCGCTCAAAAAAGGAACGCGGCCACGAATCGACATCAGAAGTGGGATCGGGTCCTCAACCTAATACACTAGATGGACCATGGCGTGCCATCATGGAACTACAAAATCAAAATTTAATCGACAGATCCTGATGCAGAGCAGCGTTGCAGTACCTAAAGGGAGCATGAACCACAGAGGCCACATTTTTTAAGTTTCTTTTGATTCCGGATCGGAATGCTTACTGATAAAAAAAATCTAAGTACCAAGTTTTCTGGTAAAAGATTAAATAATATTGTTATGTTAAGAGGCATTGAGAGTAATGGAATATGTTGTACTGTACAAGGTCTAAGTAATGTAAAAATTTATAATAATTATATTGAGAATTTGTTTTATGTAATAGGCAATGATCACATGCTAAACGATATCGTCATTGGACGTGAAATACTAAAGCAGGGTTTTGATATTGTCATATAATTAGATCAATTTACGATTTCAAGAGCCAAAATAATTAATTTTTGTACTGGTAGTGAGCCAGCTGATATTGATACAGAACTTGACGGAGAAAATAAAATAAAACTGAATTCATTGCTGGCAAAGTATTCAGATTGTTTTATCAATGGAATTCCACGTACTAAAGTTAAAATAGGTGAAATGAAAATTAGATTGATTGATCCAAGTAAAACCGTTCAGAGAAGGCCATACCGATTAAGTCCATGCGAGCGAGATTTAGTTTGAGGGAAAATTGAGGAGCTGTTGAGGTGTAATTAAATAAGGCCAAGCTGTTCACCTAATGCAGGCCCTATACTGTTATTTAAAAAGAAAAATGGTTCAGACAGACTCTGCGTTGACTATAGAGAGCTAAATTCAAACACAGTGACAGATAAATATCTGCTGCCACTTATACAGGATCAAATAAATAGACCTCAAGGAGTTAATTATTTTACGTGTCTAAATATGGCCAGTGGATACTACCAAATTCCTATGGATGCTGATTCTATAGAGTACACAGCGTACGAATTTGTGTCTATGCCATTCGGGCTTAGAAATGCGCCTTCTGTTTTTCAACGATTAGTAATCCAGGCGGTAGGGGATTTAGTGAATTCTTATGTTATCGTCTATATGGATGATATTATGATAACTGCCACAACAACAGAGGAAGCTTTTGAAAGATTGGAGATTGTTTTAAATGTTCTGACATAGGCTGGATTTTTGTTTAATGTTACAAAGTGTTCTTTCCTGAAAACATCGGTGCTATATTTAAGCTGTAGTGTTAGTCCTGAAGAAATTCGTCCAAACCCTCAGAAAATTGTAGCGTTGACAGCCCTTACGCCTCCACAATCTGTAACATCCCTTAGACAATTTATTGGATTAGCATCGTATTTCCGGCAGTTTATTAAGGGGTTTTCGCAGCTAATGAAACCGTTATATTCTTAACTTCTGAGAAAAATAAATTTATTTGGAAAGCAGAACATGAACATACTTACTGATGAACCAGTTCTTGTTAGTTTTGACCCAAATTATCTAATTGAATTTGTGACGCGTGACCGCGCACATGACGGATAAATATAAGAAATAATAAAATAATAAAAGAAATAGAAATAAGAAATAAAAATGTAAACAAAGAAGCAGAAATAAAGAGAATAACAAGAAAAGAAACCGAGAAGACAAAGCAGGGAAAACAGAAGCAGAGAAGACAAGCGCAGAAAGAACGAATTTTGAATTCAAACGAAGGGCGCGCGCGCCTAAGCGCGCACACAAGCGGGCACACTGCGGGGAGAAGGCGTTAGGGACAGTAGAGAAAAGGGCTAACGCCAGATAGGCGGACGGGCACACTAAAACCTGCCAGATCCCTATATAAGGCGAGCCACAGCCCTTGTATCGTCACTCAGCAGCGACAGCGATCGGGTGAGGTAAGCCTCCCAAGTAGTCAGCAGCAAAGTCACTTTTTTTCGGGTCAACCGGATCTTCTGATCTGGTTGGCTAATACATTGTAGTTAGCTCTCCTAGTAGTTACCTTGTTCCCCCCTAACCCGCCTTCCCCCCGGCTCGGTTCACCGATCCGCAATACGTCTATCCCGTGGCCGACCGAGAGGTTCCCGGGTTAAGTCTCGCTCTCGCGGTCGACTAAAAAGTTCCCGAGCTAAGTATTGTTTTCTTGCTCTCGCGGCCGACTGAAAAGTTCCCGAGTTAAATCTTGTTCTCTTGCTCTCGCGGCCGACTGAAAAGTTCCCGAGTTAAATCTTGTTCTCTTGCTCTCGCGGCCGACTGAAAAGTTCCCGAGTTAAATCTTGTTCTCTTGCTCTCGCGGCCGACTGAAAAGTTCCCGAGTTAAATCTTGTTCTCTCGCTCTCCCAGCCGACCGAAAGGTTCCCGAGTTACATCTTGTTCTCTTGCTCTCGCGGCCGACCGAAAGGGGTCCGAGTTACATCTTGTTCTCTTGCTCTCGCGGCCGACCGAAAGGTTCCCGAGTTAAATCTTGTTCTCTCACTATCACGGTCGACAGAAAGGTTCCCGAGATATCTTCTCTCACTCTCGCGGTCGACTGAAAGGTTCCCGAGATATCTTCTCTCACTCTCGCGGTCGACTGAAAGGTTCCCGAGATATTTCCTGTCGCTCTCGCGGTCGACCGAAAGGTTCCGAGACGGCTTCATATCGTTCCAGCCACAGACAGCAATCGGCTCGATTCAGGGCACCCGGCGGACACTCCGCAAACGGTTTCGTTGCCTCGAGAGGCGAGAAGCATCAGGACAACGGACCGAGAGCCGAGCACACAGATCCTGACGGAAGGAGCCGAACGAGCGGACACGCTATCCAGTTTCCACCAAATTGTAAATCTAAACCTGAATAAACGTACTCTTTAACTAATTACTAAGTGATTCCCTTGATTTATACTCTGGGACCGGGTAGGAAATCTCTTCTAGCAGCTACACCTGACACAAATAAATACCTGCGACAGATCCTGGCCATCCCTGAGCCGGCCGACCAACGACGGATCGTCACAAATTGCATACAGATGCAAGTTGCCGTGGATACGGTGCAATTTTATTACACAGAATTAATAACAAACCCCAGATAATAGAATATTTCAGCAAAACAACTTCACCTGCAGAGTCAAGATACCACTCGTGTGAGTAAGAAACCTTAGCGGTCGTAAACTCCATTAAACATTTTCGACATTATTTGTTGGGAAGGAAATTTTACAGTTTTTACCGACTGTAAGTCATTGAAGCCGTCAAGAAATAAGCAAGATTTGACTCCTACAGCACAGCGATGGTGGTCTTTTTTGCAGTCATTTACATTTGATATTCAATACAGAGAAGGGAAAAGAATGGCACATATTGACTTTTTGTCGAGAAAACCTATCGCACTGCTGTAAAAGTAGTTGAAGAGAAGAGAGTTAACTTGGCGGAAATTTCAAGTAATTGGCTAATTGCTGAACAACGTCGAGACTCAGACATAGCCGAAATTGTAAACAAATTAACAGACTTTTCTCTTGCTGAAGATATTGCGAAAACCTATGAACTAAGGGCAGAAATTCTGCACCGAAAAATACAGAGAAATGGCAGAACCCGTAGTATACCGGTGGTGCCCCGTGCTTTCAGATGGTCCGTCATAAACCAAGTCCATGAGTCAATTATGCATTTAGGTTCGAAAAGACACTTGATAAAGTTTACGATTTTTATTGGTTTGATTATATGTCAAAATACATAAAAAAATTTGTAAAGAATTGCATCACTTGTAAAATGTCGAAATCAAGTTCAGGAAAAATTCAGGCTAAGCTGCATCCAATCTCAAAGGTAAATATTCCTTGGCATACTATCCACATCGACATAACAGGGAAATTAAGTGGCAAAAGTGACCAAAAGGAGTATGTTATTGTTCAACTTGACGCGTTTACCAAGTATGTCTATCTCAGTCATACCCTTAAAATAGACAGTGACAGTTGCATAAAAGCTGTAAAGTCCGCTGTATCGTTGTTTGGAGTACCAAACCGAATAATAGCCGACCAGGGAATGTGTTTTACAGGGCAAAGTTTAGTAAGTACGTAGACACAATGTTGGAGATTTTGTTTTACTAAACAACGAGGAAAGGCATCAAACCAAGTTGAGTCCAAAATTCAAGGGGCCTTTCGAAATAACAGATCGAACTTATAAGTATGCGCATGAAGATTTAAGAAAGTTACCAGAAGGGGAAGTACCCGAAGAGCTGAACGTGTGTGATGACTATAATAATGAAAATATTGAGAATGTTGAAAATGTTGAAGTTATTGATGAAAGAGAAGGGTGGCAAAAATATGTTGTACTGCTGGCCAAAGGAAATGGCAGAGTACTTGGATGGTGTAATGTAAGCACAAAAATGAAATGTTTGAAAAGAGAATGGAAAGAGACAGTTTCGTGGCCTGTGTGGACGATAATGAGATAATGTAATATTAATGTAAGCACAAGTGCAAAATAAGCTGATGTTTGTTTTGATCATGGCGTGTGGTGCATTAGATATTTGGAATATTGAATTGAGTTAAAGAATTTGATTATATGATATATGATATAGTCGTCCAATCCGTCCCGTTCCGACATATATAGTAGTGAGAGCATATAAAAAACTATCTGCAAAGTTTCATTCAGATAGCTTAAAAACTGAGGGATTAGTTTGCGTATAATCGGACAGACGGACAGACGGACAGACGGACATGGCTAGATCGACTTGGCTGTTGATTCTAATCAAGAAAATATATAGGGTCGGAAATGTCTCCTTCACTGCGTTGCAAACTTCTGACTGAAATTATAATACCCTGCAAGGGTATAAAAAAAAAATAAGTATGTATGTGTAAAAAACATAATTTTTGAAGACCTGAATTATTAAAGAAACCCAAACAGAATGGTTATGTTTATGTTAAACTTTGTTTTAAGAAAGTTTGATACTATTTTGTGAAAATGATAAGTTTACATTAGTTAAGAAAGGTAAATAAGATTTACTTATCTGAAATATTAGTTTAAGTCATAAAAAAAAAAAAATAAATAAATAAATAAATGAAAAAGGGGCAAAAGAGAAACGTTCAGTTACTGATACACGAGGTCGTGTTAGAGTCAGTATGGTCGTGTCGGCGAATGGATATACAATTCGTATACCAGCGTATGCAGAATGCTAGTTCCTGGAAAGTTTGTGTTACACGGAATTTTGACATTTTTGGGCCTCTTCTTTGATTGGTCCTCTTCGTTCGTTGTGGCGCGACACAGCTGCGCTGAGAGTTCCTTTTTTTCACAGGAATCGTTATAGCGAGACGCAGCGTCGCGTCGCTGTCGCTGTGTGTGGTTCGAAGGCAGTTCTTAGGCAGAACGATCAAACTGTCTTTTTGCGATCGTCGGCCAAGAAAGTTCGAAACTCACTCCGCTCAAAAATGGAACGTGACCACGAATCGACATACATGTTTAGTTGTATCCCCTTGTATATTGCTCACAAGAGGTCATTATAAGAAGGGCTCCCCGGCAAGAGTAAATAAACACAGTTAAATAGGTTTAATCTTTATAAATATTCACTGCTTTACTTTAAATTGGGTTATTTGCATGCGTGTGTGTGTACAAAAAAAAAATAGATTGTTAGACCGGCGGCGGGCGTTCAGCGTCATGTGCAAATTCAGACTGACTTTGCCTCTCCTCCGTTCTCCATCTCCCCGTCGTATGCACTGTCCAGAAACGAGCGAGCGATCAGCTGATCGCCGCACTCCCGCACATTGGGACAAGCAGCAAACTGAACATGCCGCCCGCCAATGCTAAACGTAGCATGAAAATCTCGCTTGTCCGGTCCATCCTGGCAGGTGGGGTAGAATCTGGCTGGAGAAATGATGCAAGAAGTGTGCGCAAGAAATAATTTGTTATGATTGAGGTGTGTAAGTGAGAGCGCTTAAGAACGGATTGGAAGCGGACACAGTTTCGACACTGACCGTTTTAAATGACCCTGTTTGGTTTTAAGCGTTACTACTCGGACTAACGCATCTGTCCCTGGGTGCAACTCGACGACACGTCCTAGCAACCATTGTGACGGCGGAAATCGGTCATCCTTGATGATGACAAGGTCGCTGAGATGAAAACCTTCTGCCTCCTGGCACCACTTGGGTCTTTGCTGCAGATGGGCTAGCCAATCTCGACTCCAGGCCTTCCAGAAATGCCGTATCATTGTCTGATGAATGAGAAATTGCTCCACGAAGGACCGGGACTGTGGTCGATATTCCGGAGGCGCCAACAAGGAGTCCCCAATCAAAAAATGAGCCGGCATGAGCACCTCTAGATCGTCTGCATCAGCTGTGAGAGGGCAAAGCGGCCGTGAGTTGAGGCATGCTTCTATGCTTATGAGCACCGTTGACAGCTCCTCATAGGTGAGACGCCGATCTGCAATGACTCTCTTGAGGTGATGTTTCACCGACTTCACATTAGCCTCCCACAGACCGCCAAAATTGGGCGACTGAGGGGGATTGAAGTGCCATGTGGTCTGTTGCGAAGCGAGCTTGGGAGCTATGAGCTTCTCGTAATCCTCCTTGAGCCTGCCGTAGAACGCCTTCATTAAATTGTCCGCGCCCACAAAGTTGGTTCCGTTGTCGCTGTAGAGATGTTGAACCATTCCTCGCCGACCGGTAAATCTGTCCAAAGCTAACAGAAAATGCTCTGTAGTGAGGCCTGTCACCGCTTCTAAGTGCACTGCCTTTGTTGCAAGACAAATGAAAACGGCAATGTATCCTTTGTAAAAGCTTGTCCCTCGCAAGCGTGCTGCCTTCAGCTCTATAGCGCCTGTGTAGTCCACTCCAGTCGCCAGGAACGGTCTGCTAGGGGGGTTCACTCGATGAAGCGGCAAGTCTCCCATGAGCTGTGTCGAAGTGATTGGTCTGGTCCGAAAACACCTCACACATTTCCGTACAACTGCTTGAACGGCTCGTCTTCCTGTAAGAATCCAAAACCGCTGGCGAGTGTGTGCCAAAGTCAGCTGCGCACCTCCGTGCAGAGTCACAACGTGCGAGTACCGGATTACTAGCTGCGTAAAATGATGAGAACTTGGGAGGATCATTGGATGCCGACGCTCGTGTGACAACCCTGAATGGCGCAATCGTCCCCTTACTCGCAAGATGCCTTCGACCAAGATCGGTGATAAGCTCAAGAGCTTACTTCTGGGAGGCAGTCCTTTGTTATTCCTTACCGCGGTCAGCTCGGACGAGAAAGACTCCCTTTGAACGATGCGCACGATCGCGAAAAGAGCATAGTCCATCTCCTGGATGCTTAGAGGACCAGTGCACCTCTCTGTTTTCCGGATAGCATTGGTTTTGAACCGAAATATATATGCTATGACTCGTACCACCTGGCTAAAACTGGAAAATCGTTCCAGAAGTGATGACATTGGGACAGCGTGGTGAACGCGAACTTTATCCCCCTTTGCCTCTAGCGCCGCATCATCCATGTCGACCTGCCCAATCTCCGTCAGAGGCCAATCCCTTTGACTGCGTGTAAGCCACTCCGGGCCTCGCCACCACAAGTCAAAGTCCTTTAGGTCACTCGGAGCCATCCCTCTTGTCGCACAGTCCGCTGGATTCTCGCTAGTTCCGACATGCCTCCACTGAGATGGTGAGGAGTGATCTAGAATGAAGGCAACCCTGTTAGCGACGAAAGTCTTCCATCTGTTGACGTCACCGTGCAGCCAGTGCAGAAGGATTGTAGCATCCGTCCAATAAAAGGTCTGGATTGGAAGGTCCTTTAGCCACTTAGCCGTGGACAGCCATTTGACCAATTTGACCGCCATTACCGCACCACTCAGCTCCGTCCGAGGTATGGTTAAGGGTTTAGTAGAAGTAACCTTTGATTTGGCGGTCAACAGCGAGGTGTAGCACGTTCCGCCCTCATGTTCGAGCCTTAGATAGGTCGTAGCTGCATATGATGTGAAAGACCCGTCACAGAACGCGTGAAGCTGAGCTGAAACTATGGACCTCGGAGAATAATGAATCCACCGCTGTATGCTGATATCGTCGATCCTTAGCAAGCTGTCCCGAAATGCTTGCCACCGTTCCGCAAGAGCATTAGGAACCTCGTCGTCCCAATCCAGGGCCGTCCGAGTGCCGTCGACATGCGTTTTCTTGGCCATGGTTACCTCCTTCAAAATTAACTTTCCCGAGATGATGACTGGCGCGATGAGACCCAGCGGGTCGAACAGCCTCGCTATAGTTGACAGGATCGTCCTTTTGGTGTAACTGGCTGGTATCTCAAAATTGACCTGAAACTTGAAGCAGTCCTTATTTGGGAGCCAATACATTCCTAGCGCCTTGATAGGATCCGTAGTGTCCCAGTTTAAAGGTGTCCGACTGCACTGATGCTCTATCGGAATCGAGCGGACAATACTCGCTTCGTTGCTGGACCATTTTTGCAACTCCATGCAAGCGGATTTTATTGCACCCTCTACCTGTGCCCGTTTATCCTGCGTCTCTTCAATCGTATGCCCTCCGGACAGAATGTCGTCCACATAGATCTCGTCCATCAACACTTCTTCCGCCTTAGGAAATGAACGCCGCTAACTGTTGAATGACCCTGATGGCCGTGAAGGGTGCAGAAGCCGTTACGAAAGTTAGTGTTGACAAAGCATAGACCTTGATCGATCCATTCGCCGCCCGCCATAAAATCCGCTGATATTGGGCGTCTTCCGGGTGTACATCGATACAGCGATACATTTTCTGTATATCCGCCGTGAAAACGAAACGATATTTCCGCCAGTTAAGTATTACAGCCGACATGTCGTTCTGAAGGGTCGGTCCAGTACAAAGAATGTCGTTTAAAGATCGCCCGTTGCTAGTCCTTGAGGAGGCATCTAAGACGATTCGCTGTTTGGTCGATTGAGGATCCTTCTTAAAGACAGCGTGATGCGGAAGCACACAGGATGCTACGTGCCTATTCGTGGAAGTATCCCGTACTAAACTGCTTTCACTGCAAACCGCCGGCGCTATTTGCTCAAGCGCGAAGTATTCCTCGATCTCCTCCACATATTTGCTCCACCGTTCTGGGTTGCTAGACAGACGTCTTTCCAACTGCAGGAACCGATTCAGTGCCATTTGATGCGATCTTCCCAGGACCATGGCTGGATCTCGATTGGTTTTAAAGGGCAACCGCACTACGTAGCGGCCATCCGAATGACGCACGAGGGTCTTCTGAAAAAAGGACTCGCACCAGAGGTCCTCGTCTGTTGCTGTAGGGCGATCTGGAACCGACTCGACATCACAGAAGCGCTTCAGTAATGCCTCAGTGTCCAAGAGCACTCGATGACAGCGCAACTGGGTTGATTCCCTCACTCCTTCAGCACGTCCAGAGAGGATCCATCCGAAGTGCGTATTCTGAGCCATGGGCTCGCCTGGCAAACCGATCCTGGTATCGGGCAAAATAATTTGCGCCAACATGTCCACTCCTAAAATTAGATCGACTCGCTTCGACCGCGCGTAATTGGAATCCGCCAATGAGAGGCCTCGAATATGATCACAATTTTGTGGCGTGAAGCTCAGACTTGGCAGGCAGGAAGTAACAGAATTGAGGACATATGCTGAATCAACCCCTAAAGAGAAATTTGGGTTAATAATACTACAGATTTCGAAATTTACTGTGTACTTGCAACGACGACCGCCCCCGGGACCCACCCCAAAAATGGACGCTCGGGTGGCTGACCGCTTCAGATGCAGAGACTGAACGACGTGTCCCGAAACGATGGTTGCCTCAGATCCTTGATCGATGAGAGCATTTATGACAGCTTGTAGGCCGTTGGCCGGATTCCGTACGGCAATACGAGCAGTGGCGAGAAGCACATTCCTCGAAAGGACATTCGATGAAGTTGCTGAATGGCATCTGTAAGATGCGCTCGGATTTGGGTCCTCTGTCGCCTGCAGACTGTGCTGAGATTCGTTCTCCCTGGCTGCAGGTGCACTAAAAGGCGGCGCTGAAGGCCGCATCAGATGCGGCTGTGCGCGATTTGATGATGGATTATTAGCCAATACTGGGAAATGCAACAGCTTGTGATGGCGCTGCCCACAAACTTGGCAGCTCTTATTGCTGGTGCATCGTGACAGCGCATGCGATTTGCTCAGGCAATTAATACATAATTTTGCCCTGCTCACTATATCCTTTCTCCTATAACAGTCCAAGGCCAGAAAGGTTGCGCAACGACGCAGGATATGGTCGCCGCCGCAGTGGTAACAGGCGCTATCCGGGCGTCTTGAGCGCTCCTGTGCATTATGCACTCGCACTCGTTTGCTCAGGTCGGTAGATCCTGGTCCATAATTGGAGTCGTACGACGAACTTCGGTTTTCGATCGCATCCATTATGACCAGCCGATCATTCAAAAAGCTTTCTAAATCCTTATAGGTTGGAACGGTGGCACCGCTTCCTTGATTGTGTTCCCAAGCATTGTGAGTCTCCTTGGGCAACCTCGATGCTATGTAATGCGTCAACCAGTGCTGCGATTCCCCGTCCAAGGCTTGAACGCGGCGGAATGCAGCCAGGCAAACATTGACCGTGTTTAACATCGACCGTATTGACTCCGTGTTTTCCTTTTGCAGCCTTGGCAACGCGTAGATAGCGTTCATGTGGTGCGAACAAACGAGACGAGGATTGTTGTACCTTTTAATCATCAGTCCCCAAGCCACGGCGTAGTTTGCCCCCGTGAGCTGCATCTGCCGGATGTCATTATCGCGCCCTCCTGGCAACGACTCTTTGAGAAAGTGCAACCGTTGCACATTGCTCAGATTCATGTTGTTGTGTATAAGGCTTGTGAAGGCGTCAAAGTAGCCTGGCCAGTCCACACATTCACCCGAAAATTTGGGCACTGACATCTGTGGCATGTTCAGCCGCACTTCCGGATCGGCGCCCCCGCCCGCTTGTGGCGGCGGCGGAGGATTCTCGGGTGGCAGTTTCTCCAACTCCTCTGCGATGGCGCAATAGGCATCCATATAGCGCTCCTCGAATTCCGACTGGAAATTCTTCGCGGCATAGTTCGATCCAGCGAACCCTTCTAGGTTAATGATCACGGAATCCGTGTCTCGAAACGCGTTCCGCAGCTCTTCCACTTGCTCTAGACGCTTCTTTAAATAAATCCTCGTTTTCCTGGACAGCGAATCCTTTTTAAAATTCTGCAACGTCGATTTGAGGGACTGGTACCGATTTGCCTGCACATTTGCCAATTGCTCCAACGTCGGAGCCTCTGAATCCGATTTCATGATGACGAGTGTACAAAAAAACCAACCGAACTTAGCGGAACTCCCCACCCCAAAAAATCATGTAATAAGAAAAATTCGTTAAATTCTTGTCCCGCACACAACTTGGCCACTTACTCCGTTTGTGCACCAGATCTACTCACAAGAAGCCGCCAAAGCAACAGAAGAAAGCGTCGCAAAGTTCCGCGAAAAGCAGCTGCGGCGCCTATGTATCGCCATCTTCCTTTCCCGTCTTTCGCCAAGCCGGGAATAGGCGAAGGAGAAGAAGAGTCGCTGACTTCAAAAACAGTCGTTGCTGCGTTTATATACCGCAGCCAAAATTTCAGGCAATTTGCCAAGTCGAATTGCAAACCTGACGCGGCCGCGATCTAACACAATCTATGTATTTACACACAAAAACTTTTCGAATTCAAACTTTACACTTGCAGGTTCCCCTCATGGGCCACCATGTTTAGTTGTGTCCCCTTGTATATTGCTCACAAGAGGTCATTGTAAGAAGGGCTCCCCGGCAAGAGTAAATAAACACAGTTGAATAGGTTTAATCTTTATAAATATTCACTGCTTTACTTTAAATTGGGTTATTTGCATGCGTGTGTGTGTAAAAAAAAAATAGATTGTTAGACCGGCGGCGGGCGTTCAGCGTCGTGTGCAAATTCAGACTGACTTTGCCTCTCCTCCGTTCTCCATCTCCCCGTCGTATGCACTGTCCAGAAACGAGCTAGCGATCAGCTGATCGCCACTCTCCCGCACATTTGGACAAGCAGCAAACTGAACAATACACATAGATACATAAATTCATATCATTTCTCTGCATACCAGACCCCTCTTCCTCTTTCCACTCCTCGACCCTGGGTTGCGGCTCGTGTTTGGTTTCCTCATTCGCGAGACGCATCTTGGCCGAGAATCCACCCCCTCGCCCCGCATTTAACCCCCGTAGGCTCCGCGCCCCTCCTGAGGAGTCCTCCCGTAGTGGCCGAGGAATTCCGACAGGAAACCCACTTGGCCGCGATCCGAGTCACGATCCACCCAAGATTCCAACCAGAATCAGCACCTCCTTCCGTGTCTCAGATTTATTACCGGAACTCCCGAGTTCCACCCCACGTTGGGTAACCGGATCATAATTCCCCGAGCTCCCAAGTTTAACACCACGATCGGGCTATATTTCCCGGAACTTCCGAGTTTCACCCCACGCCGAGCAACCGCCGGAAATACGAGATCTTTGCCCTGCGGCCGCAGACGCCGACAGCCAAACGGAAATCCCTCGTTTCTAGGCTCATCGCTACCCCCATATTCCTACTACAGGTTCCATCCTTCTATATACATTTTTTGTATAGGTTCCCTGGCCCCGACTGAGGTACTACCCCGGCCAGAGAACTACGTGACAATATTTTTCTTCGTCTTATTTGTTAAGTCAGTTAAGTTCCTCTGTCCCTGCAAGACCATCGCGTTATTTCCGGCCGATTGCACTAGGTATATGTAAATCTAATTTCGAGTTGCACGACCCTTTCCGCGTTTTATGTTCGTCTTATAATTAATTATATTTTTTGTTACATGTGGAATTGTCCTTATATGTCAATTCTCAATTTATTTAAAGACACATATCCTTGCCTCTGACCACCTGATGTGAGTCAGGGCATATCAATAAAAATTACTCCTTATCCGGTCAGTGGCATGGATTTGGCGACAATGGAAGTAGTTTGCTATTTTCTAAATAAATAAATAAATAAATAAATAAATCTTTTTGAGTCGTTTATTTAAATATCTAAAATGATCATTAACTTCCTTATTTGTCTTTTTCTTTTGAAGTAAAAACTTCTTATGGCGGGTTGGGCACTTTTTGGGTGAGGATTTTTGCCGTTTTTGAGACAGATGAGATTTTACACAGGTAGACTCTGCGTGTATGGGTGTGCGAGAGCGCTGCATGCTATGCGCCAGAGCGCCCAAACGCTGCTTACGACGGAGCAAATTTCAATACATTCAAATTAAAACACCAACACTAGTAAAGATAAAATTTGTTTTATTTTGTGACCCAACAACAACCACACGCAAGTTTAGTTACCTTGCTAAAATGCACATGAAGAATAGAGATAAGAAAACGAAAGTGAAAATTTGTGTTTCCAATTAGCATTGACGCATGCCGATAGCCGTGTACATATAGGCATTTGCTCGCCTATGCTTCGGAGCCAATTACATCAAGAAAGGAAGCCGAAGTTTGTATACCCTTGCAGATTTCAATTGCATTAATTATAATCTAAGCCTATCTATTTTAAAATGAATTACTTTCAATTCAATTTCATTTTTACAGTTTTATATTTTTACATTTTTACATGTCGTCCTATTTTTATGAAATTTTAAACAAAAATCCGAAATAATATAGAATGCTACTTGTATCTAAAATTATAAGAAGTTGTGTTAAAAACTGACAAAGTTATAATTTTTTTTCTAAAAATTTCCGACCGTTCCTATGGCAGCTATATGATATTTATTTTTAATTTTTATAAAATTAAATCCGAATCCGAATCAAGATTATAATTACTTTATAGGGTCGGAGATGACCCTTTCACTGCGTTGCAAACTTGTTATGTACAATTTCTCATGTCGCGAGAGCACCTAAAAATGCTTACCAAAAAAGTGCCCAACGCACCATAAGTTCAAGTTTTCACTTCTGTCTGCACTCCCGGAATGCAACCCCCCTTGTTTTTTATTGAGATTGTTTGATATCTAACAAGTTTCTCATATTTTGCTCAATTCGTACTCTATCTACTTTGTCCATAATTCCAAATATAATATTATATAAGGATCCCATTAATTCTACTGGATTTTGGATCCATTTCTTGTTTTTTTTTTTTGCGTTTATCTTCATTATTTGCGGTAGCCTTTATGCCGATAAGATGGCAGATCTTACTGATTGGCCGAGAAATGCATGCATCTTGTATTTTAACTCTTAGTACACGAACTTTCTCATCTTTACCGTTGTGTATTTCTTTTAGGAGCACTACTTGTCCTTTAGCTATATTGGGTATATTCTTTTTCCATTTATATCTCTGTTGTAAGTTATTCAAATAGTCCTTCTTTTACCTGTCTAAAAATTGACATCTCTTCGTACGTCAAATTTCCGTCACCAATAACCCGCTTAAGATGGTATTTCACAGATTTTACGCCGACCTCCCAGATACCTCCAATATGAGGTCCAGTCGGGGGAATAAAATGCCACTCAATTCCTTCTTTCCCGAGTTGAGATGCAACTGCGGAATTTTTTTTAATTGTATTTGCCAATTGTCCGTCCAACTTTCTATCTTTCTTACAATATTTGTTCCATTAACGGAATCAACGTAAGCACACATTCCTCTTCTTACGATAATTCTTCTGAGTGCCGCTAAGAAAGCATCAGCAGTTAAGTCGCTTACTACTTCAAAATGTATTGCTTTAATTGCAATACAAACAAATAGAGTAATATATAGTTTGTAAACTTTTTGACCTCTATTTTGTGAACATTTTTTATAATAAGGTCCTACACAATCAACCTGTATTTAAAAACGTGTAAAGCATTGTTACCATATATTTTGGAAAATTTCCCAATAACAGTTATCCTGTGATTTGTCGATGTCTTGCACATTTCGGACATTCGTTTAATTCTTTCTCGGAAGAATTTCCTAATTCAAATATGCAATATTTATACCCTTGCAGGGTATTATAATATCAGTCAGAAGTTTGAAACGCAGTGAAGGAGACATTTCCCACCCTATAAATTATATATATATTCTTAATCAGCATCAATAGCCGAGTCGATTTAGCCATGTCCGTCTGTCCGTCTGTCCGTCTGTCCGATTATATCAACATATCTTCATATAATTTAAGACATGGCCATTTTATATTATTCTAGAATTTCGGTTTTAATTTGATTAAAATCGGACAACTATATCATATAGCTGCCATTGGAATGTTCGGGATGTTCGTATACGTAATTTGAAACCGAATTTTTATATGTATTAATGTTGTATACAATTCCTGTTAGTTTTACTTTCCATTTGATAACATTTAATTAAATAATAATGATCCAATTGTAAGCTGCAAGGGTATACAAAAGTCGGCGTGCCGAAGTTAACTTTCTTTCTTGTTTATTTTGATATAAGTTCTCATTAAATGTACTCCACCATGTAAGGTTTCTTTGTGAGCATTTTCTATAATCAATGCAATAATGTGTCCTTTGTCGAGAATAATTGGGTGCTTTACTATAAAATTGGGTTTGGCATTGTGCAATCTTTCGCCTACTCTAATAATATTATGCTTATCAATAAATGATAAAAACACAAATTTTTGAAATAAGTTTGATTTCTTTATTGTTGAGCATGCTGTAAAGCTATGAGATCAAATTTAATTCCTGCTCATTCTTATTCAATTATTAGTGTTGCATATTTTAATTTTGTGACCGTGAAGAAGGACGGATAAGATGTACCTTTTGTTTTGATAAGTCGTACGATGTAGCATAATTTGCTTTGAATCCCTCTTGGTATCCTAATTTTTTCTAATAATGAAAGATGTTTTTTATAGCTTTCCCATTCATGGGCATCGTCATCAGATAATTCCTGATCCCAGCTATTCTCAGAAAGCCAAAGATTCCGCACAAATATTTTCTTTAATAATGTATACTGAGGCTAACCATCTTACCATCTTAAGGGATCATAAATATTAGATAGCGTGCACAACACAGTAGGATTGTTTCTTTTTTAGTAGCCGCTTTGTTGGCGCTAAATTTAACCTCATCTCGTTAGGACTCCCATTGAAGTCCCAATGTTTTAAAAAACTCGTTATCTTCAATATATATATTATCTTGTTGTCCCCAGTTTCTTCTACAACTCTTAATATTTCTTGCTTTAAATTTTATTTGTATTTAATATTGTTTAAAAATATTGACTGCATTTTCTATTGCGTTGGGTCCTTTCATAAGATCGTCCATGTAGAAGTCGCTTCTAACTGTCTTTCCGATTTTTCTTTTTTACATTTGTCTGCTATATCTTTCAAAACTATAGTAGCTAAATATGGATCAGACGCAGTACCACAGGTAACTGCTTTTAATTTATAAAACTTTATTTTATCGGAGGGTCTCTCCACAATATATATTGATATTCTTTATGTTTTTGATCAACGAATATATGACGTTACATTTTTTCAATGTCCGCCGAAAACCTCCTTTTGTACTCGGGGTCCAACACACATTATACCTTTGAGGCTTCTATTGTTGGTAGTTTTGGCTGAAGCGCCGAACGCAACTTTTAATTTGGTGGTTAAACTTGAATCCCTAAGTAGTGCTGGGTGCGGCAAGTAATATTTGCCTTCTCTTTTAGATTCTGCCATATGTTCGACATCAATATATTCCTTCATAAATATTGTATAATTTTCCCTTCTAGTGTTTCATTATGCTGGAATTTCTTCGCTAAATTCATAAATCCTTCCATTGCCTGTGGCTTTGATTCTCCTAATGATTTGTCGTCTTTAAAGAGAATCTTTACAATATCTACCACTTGAATCTTAGCTGGTGGTTTTGACAAAATTATTTTCGCAAATTTTGATTTCAATGTAACTTTTTTCTTCGCTTTCCAATTCCTAGAATCGTTCTAAATCTTGAACTTCAATAGTAGTTGCAAATATTAAATGAGTGCCCTTTGACTTAGTACAACCGGAGACAATCAACCCAAAATTTGTATTTTGACATTAGAAACCATTGACTTTTGCCATACCTTTCTTTAAGATATGTTTATATAAATGCACTCCAATAGTTACATTAACTCGACCTGGCTTATTAAAGTCTGGGTCAGCTAAAGCAAAATTTTGCCACTAGGATTTATCTACATTTATCTCGTTTAACGGCAGAGCTTTCATTAACATTTCAATTGCTTTTTTGATGTATTGTCGTCGATAATAATTTCGATACGCATGTATCTGAAGATGAAATTAAACTAATCTCAGTTCATGAATAATTATTGGTAGCTTTAGATATAATAGTGCTTTAATCCACTATCTATCTTAAATTTTTTCTTCTTCTTAAAAATCGACATTTGCCGATATTACTTTAATTCTTGCTGTTGTCACTCAGGTGTTGTTTTTTTTTTCTTTTTTTGGGAATTGAAATGCAGCATGGTATGATGCCCTTTATTACACTGCAACATGATTATTCGCTTGTACATCTTATGCCACTAAAATGCTTAAGGCATTTTGTATACAGTTGTACTTTTTTTTACGATTTCTAGTCGCTCTGTGAATATGTGACATTGAGTTATTATGTGTCCCACCATTCTGCAGATTGGACACTTTTCATTGGAAAAATTATTTTAACTCGAGTAATTGACATATTTCGACCAGTTTATATCTTTGTGTACAGGGTTTTCAGCCTGCACAGAGCAAGTCGAACTCATTCGCTGCTCTAAAAATTTCATTACATCCGATAAATTATAAATGTCTTTTGTCTTTTTTAAATTGACTCCCATATAATTGAAGAGACTGCGTGTTAAATTTCCTAAGCTCCATGTAAGCAAATAAAACATCAACTTCATCGAACAGATTGGCGTTCAGTATTAAAATTAATTAATAGTGTCGATGAAGAATTTAATTATCGTAACGAAATCAATATTTAAAATTGATAAATCCGTGAGGCAATTAATTGTTCTGAAAATATTTTACGCTTATTTTTTTATCGCTTGCTTACAAGGTCCCAAGCGGACTCGTAATTTTCAGCTGTACCCATTAAGAGATAGGCGACAGCGCTTTACCTTTCAAAGCCAATTTTAAATAATTAAATTTTAAGAAAGTGCTGAGAATTTTCCTAGAATGAATTAATTCCATAAATAATTCATGAAAAATGTCCCACCCTTTGGAATCACCGCCAAAGGTGGGCACCTCAATTTTAGGTAGAGTCGGTAATTCTGGGGTGGTATAAGTACCCTCAAATTTTTGCCCGACTAAAATAGATTGCAAGCGAAAATGAATTTTATTTTTTCTTATACGCAAGGTTTCTCGTTTTTGGCTCTGTATTTCTATATGTGTCTCGTCTAGATAATCCCTCAAGCTTTTTAATTTTTTCTTCTAATAATGGATGCTTGTGCTCCTCTTTACCAACTTGTGCTGACTCCGCGATCTGTTCTTGTATTAGGTGAAATGCATTAAAAATCTGCTCATACCTCTTTTCAGTAGTCGTGGTCTATGGGGCCTAGGCTAACTTAAATTTTATGATTGGATTGAAATTCTTTCTTCAACTTATTTAAATAATTTAATTTAATCCCCACTGACCTTATTTAATTCAGCCTGCTTTTCAGCAGACTTAAGATTTGTTCGGACAACATTTTATTCATATATTTTCAATATCTTATATAATATTAAAAAAAAAAATCTTATCTGGCGTTTCTGGTTTTCGTCGTTGCCCTTGTTGCCCTCGCTGCTGTCGCTGCCGTTGCTGTCGTCGCTGCAGTTACTGCCGTCGTTGCCGCCCCTGCCCTCGCTGCCGTCGTTGCCATCGCTGCCGTCGCTGCCCTCGCTGTAGGTGTAACGCTGCGGCTGTAATTGGAGCGGATTATATTTTGGCTCCCGCTTCGTAGTCGTTGTTGTTGGCGTTATTTTATATACATTTTTTATTTTTTTTTTTTTACTGGTTGATTTCAATTTTATTGTTAGTGCACTTGTTTATATTATTTACTAGAAACTTTGGCGAACTCTGTTCCGCCGTAATGGCAATAAATAAGCAGATTGTGTTTTTATTTATTGGGAAAAATACCTACAGTAATCATTCATTATTATTTCTGTATTTTAGTACATAGGTTGCTCTTCACTTAAGTACTTTGTGATACACGAAATACCCTTGCAGGGTATTATAATTTCAGTCAGAAGTTTTCAACGCAACGTAATGTTAAACCATATTTTTATATGTATAAATGTTGTATACAATTCATGTTAGTTTTACTACCCATTTAATAAAATTGTATTAATTCATAATGATCCAATTATAAGCTGCAAGGGTATACAAACTTCGGCGTGCCGAAGTTAGCTTTCTTTCTTGTTTGTTTTATTATCAGGCAAAAAAACAAACAATGCAGATGGTCTTCCGACCCGTGAACATGCCCCGTTTAATTGACTATGGGAAAAACATGAACGTTTTAGATTTAATCCACCAACGATTAAGGATTAGCCTTGTGATTTGTTGATGGTCAGGGCAAATGCAAAACGTATCGGAAATTGAATTCTTTTAAATTCAAACGGCACATCGGTTGGGATCATCGGGATCATATCTTTATCATAGTGTAAATTACATTGATCATAAATTTTCTAACCGCAAAACGTTGCACAGTTTTGGTTGGTTTATGTTTCGAAGCATGATTACTACGGAGCCAACCATTAGGCGTAAGTTGTGCTTGGTAAGCCAGGCACGTCCAAAGAGGTTAAAAATTCATTTGAATGAATGCATTGTTCCAATGATCTTATTTTGAATTATGTAGTTTAGGTCATCTACATCTTTATTCTTAGCCGCCAAAATTGCTTGCTCACTCAACCATTCATTATTTTTGTAGTTAGAAATAATGTTTGGAAATACATTGTTGATAAGTTTGTCTTTTTATGAGACAAAATTACAGAAATTATACACGGGAACGCTGTCGAACGGGATGAAAAGTATCTTATGTCCGTCTCCTGGCTCTAAGCTACCTCCCTACCAATTTTCACCCAAATCTGTTCTGCCATTCTTGAGTTATAAGTGGTGTAACTAACACGACTTTCTTTTATAAATATAGATTTATTTTTGTCACAACACTTTCACTGCTGATGTTTATGGCCTCAGCACGCCTTACCACATAGATTGGTAATTTTATCTAAAAACACAAAAGATTTTAGAATCTTTCTTTTTTTTATATATATACTCTATTCCTTACCATGGAGGGGGAAACAAGAGTAAATTATTTTTGCAACCTTCTTAGTATGGTGCTGGTTTATAAATTTAAAAACTCTTACCACAGGGGGAAGGACCAAAATATAAGGAGTTTATATTAAAAACAACTTCTTCACTTCTTGAGTTGATATTGCATACTATTTTATTTATATTAAAATTCCGACTTATATAGCTAACATTACATTTTCTTATATATATAAAAGGCCAACGCAATGGCCATTATTCCCCATTATTCAACTGCAAACGCTCATTTTCGCGCGGTCAGACAAAGCTCACCTTACATTTTCAGGTGGCAATTATTTTGAAATATATTTAAGTGTTCATGTGTGAACATTCTGCCAAGGGCCACAAAGTTAAGATTTGAGTTTTTACAAAATAAATACCGTACAAATACAATATTTTATCTTTTAAATTGACGTTGAAACATTTTGTAAATGGCCTTCAAAGATTATGGCTTGCGATTGCCTACTTATGCTACACTTGCATAGAGCGTACATAAAAAAGGTATAGCCAGATATGTGATGAACACTTAAACCTTTTAATTCAATATGGCTTTAGTTTAATTTTTACGATTAGATTTTACGCCGGCTTCCCAGATACTTCCAAAATGAGGTCCAGTCGGGTGAACAAAATGCCACTCAATTCTTTCTTTCCCGAGTTGGGATGCAGCTGCGGAATTTTCTTTAATTGTATTTGACAATTGTCCGTCCAACTTTCTAGCTGCGCCTACAAAATGTATTCCATTATCAGAATAAATGGTTTCACACTTTCTTCCTCTTGCGATAAACCTTCTGAGTGCCGCTAAGAAAGCATCAGCAGTTAAATCGCTTATTACTTCCAAATGTATTGCTTTTGTTGCCATACAACCACATACAGCTATATATCCTTTGTAAACTTTTTGACCTCTATTTTTCGAACATTAATATAATCAACACCTGTATTTAAAAATGGGTATGACATTGTTACCCTATATTTTGGAAGATTTCCCATTACCTTTTGTGCAGTGATTTGTCGATATCTTGCACATTTCGGACATTCGTTTAATTCTTTCTTTAAAGAATTTTATTATCCAAATATCTAATATCTTCTTTGGGTATAAGTTCTCATTAACTTTATTTCACCACGTAAGGTTTACTTATGAGCATTTTCTATAATCAACCCGCGTCCGCTGGGTTGTCTTCTGATCTAACGTGATTCCCTTCTACTTCTGTACATTTTTAAATGTCATCAGTTCTTCGTTTGATAAAATTGACCTTGCTTTGTCTGCTTCTAATCCAGGCTAAAGTTATTGTGGAATTACTCCATGCGTATATTTTGACTGCATTGGTAATAGGTTCTAAACCCTTTAAATAAATTTATTTATTATAGTAGATGTGCTGCACACAGTTCGAGCTTCGGAATTGTTTTCCTATTTTTAATCGGATTTACCCTGCTCTTGGTATGTATTATTAGAACTGAGTTTCCTAACTTAGCATAGACTATTGCAGCATACCCCTTTTCCGATGCGTCGGCAAATCCGTGAAGTTCAACACTCGAATTTAAATTGCTTTGAATCCCTCTTGGTATCCAAATTTTTTCTAATAATGAAAGATGTTTTATATAGCTTTCCCATTCATGGGCATCGTTATCAGATAATTCCTGATCCTAGTGATTCTAGGAAAGCCAAAGTTTCTGCACAAAAAGTTGTCCAGTTATGGTTACCGGAGCTAACCATCCTAAGGGATCATAAATTTGAGATAACGTGGACAACACAGTACGTTTGTTTTCTTTTTTAGTAGCCGCTATGTTGACGCTAAGATTAAACACATTTCGTTGGGGCTCCCATTGAAGTCCCAATGTTTTGACAAACTCGTTATCCTCAATATATATTATTTTGTTTTCCCCAGTTTCTTCTACAACATTTAATATTTCTGGTTTATTCGAAATACATTTTCTTAAATTAAGATTAGCCGCCATGAATTTGCTGGAAATTTGTTTAATAAAATGTATTGCGTGTTCCATAGAATTGGCTTCTAAGGTCCATAAGGTCGTCCATGTAAAAATCGCTCCTAATTATTTTTCCGATTTCTTTATTTTTGCAATTATCGGCCATGTCTACCAAAACCCGGTAGCTAAATATGGAGCAGTTGCAGTACCATAGGTTACTGTTTTCAATTTATAGGATTTTATTTTTTCGGTAGGAGTGTCTCTCCATAATATATATGGATATATTTGATCTTTTTCTTCTATGAATATCTGCCGGTTTATATTTTCCATGTTTGCTGCTAAGACTTATTCACATTTACGCCAATTTAAAATTATATTAAAGGATTTTTTTTGTGACTCGGGGTCCAACTCACATAATGTCATTAAGACTTTTATTAATAGTAGTTTTGGTCGAGGCGTCAAACACTACTCTTAACTTTGTGGTTAGACTTGAATTCCTTAGTACACCTTGATAAGGTAAATAATATTTCCCTTCTATTTTGGATTCAATCATATGACCGAGATCAATGTATTCTCTTATAAACTTTTTATAAGCTTCTCTAAGTTTATCATTTCGTTGGAACATCTTCTCCATGCTAATAAGTCGTGCTGTTACTTGTGGCTTCGATTCTCCTAAAGTTGTATCATCCCTTGACAGAATTCTAACAATATACCTACTTCTTGAATCTTTAGTGGTTTTAATGAAATTGTTTTCAGAAAATTCGGTTTGTCTCTGTTATTTTCCTTCTCTAAATTATTTATTTATTTATCTATTTCGCCAACAGAGAGACTCCTTACCTGGCTACTTAAATACTAAATTATTACAAATTGAGGATAAAAATAGGTACAAAGCTTTCTTAACCGAATCCCTTGGGGATGTTGGGTCTAATCGCATGTTTGGTGGCAAATTATTAAAGTATTTTAAAGCTCTATTAATGGGTTCATTTAGTGCATAATTTGTTTTGCAAATCGGAATCGAAAAAGGTTCAAATGTTCTGAGGTGCCTACCCGGAATACAAAAATTGACATAGCTTATTAATGCGGGAGTCAATTTTGCCAGAAATCTGGGCAAAAAAAGTAATTATGGCAGATACGGTTCTTCTATCCTCTAACGAAGACAAATGCACCAGACAGCATTTATTTGAATAGGAAGGAGCAGGATCGTGGAAATTGAGAGAGTCAATGGCGAAAGAAACGAATATTTTTTGCATACGTTCGAGTCGACGCGTAGGATTCCAAATAAATTAGGCATACTCCACCTGAGACCTGACGAAAGTAAAAAATAAACTGAGTTTGGTGTAGGGGTCAGAAAATTGTGCCGCATTACGCCGTATAAAGCCATACATTGCATACGCCTTGGGAATTACATAATTAACGTGCTCAATGAAAAGAAATTTGGCATCAAACATAACACCTAAATCTAAGGCTTCAGTTCTGCAGGGCAGTACACTAGATTGAATCGAATAGGGAAACATCAAACAGAGAAGGATTTAGCGAGGTTCGATAACAGCTTATTATGTAAACACCAATTCCCAACTCGATACAAGTCATTCTAAAGCATCGCGCTATCCGAAACTGAATTCACCGATTTGAATATTTTTAAATCATCAGCAAACAATAGATTTTCAGAATTCTTAAAGCATTGGCCAATATCATTAATGAAAAGAATAAAGAGAAATGGGCCAAAGGCACTTGCCTGAGGAAGGCCAGAAGTCGCTATATACGTGTTTGTAGGGGGGCCTTTAGTCCACCCAAGATTAGAAGCAGGGTACAAGAATTCCCACGGCGCAGGCGAAAGAACTGGACAACCCAAGTTATCCAAACGAAGACGAAGAAGAAGAAGCGGGGCGTCGTGGGCATTAATTTCATACGCTTTAATTGGCTTCATACATGTGACTAACTCTAAGCTTAAAACTAAAGCCGCGCTCCAGCTCGCTTTGCTTCGTCAAAGCGAGCGTGGGAGATCGACGGCGGCCGACCGCCGAGTTCGGTCACAACCCGAGCTCCGGAGCGAGAGGGCACAGGGGAGGCCGAGAGCGTAAGCGCACAAGCGGGGCGGGCGCGGACGAGAGCGAAAGCTCTGTGCGCGGCAAAGGCACAGTGGCCCCTCACATAAACATTCTCCCCCCCCTTGCAATCACTCGGGTTGCAACATTATCGTCCTTATGGCTGGTGGCAGGCAGTCGAAAAGCGGACGCTAGCGACGCGTCGACGCAGCTCGTAGGCGTGCACGGGTCGATGAGTGCCGCCGTGTCGAAGAACTGAGTCCCGGTGTGGATCCGCACCAGAGCCGTCGGCAGCAGATTGACGCTATGCCGCTGCAACAACGACGACAGCGACGGAGCGGTGGCCGTGTTCGGTGAGCTGCTCGGACGGCCGGCGGAGAACTGCCTAGGCGCGGCGGACGAGTGCCGCGGCGTAGCCGAAGCACGACGTGGTGTGGCGGACGAGGACCGAGGAGCAGCTTGAGCGCGCCGTGAAGCGGCGGATGAGGGCCGAGGAGCGGCTGGGGCGCGCCGTGGAGCGGCGGATGAGGGCCGAGGAGCGGCTGGAGCGCGCAGCGGAGCGGCGGAGGAGGTCCGAGGAGCGGCTGGAGCGCGCCGTGGAGCGGCGGATTAGGGCCGAGGAGCGGCTGGAGCGCGCCGTGGAGCGGCGGAGGAGGTCCGAGGAGCGGCTGGAGCGCGCCGTGGAGCGGCGGATGAGGGCCGAGGAGCGGTTGAAGCACGTCGTGGCGCGGCTGTAGAACTCCGCGGGTAGGCGCCCGGCAACTGGCGCGCCTCCTGACGCGACCGGCGCTGAGCCAACGGTTGATCGGGGAGGTGCAGTAGCGTGTGATGATCCTGGCCACATGTTTTGCAGCAGTCTCCTCGCCGACACGCTCCGTCGGAATGCTCGTGGGCCAAACAACTGGGGCAGTACCGATTGGCGAGAACTGCCCGTAGCCGCTTCTCAGCACTCAAACGAAGAAAACGGCGGCACTTTCGTAAAGGGTGGATCTCCCTGCAGACTCGGCAACGGTAGGAGTCGGTACCTCGGGTACGTCTGCTTTTTAACTAGGATGCGTTGGGTGGAAGTGAATACATCGGATCTGGTCTGAATGAAGAAAATATAGAATAAGTGATGGTCTGTAATGTGTGACTTAGGAGTACGGAGGTGCCCGATGCTGCGAATGGGGCATATGCACTTGATGTTCGTGCATATGCAGGAGCGTATGGTGGTGCTTATTGCACGTCTTGCATCGGTCACCACTGCGGCAGGTTCCCTCGGAATGTTCGTGAGCCAAACAGTTCGAACAGTAGCGGTTGTCAAGAACCGCGCGGAACCTCTTCTCTGCATTGAGCCTGAGGAACTGTTGACATTTCCGAAGCGGGTGGATTCCGTTGCAGACTCGACACCGGTAGGAGTGAGTGCTTTTGGAACGCCTGCCTTCAAAGGCAGCCGTTCTGCGAGTGGCAAAACATCTGCCCAACGGACCCTTGGATGTATAGGAAACTCGCGTGGAGAACACAGATACGGTGCGCGCGGTTGTCGTGGACACTGGGCCCGTGAGTACCCATCCGAAAATTGTCTCTTGTGCCAGAAGAGAGCCCAGAATGCTGCTCTTGGAGCCGCCCAGAAGCACAGACGGAAGAATATCAGCTCCTATCAGGACGTCAATTGCGGAGCTCTCGAAAAACGTCGGATCCGCCCAGGTGAGATTCGGAAGCTCCTTCAGGAGATCTCTTGGAATGGGGTATGATGGAAGTTTTCCGGCTAGTTGAGGAAGAACATAAGCATTTGTTTCCAACCTCAGCCCGGGTCTGGAGGGAGCGCAAATGGAAAAATTGCAAGACTTCGTGGAGTGGGCTGCAACTGTGTCATTGAGACCGGAAACTTGGGTCTGAACTGGCTTAAATGGAAGTTTGATTCGGTTGAAGAGTTGCTCAGTAATAAATGTTGCTTCGGAACCAGAATCAATTAAAGCGCGGGCTTCGAAGTTGCGACCAAGATGGCAGATATTAATAATCGCCGTGCCGAGCAGGACAGCTCTTGATCCTGACGCAAAACACACTTGCAAATTCGCGTGGTCGTCAGAAACTGCTGCGCGTGTCGCAACGGGAACGGGTCGTGGACTAGAAGGAGCGGAAGGTCTTGAAACGGTAGCGACCGGATCGTCGCGATGCAGAAGAGTATGATGCCGGCCACGGCACATAAAACAGGAGTGGGGACTAGTGCAGTCCCGCTGTAGGTGGCCTCGGGCAAAACAATTCAAGCAGAGTTGCTTTCTTCTGATGTAGTCGGAACGACCATTTACATTCATTTCGAGGAAGCCGGGACAGAAGCGAACTGGATGGTTTTCCCTGGAGCAGATATCGCACCCTCTGGGGGCTGGAGTCACTCTGGCCTCATGTGAGTTGAGCCGGCGCGTTGATGCACTCGCAGGGGTCGACCTGGGCGGAACTTGCCCTGAACTGCTAGGCCTGATATCGTCGATGGCCTCCAGCGTACGGTGGCGCTCTGTCAGAAACGAGTCTAACTCGTTCCAGGTTGGAATTTCGGCCTTGTTGTGGATGGATTGCTCCCACATGGACAGAGTAAGTTTGGGAAGCTTTGAGGAAACCATGTAAACAAGGAGACAATCCCACGCCTCGACCTGAATAGAGGACATCTCTAAGGCTGTGAGACAACTTTGGATCGTGCCTTGCAGCTCTTTTAAAGCGCCTCCGGACTCTTGGGGGACAGCCTGGATGTTAAAGAGAATCTTTAACTGGCTGTTTACTAGCAACCTCCTATTTTCGAAGCGCTCCGTAAGGCTTCGCCACGCAGAGTTAAAACCCTCGTTGGTCAGTGGCGCCTTGGAAACGATGGCGCATCCCCACTTGTCTTGGAGAGGAGGTGGAACAACTTTTCCACAGGCGTTAGGCGCGAATTCTGGATATAAATTGCGGAGAAGAGGTCTCTGAAGGTGGGCCACCTAAGGTAGTCACCAGCGAAGACTTCGGTGTCGACCGGTGGCAGGCGGCAACCCGTAGAAGGGAGTGGTTGAGGAGTGACGGAAGTCTGTGTGGATTGAGAGGTGGCCTTCTCTATGAGCTCTTGGAGATTGGCGACACACTTTTCGTAGACGGAGAAACAATACTCATATTTGGACTGGAGTGTTAGCCCTATATCTGAACTTTCGACGGATGCCGCAAGAAGCTCAGAACAACTGTCGTAATCTTTCTCCACTTTTTCCCACAGTGCTCGGATTTGATCGCGACGCACTTGACACAGATGGGGGAGAGCCTGGTAGTTTCTGGGGTGCCTGGAGTGTGAATGTTGGCCTCAAATTGGCTCACACGATCCGTGGTGGCAGTGAACTTCCTCACGGCGATATCGATGGCGGCTTGAGCCATTTTTGTTGTCGATCGAGTGTGTCTTGACGATGGACCTGGGCTGATATTTAAAGAATTGTCGCTACTAGCCCGTGGATTGGAAACGGAAGCGCTTGATTTCGGACGAAGGGGGCGCGGAGATGCGGATTGGGACCTCTCCAAACGGATAGATGGGGTCAGACGCAGCTTCTTGTCGTCTCCCGTTGGCATTCTCAGAATCGAATTCTTTTGCTTGGCGTGTGTCGCCTAGTGTGAGCAACAAGTGTCTCGTACGGAGCGGGCAGACGGTCACACTAATGCTCGGCGCGACAAGTTTGTCGTCGCCGAAGAAAAAACAAAAAAAGAATCACGCCAACAAAAAACAAATGACAGGCGGCCGCTGAAGCCCGTTGGAAAGAAGAAAATCGGGATATTCGAGCGCAGCGGAAAGGCCAAGAAAATCCAGAAAGTGCTTGGCGGCAAATCCTTTTAATCCGCTAAAATCACGGGTTGAAAAAATATACTCGGCTACTATTGCTGCGGGCGGATGATGCCCTATGCGGATTGGACAGCAGAATTGAGAATCGAAAGAAGGCAGGAAGGTACGCGATCTTGATGTTTTCGAAAAAAAAACCCAGATACATATGTAAATTAAGGTGTCTATATATGCGCTCTGCTCGGACGTGGAGCTTGCTTGTATTTCAGTCGAGTCAGGAAAAATATGAGACCGACGAAAAGTTGGATTTAAGAATTAATTTATAAGTTTAAAAAATGTTTCAAAATAAAATCATTAATAATTTTTTTGTTTAAAACATGTATCCAAAATGAATTAATTGGCCGGAACGGTGGATATTAACCTTGGCCGAGAGCTCACTGTTATGCCGTCGGCAAAGCAGTGCATGCATAAGCGCAAGAAAATAGAACACAAAAAAACTAGCAACAACACAAAAAATTGCAGCTGCTGCAGCGGCTAAGTCGCCTTCCCGCCCGTGTGTTTTGTAATAAAGTTTCGATTTGTAATGTTGTAGTTTTTCTCGCTTTTAATTTGTATTTTATATTTGTTTCGTAGCGGAGGTTAGTTTCTGAAATCGGAGGCAGAAAATATATGTATGTGTGGTCATGTGTTGGCACAGTGGAGAGTCGAGAAGTGGACTGTATTTGAATTTGAAAGGACAGAGAAATTATGTGGCGACAAATTGGCACACTCCAGAATGAGGAAAAAAATATCGCGACCACGGCGGACTGTCCGGCGAACAGGGAAACTCCCGAAAACAGTGCACATCCGTTGGCCGATATTTTTTATGCCTTTTTTCACCACACAAAATCACTTTTCACTTGGCGGATTTTTGCCGGTCAAATTGCGCCGAAAATGTATGTATGTAAAATATATGTGTATGTACATATGTTGATGTACAGCGGTGGAAGAAGACCGGCGAGGAATATGGCGGCGCACAAAACGGAGACGAATTGAAAAAAATTCGATAAGGAGAAATATAAATTTCTCAACTGCCTTTGTGTCAGGAAAATTCGCGGATGTGGAATTGACACGGAAAATAAGTTTAACAGCAGTGCGGACGAAATGGAATGTTCGTAGCGCTGCTGAAGACCGGCAGTAAGAAAATGTAAGAGGCTCGTACTTATCTTTGGCGGACAAATGGCCGGGAACTGCTGGCAGATGACGGGAGAATTTCCTGATCCGGCTCTGATGGACCAATGTTTGTAGGGGGGCCTTTAGTCCACCCAAGATTAGAAGCAGGGTACAAGAATTCCCACGGCGCAGGCGAAAGAACTGGACAACCCAAGTTATCCAAACGAAGACGAAGAAGAAGAAGCGGGGCGTCGTGGGCATTAATTTCATACGCTTTAATTGGCTTCATACATGTGACTAACTCTAAGCTTAAAACTAAAGCCGCGCTCCAGCTCGCTTTGCTTCGTCAAAGCGAGCGTGGGAGATCGACGGCGGCCGACCGCCGAGTTCGGTCACAACCCGAGCTCCGGAGCGAGAGGGCACAGGGGAGGCCGAGAGCGTAAGCGCACAAGCGGGGCGGGCGCGGACGAGAGCGAAAGCTCTGTGCGCGGCAAAGGCACAGTGGCCCCTCACATAAACAATACGGATTCAAAAAAAGTCCATTGTATTCAACTCTATATCTACGGTAGGAACTTATTCAGTTTAGAGATAGAGATTATATTTTTAGCAACAGACTTAAAAATGGGGTTAATTAGTGTCAGCTTCTATCTCTGAATAAATATACCACTAGAGAGAGATTTGTTAAAAATGATTCTTAGTGGCTCAGCCAGAGCGAAAATAAAATTTTATAAAATAAAATGTGTGAGGCCATCACAATAGAATTTCTCCGAATCGTTCAAACTCTCCGCTGGCACCCAATATTTAAGCTTGGAGCTGTGTAAGGAAACATTGAATTATCATTCCATAGGGAAATTGGCTCTAAGTTTGAAGCAAAGTATTTGGCAAAAAGATTTGCCACTTCTAGGTCGGACGATGCTATAGAGTCATTGTACGACATATGGGAAGGGATAGAGGAAGTTGTTTTTTTTTTTAATTAACAAAATGCCAGAAAGATTTCGGGTTACTAATTAATCTCAGTTCCCCAGCCTTTATGTATTGGTTATATAAGAATTTGTTAAGGAATTCAAATTCATGCTTATGTTGCTTATATCTCTCAAGATCTGCAGAATTACCGTGTTCAAGAAATCGCTTATAGAATTTGTTCCAGAGATTCTTGTATTTTTTTAGACCTTGAGTGTACCAGAGTAATTTATAAGAACCGTGAACCCTTTTTTTTGCATGCCTGTTAATGATAGCTAAAAG
Source organism: Drosophila jambulina (assembly GCA_018152175.1). Taxonomy (NCBI): domain Eukaryota; kingdom Metazoa; phylum Arthropoda; class Insecta; order Diptera; family Drosophilidae; genus Drosophila; species Drosophila jambulina. The sequence continues at coordinate 3,058,571 of JAECXH010000017.1, read as the reverse complement.
CGATAAGAGAAAGTTATCATAGCAGGTGTGAAAGGACCTCAACACAATTAATATTTGCAATATCATTCCCAAGTAAGTTTAAATTGCTAGCACTGATATACAATGAATATGTTGGTGAATTACATTTAGAGAATATAAGTAAAACAAGATGGTTATAATTATTAAAAAAAATAAAATTTTATTGAACACTTGGTCCGTATTTATTTGCACAAAACTTGGAACTAAATTTTGTTTACAGAAATTGTTATATTTATACCCAATAACTTTGTCGCTGCCTCTGCCAACGTCGGAGCTTTGCCGTTGTCTTCGCTGCAGCGGGAAGTGGATCAGACGCTGCAGTCAGCACCTTTTGGGAGCTATTGACCGAAGCCGGAAAATTGCTTTTACTTTCTGCTGCAATGCAGGATGCGCGGCCAACTTCGGTTGCGAATTTGTTTTGTGTTAACTCCACCACCTTTAAAATCGAGTGTCCACGCACGTTGCGGTCATTGATCTCGTTATCGGAAGCTACTTTGTTGATGTGCAGTACTTTGACCCTTTTAATCAAGAAGCGGATTGCTGTTGCTGCAAGTCCCGTGATTATTATGGAACTTATTAAAAAATCGGCTGTATGTGATGTGGATTTCAATAGTTCCAAGGTTTTCGTATTGTTGATGTTTAGCTCTTTGATCAATTCTAATTATTCCCGTACACCCTCGCTCTCTCTCCCTCTTCCTTTGGGCTTTCGGTCCATAGAGCTTCCAATCCGCTCTGAGATGCTAGTATAAGTCTTCATATATTTATTTATTTATTTAATTAATTGTACCTTAAAATTAATTTTGAGATACAAAGAGAAATAGCCAGAGCAACGAAGGCCTTCAGGCTGGGTTTTTTTTTTTTATGATTTTTTACAGTGTGCTTATATTTAGTTTATTTATTAATTTTATAAAGTTTATTATATTTTGATTATTGACCTCTGTTAGCATTTGGGTTGGTGTGGGAATTTTCAGCGACTTACATTTGGAAAGGATGAAGGGGCAGCGGTTTATGAAGTGATCCAGAGTGAGGGTAGTGGAGATACAGTGTGGGCAAAGCGGTGGTGGCATTTTGTGAAATAGATGTTCGTGTGTGTATTTTGTATGGCCAAGTCTGAATCTGGTGTAAATTATAGCATGTCTTCTATTGATCGTTATTGGTATTGAAATATCTTTTCTATTTGGGTTTATTGTTTTGTAGTAATGTTGATATTGCCCCCAGCTATTGTTTAAAGATTCTTGAGTGATGGTATTTATGAGTTTATTTATGTCGGATTTTTTTGCTGTTTTGTGTAATATTAGTGGGGCTAAGGTAGCTGCTTTAGCCGCAGCATCCGCCTGCTCGTTTCCTTTTATCCCGGCATGTCCTGGTGTCCACATAAGCTTAATTTTATTTTTGTTTATAGTAAGCTTGTCTCGAATTTTGCAGATGATGGGTTCTGTATTACAGATGTTTTGCACAGCTTGGATGGTCGAAAGGGAGTCACTGCATATGACGTGCTTTCTTCGCGGGATTTTGTTTGCGATTTCTACTGCCACTAGAATTGCCTCTGCTTCCGCTGAGAAGATGGATGTGTGCGGTGGTGTGATGGCTGAACTTAGGATTGTATTGTCTTCAGTGACAACACTGAATGCTGTTACGTTTTTTGTTTTTGATCCATCGGTGAATAGAAATTTCCATGTGGCGAAGTGTTGTCGTATGTTGTTGTATTCAATTTTAAATATTTCTTTGGGAGTGGTGTCCTTTTTGTATTGTGTAAGTTGGAGGATTAGTGAGCTTTCGTCGAAGTGCCAAGGAGGAAATTTTTGATTGAATTTTCTATCTGGTGACAAAACGATGTTGTTTTCTGCAGCTTTGTTAATGATGAGCTGCAGAGTTGACGTGATTCTAAGTTGTTTCTTTCGTTTGAGTTGGTTTGTGAGGATGTAATGTAGCGAAGAGTTTTGTGTGTTTGTTAGTCTGTTTATGTGTCTGCCGATGCTCCATTGAAATCTGGTTTTAAGATCGGGAAGTCCAGCTTCTGCTAATATGTTTTTTATGGGGGTTGTTCTGAATGCGCCAAGTGATAGTCTAATGGAGGAGTGGTAGGGAGTGGAAAGTTTGTTTAGATTGGAGTTGGTAGTTTTCCCGTATACACAGAGGCGCGCGCGCCCTTCGTTTGAATTCAAAATTCTTTCTCTCTACGCTTGTCTTCTCTGTTTCTTTTCTTGTTTTTTTCTTTGATTATTTTATTATTTCTTATATTTAACAGTTATGTGCGCGGTCACGCGTCACAAAATGTCCGTCCATAATGTGGGCAAGAATAAGTGTCCTAGAAGCCAGGCAAATAACTTGCCTTCGCGAAACACACTTTGATCCTCAAGGACTTCGAAACCCGCGTTAATATGCTCTAGGTCCACTCAGTAAATTCCGAATGACTAAAGGCCGTATTGGCCTATACATCTGGCTCTACCTATCCTAGCGGACTCGGCGAACGTTATCCCTTCCAAATTAATGGCTTTAAATTGCATATAGTCTTCTATATGCCTCACTACTATATAAGCCGGAACGCGCCGAATCGGTCGACTATATGTCAAAGAAAAGAATCAAAAATTTTAAGGAAAAAAAAAACTTAACCAGTTTTTAATATATTTCCATATAATTTTAGACATTCGATTTAAGAATTTCGGTTTTAATTTAATCAATATACATAACCATAGGGGAGTTGAAGAAATTTATCGAAAATACTTGTAATATTGCTGTTTTTAAACATATTTCTACCACATTACCATATTATATTACTTCAGAATTTTTTCAATAGCTGCCTTAGAATTTTGAGGAAAATGCAAAACTGTGAATGTCAAATTGTAATTGTAGAATTCTAATAGTATGACAGGTAAAAGCTAAAACCGATTTTTTTGCATATATAAATGTTTTCCTTTTAGTGTTTCTTATCATTTGATCAAATTTGATTCATTCAATATGATGAAATATACTTGTTAAAATTTATCCAAAGTATTTTTGATGGGTAATAACGATTCGTTTCGATTGTGAATCCGTATTTCTATTTTCTCTAAAAATGCAAAATGCAGCATAATCTGTGCGTTTCTCCGCAAAACTTTCAATGCGCCACAAAACTCGCGAACAACTTTTATTTTAAAATGCAAACACTATTGCTGCAATCATGTCGTTAATATTGATAAATCTCTTGCTTTGCGTTTCAAATTATCGATTTTTTGGCCTCAGTTGTTCGCTTGACGATTTTGCCTTTCCAACCGAGTCATTTCACGGGCTGCCTAACTTTACTCTTGTGATTGATAGGTACGAAGTCCAGTTCTTTAGTCCTTAACATCCAGTGTTTCTTATCCTACTTACATTACGGCTTTGTAGGGAAGGATTCGATCGTCTTGGTTGCGGCATTGTTAATTATACTTCACTTCACAAAAATTCACGTTAAAATGAATTACAAAGCTTAATTCAGCGACAAAGTTACTTAGCTGTAGAAAATGCGAGTTTTGTTATGATGCTTAAATATATTTATTCGACTTTACTAAATTGCAGTACTCAACTTAAAAATTCTAATAAAATTAAACATTCCCTACAACACACCCTACTCTTTGCACACTATTTTATGAAAAATAAACAAATACATAATCTCTTATAGGACAAAGCACACTGGTTGTTCTTGTCTGGCAAAAGGCAGCCAAAAATACTTCCAATTGGAATATACAGCTAACAATTTTTATACTGCTTTCTAGATTCAATAACATAAGCTTGTATAGTACTATATAATATATTAAATAAAACAATGAAAAAATATATATGATCCAAAAAATTATTCTAACAAATCATAAATTAAGAAATCATAATTAATAAATTAGCTTCATTAGAGGGTAAGACAGACATCCCAACTTTTTTTATCTTAAATCTTAAAACACACCACTTGGTAGGTCACTGATAAAACACTAACTTTAAAAGATTAAAACAACACATAATAACACAAAATATATTCGATTTATATGGAGTATTATTTTAAATAGTTATTTTAATGTACGACGATTGGGTGCGATTTAATATTAAAATTTAATTTTATTGTGAAATTTTTAATTTGCGTTCACTGCAACGTTTACGTGTTATTTTCTGTCTCTCTATCATTACAGCCGTTCTTACGCAATGATTAGTGTAACCAAAACGACTTTATTTAAGATATATAGATTTTGATCAATTATTTGATCGAATTTGGAAGCGCGCTTAAAAGGCTTACACATTATTTCAGTGCTATACAAACAACATAAACCGTTTCTACATCCACAATATAATAACTTGTAAATTGTAGTTTTGGGTTTGCAAGGAAACCTGAATAGACATTATCAGCCCTGTTCCAGTTTCCGCTCGGAAGTGAATTCGATAACATTTTCGGATCTCCCTTTAACATAAGCGGTTTTCCCTTGTTGTTTGAAGGATTTTGTATTAAATTTCACTTTGGTTCCCTTTGTTCCCAAAAAATGTCAGCTGGCCGCTGCGTATGTTTTGCTAAATGTTATGTAGTGTAAATTTAATATTAAAAATATTGAAGTTTCACATATTTATTGATAGTAAGACTATTAGATTTAAAAGAGATCCTTGCTGAACACCCTACCATTTGTATTGATGCGGAGTGGGATTGGATGGAGATATTGACGCGTTCAAGGACACTTACAGGAAAAAATTTTTTTACACAGAATCTACGGATGGAGTTTAATACTAAATTGTGAGAATCCAAAATTATATTAAAAAGAAATTACTAGGATAAGTAAAGATACGAGAAAGTAAGTTAAGCAATCTACATCGATCCTAAATGACTAAAATAATACTTGGAAAAGCAAAACCTAAAAAAAAATCGAATACCGTTAAGGCTACTATTGTAAATTAACTTCCAAAAGATTGCAAAGATGTGCAAATAATCATTAACGCTGATCAAAAACCACCAATGGCTCAAAGAGGTCTGTTCACGCCAAAAGGGCGTTTATTTCTCAGAGGCAGTGTGATCCCGTACACCCTCGCTCTCTCTCCCTCTTCCTTTTGACTTTTGGTCCATAGAGCTTCCAATCCGCTCTGAGATGCTAGTTTAAGTCTTCATATATGTTAGTTCTAATTCATACTTTTACCAATAAAGACCGCACGTCGCGCACTACCCCGAAAATAGTTTCTTTCGTGTTTTACTTATCTAGTGTTTCCAGGTTGTAGCCAACCCCCTCCACTTCATGGTCCATCAGAGCCGGATAATTCCACCCCCAGCAGCTTCGGTGGCTTTAACACCGCACAAGATAAGTAATATTTACATTTGCTGCCGGTCATACAGTTTAGTTTTGCGAAACTCAGTTTGCCTAACTTCTCTGTATGATTATTGTCTAAAATCCAAGTCCGATTGATCCGACACTACGGCAGCTTCCTATTCCAAACAAAATGAATTTCCGCATATTTATCCATGTGTTTAAATTAATGCCAAAAGTCGCAGTGTGTTCCGCTTGCATTTATTTCCACCTACATACATACATATATGCTCCAACATATTTCCAATACAGTCCACTCAACTAATCTATAATTGCCACCAGCAATTTACACAAAATTAATTAAATATATTAAACTCCAAGTATACCGACAAGGTATTTAAATTCTTTACACAGCAAAAATAAATTCAAATTGTTCTTATTAAATATATTATATATTAAATAATTCCAGAACATAAAATTGAAATATTCTACAATTTCAGTCCACAGCTACTACGAATAAATATATCCAAAAACCACGGCACAGAAACGCCGACTTAATTTGTTTTTTATTCATGCATTCCCCCTTGCTCTATCCTGAGCTGAACTACATTCAACTAAACATATACACATTGCAATTACATACATAATCGTCGGCAAGCCGACGCTCCGACTTTTGGCAATTTTTTCCGCCTCTCATTGTCTCCGCTATTCTGCCTTGACATACGGCTAATGCACAAGCAGATTCACACGCACACCTTATCTTTGTAAACAGTACCGCGCCAAATACAGCAGCGGTCAACTGAAAAAGTCCACCCACAGAAAATAATTTTTAAATTATTTTTTTTTATAATATTTCAAAGAACTAATTCAAGTACAAATTTAAGTGCGCTTACAAATCCGCATATATGCTTCCGACTGAGTTAATAAAATAATAAATTATCTAAATTATTCCGCTTGGTTCCTAAATTCCAAACCTAGCTTCGACCTTAAAAATAATTCGACAAACATTCATTGTTAAATCCAGTCCAGTAATTCCAAATAAAAATTTCTCCAATATGACTCCATCAATTCTGAATAAATTTACGATGACCTGTGACCGTCTGAGTAATTTCGAGTCCAGATTCTGCAATCCCACTCCATCCAAGTATACCTGCCATATTCACCTCGACCAAATCCGAGCGCTATAGGACAAGCTCGAGAAAGAATACGAGGCGTGTTCAGAGCAAGTTTCAGTTGGCTTAGAGGGCGCGGCGCACACCTTGCCTACTCTTAAGGCAAAATATGAGTATGCCTATTTCATTTACGAAAGGTGTGCCGCCCAGCTCATGGAACAGATCGATGCGATCTCTTCCAAAGCAGCTCAAGTCCAATCCCCTGCGCCCCAAAATTCCTTTCCGTCTGGCTGTCGCCTTCCTCCTTGCGATACGGAAGTTTTTTCAGGCGATTATATTCGCTGGCCGACTTTCCGAGACCTTTTCACAGCGGTCTATATTGACAATCCTGCGGTGACCCCTGTTGAAAAGTTGTTCTATTTAAAGGCCAAGACAAGTGGTGAAGCTAATTCCATAGTTTCCAATTCGCCACTCACCAACGATGGTTTCCGCTCAGCCTGGAAAAATCTTTCTGAGCGTTTCGAAAATAAACGTGTGTTGGTGAACAGCCAACAAATTATTGAACATGCAGTCCTTTCCACATGAATCTTCGGCAGCCTTGAAGGAATCTGCAAAATACAATTCAAAATTGAATCACGTTCCTAAATTTGTCCGGTCTTCCTACCGATAATTGGGATTGTATTCTGGTTTATTTGTGTTCCACGAAGCTTCCAAAGCTGACACTCTCATTATGGGAGCAATCATTATCAATTAAAACCGAAATTCCTACGTGGCAACAACTTGATTCCTTCCTGACTGAGTGCCATAGAACTCGAGAGACTATAGACTCTATCCAGTCTTCTCTGTTGCGCCTCCATCCGTCCAAACCGATACCCTCCAACGTGTCACCACGAGTACTGAAATCCTTCATTACTATAATTCTTCCCATATCCAATAGATGCGATTTATGTTCCAAAGAGAACCATTCAGTGCGTATATGTCCACGCTTCCTCCAGATGACGACAGAGGATCGTTCCTCTTACGTCACAACAAAGCAGTTGTGCTTCAATTGCTTTGCAAGCGGTCATCAACTCCGCAATTGCACAAGCGCCCACAAGTGTTTCACGTGTCACGGTCGGCATCACACTTTGTTGTATCCAAGCAACTGCTCCTCCAGTGTTCCGAGTCCTCCTGATACTGCAAGGCAAATATCCGCACCTATCCAAAGGGTTTCCTCGTTCTCCACACGAGTTGCTACTTCTTCCGATCCAAGCAATTACTGGGTTCCATACGACGAGTACAAATGCAGACGTTCCCGAGGTATTTCGTCCTTCCCATGCTGAGTCTGCCCAGGGAACCTCCTCTTCGGAAGTGCCACTGTTTTCTGCGGCTTAGCTCTGAGAAACGGCTCCACCACCATTCCTCAGGATCTTTGTCGCAGTGACGACCGGTGCCAGTCGTGTGCTCAGGATCAACACACGCTTCTACATATCGACAAGTGCTCAGCGTATCCAGTGTGATCCCGTACACCCTCGCTCTCTCTCCCTCTTCCTGTGGACTTTCGGTCCATAGAGCTACCAATCCGCTCTGAGATGCTAGTTTAAGTTTTCATGTACGTTAGTTATAATTCCTACTTCTACCAATAAAGACACGCACGTCGCGCAATACCCCGAAAATAGTTCTTCGTGTTTTACTTATCGAGTGTTTCCAGGTGTTAGCCACCCCTCAGTTTGGAGAATGGCTGGCATCGGGTGATAGTGCACCGTGTCTTTGTTGGTGAAGGTCTGTCCATCAATATTAATGGTAGAATTGCTGAAGTTGATAACGAAGGTTCCGTTGAGACTTGTGGATGTCCCATTTATTTCTACGTTGCCGGAGAATTTGTTGAGTAGAATTACTCCAGGTGCGAGTTCATCAATAATTGGAATGTGTTGGTTGTTGATTTGAGTGCGGGTGGCAGGGCGATTTTTTAATAAATTTGATAGGCAAGAAGAATTGCTTATGTCTATCATATTTCTATGTTTACAAATGGTTATCTCATTATAATTATTACATTTTGAAATTTTTGCAAAAAGTTTGCCTTTACATTTGATTACATTTTCGTTTTGAATTTTGTTAACTTATTGACCAATTTTTAATGGTTTGATTAAAAGTTCTTCACAAAGGTTGGTGTCGGTTATAGGAATTTTAATAATGTAAATAAGTGTTGGCCCATTGCTTGCTACGCTTACTTTTGCTATTTTCATGGCTTCTTCAAAATTAGTGTATGGTAACTGGTCTTAATCTAAAGATTTTATAACTTCATTTACGTCTTCATCTCCTAATATCTGAGTGTTACTAATATCTGCTTTTGCTCATTGTATTGCGTGGTTTAGGTTAACGATTTCTTCTTTAAGCATTTTAATTTGAAATATTAATGTTGTGCTAGTGTCCCTTTCAGGGTTTCCTCCGTATTTTAAACTATTTATTAAATTTTTATTGACTTGGGCGATATTGTAATTTTTTTCTACTATGAGTCTGTTTAGAATAACTTGATTGTTGTTGTTGGTTAATGCTGAATTTATCTTTTCTTGAACTATTTCGAAATCTCTACTGTCGGGGGATCCAGCTAACCATTTCCAGGCGCTGCCTAACAAATCGATATGCCTTTTTCTTTTACTCCTAATATTGAGGTTATTAATTAAATTTTTTGTAATTCTTATCTCTTCAGTTATAAAAGGCAATATAGGGTCGTATGTCTTTAGTTGGTAGTTAGCAGTGTAATTAATTTTTTCAAGAGTTTTTTCGTATTCTTCTATGTCAATAATATGAATTAATCTAATGGTTCCCGTTTGAACCTTAGCCAGTCCGATAACTAAAGTCACAATTTTGGATTTCGTGTAGTCAGTTACTAATCAGCTAATCTTTTATTATTTTGAACAAATATCTCATCTCCAGGGGAATATTTTTTTATTTGATCTCTTTTTTTGTTATGGTATGTTAGGTCTTTTTAATGAGTGTTCGTAATTTTCTCTGTGATTTTTTGTCTCTCTGTTTGTTGTAGTCTAGGGTTGAGTGATACCTTTCTTCCAAAAAATAAGCCAACTGGTTTTCTGTTAGTGGTTGAGTGTATTGAATACTTATATTTGACAACTGATCTGTCTATAAGATCTTTTAACGATGCGTGTGCTTCGTCTACCTTTTGGCAACGAATAATTTTAAATGTATGCTGAGCTGTTATATGGGGGTGCTTTGTAAACTTCGATATTAAATTGATCTTGTAGCATCCGTATTACGGTTGCCGAACCAAGAGCTTTCTCATTATCTATGACTACCATTTCTGGGATACCAAAATTGATTAATAATTACTTCAAAGGTTCCTTTATGTCCTGAGTTGCTCGAGATTTGACTATCCTAGCTTGTGCAAATTTTGAAAATTTATCTATTGCAGTCAAAACAACTTGTTTGCAAGTAAGGTAAAAATCGACTTGAATAATTTGACCGAACGATTTCCCATCCCTGTCTAACTAATATATCCAATTTCTGTACAACTAATATAAATAAACGTAACATAGATTAAGATATGAAAACTAATTGTTGGTCTCTTAAGCCCTAGAGAAGACTTAATAAATGACAACAAACGTAAAAAAAAAAAAATTAATTTGATCTGGGTTTTGTGGTATTGGTGTTTTTTGTAACTCTGGTTTGTTGGGGTGTCTTTCGTATTTCTGTTCTTTACAAATTTGGTATTCTTTTAAAATTTTTATTATTTAAGCCATCATCTGAGGAAAGTTTTGTAATTGTTTTTTGTTTACATTGCTATTTCTATGTGCTCTTCTGTGCTCTGTTATAATTGCATTTTCCTGATCAGTTTCGTCTTTTAAATCCCTAACTAGTCTGCTTGAGAATCTGGTTTTATAATTTTTGAAAAGTGGGTAGATTTCCTGAAGTTGACCTAAAGTTTTTTCGTCTGTATGAATACCGTTAATGACAGACGGGTTGAATCTATCCATTAAAATTTTTAATAAGATTTCTGCATTAAAGATTGGTTCTGTAATTATGTGTCTATGGTATGTGGGAAAAACAAGTTCGAATTTATAGGAGGGTGTCTTTCCTAAATATAATAGAATTTGATTTTTAAAAACATTTACTGGTTTTTCTGCCATTGGTATTAGTCTTTCAGGAGAACTAGAGCTGCTGTTAATAGTGCCTGTTAATGTGTTTACTTCCCCTCGCGTCTGAATGGGAGGTCTACTCAGAGCATCGGCAACAACGTTTGCCTTGCCGCGTTTGTGGAGCAGTTCATGGTTGTACTCCTCTAGAATAGCTTTTCATCTCGTCATCTGATCGTTACGGCTTTTCGGGTTAGTTGGGTGTGTGAGATATTCATTGTCTGTGAATATTTTCACTTTGGTCGGACCGTACAGAAAATTTCTAAGAGTCTGAATTGACCATGTGACGGGTGACCGCGCACATAACAAAATATCAAGAAGAAGTAGAGAAACAAAGCAGGGAAAACAAGCGCAGAAAGAACAAATGCCAGAAGTTTGAATTCAAACGAAGGGAGCGCCTAAGCGCGCGCACAAGCGGGCACACTGCGGAGAGAAGGCGTTAGGCACAGTAGGGAAAGGGGCTAACGCCAGATAGGCGGACAGGCACACTGAAACCTGCCGGATCCCTATATAAGGCGAGCCCCAGCCCTTGTATCGTCACTGAGCAGCGACAGCGATCGGGTGAGGTAAGCCTCCCACGTAGTCAGCAGCAAAGTCACTTTTTTCGGCTAAACCGGATCTTCTGATCGGTTGGCTAATACATTGTAGTTAGCTCTCCTAGTAGTTACCTTTTTCCCCCTAACCTGCCTTCCCCGGCTCGGTTCACCGATCCGCAATACGTCTATCCCGTGGCCGACCGAGAGGTTCCCGGGTTAAGTCTCGCCTCGTGGTTGACTGAAAAGTTCCCGAGCTAAGTATTGTTCTCTTGCTCTCGCGGCCGACTGAAAAGTTCCCGAGTTACATCTTGTCTCTTGCTATCGCGGCCGACTGAAAAGTTCCCGAGTTACATCTTGTCTATTGCTCTCGCGGCCGACTGAAAAGTTCCCGAGGTAGATCTTGTCTCTTGCTCTCGCGGCCGACTGAAAAGTTCCCGAGTTACATCTTGTTCTCTTGCTCTCGCGGCCGACTGAAAAGTTCCCGAGTTACATCTTCTCTCGCTCTCGCGGTCGACTGAAAGGTTCCCGAGATATCTTCTCTCACTCTCGCGGTCGACTGAAAGGTTCCCGAGATATCTTCTCTCACTCTCGCGGTCGACTGAAAGGTTCCCGAGATATCTTCTCTCACTCTCGCGGTCGACTGAAAGGTTCCCGAGATATTTCCTGTCGCGCTCGCAGTCGACTGGAAGCACCAGGCGGACACTTGGCAACCTGCTTCGTTGCTTCTAGAGGCAACACGCCTCATCCAGGACACCGGACCGGGAGCCGAGCACACAGATCCTGACGGAAGGAGCCGAACGAGCGGACACGCTATCCAGCTTCCACCTAATAGTAAATCTAAACCTGAATAAACGTAATCTTTAACTAATTACTAAGTAATTCCCTTGACTTATACTCTGGGACCGGGTCGGAAATCTCTTCTAGCAGCTACACCTGACACAAATAAATACCTGCGACAGATCCTGGCCATCCCTGAGCCGGCCGACCAACGACGGATCGTCACAACCAGATTATAGCTAGCATCTCCTTTTTGTTAGGAGCATAGCTTTCTTCTGCTATACTTCGAGTTCTAGAAATAAACATTATAGGTTTGTCTTCTTGGGCCAATACGGCACCAATAGCATAGTCTGAAGCATCGGAATTTAAATTCTTTATTGTAGTCTGAATATGATAACATTACCTCTTCGGAGGCGAGAGTTTGTTTTAATTTTCTAAATGCTTCCCTTGCGTCTTTGTCAAGTTCGATCAGAGTTTTGCTTGAGGCATTTTTTGAGATACGGCCTCGGCCCTCTTCCCCTCTTAAAAGGGCTGTTAGGAGTTTTGCAAGCTTTGCATAATCTTTAATAAAGCGACGGTAGAACCCTGACAGTCCTAAAAAGGAACGAATTTTCGGGGAATTCGACGATTGTTCTCACTTTTTCCGGGTTTTTCTTAATTCCTGTATCTGCTACTAAACATCCTAAAAATTCAACTTCTTTCTTAAAAAATTAGCATTTATCTAACTGAATTCTTATGTTTGCGTCTTCAAGAATTTTGAATATAATTTCTATGTCATTTAGATGATTTTCTTCGCTTTTACTAAAGATAGTAATGTCGTCAATGTAGACGAAACACCTAACTCCTATATGATCTCTAAGAATGTCATCTAGCGCTCGTTGGAAAATAGAAGGGGCATTTTTGAGTCCAACCGGGAGTCTGGTAATCCATATTTGCCGGGATTTACTGAAAATGCGTTTTTTTTTGTCTGATTGCCTGAGTGGGATTTTGTGAAATCGGCTTTTAAGGTCTAAAACAGAAAATAAATTATTTTGTCCTAACTGTGCCAGTGCATTGTTAATGTCTGGTATAGGGTATCTGTATGGAATTGTGACTAAGTTAAGCTTCCTATAGTCGATTACCATTCTACGCTTTTTCTGTCCGGAGGCAGGAGGAGGAGGAGAATTATACGGGGATCTTGAACGTCTTATTACGCCGTTTTCGAGTAGCTCTTATATTTGCTTCTCAACTTCTGGCCTAAGAGCTTCTGGGTATGGGTAGTGCCTCGAGTATATTGAAGTTTTATTCGTACTTCTTATAGTGGCTTCTACTTTGGTAGTGTATGTCAGTTTCTCGTCTGGGTGGCCAAATAAGTTTGGAAATTTTAAGCAAATAATTTTTAAATGTTCCTCTTGCGTTTCTGTTGTATGTTCTAATCGAATATCTAATTTGTTGACTCCGGGAGAAGCTTTCTGTTTTATTTTGATTCTACGTTTGTTTTTAATTGAAATATAACCTTCCTGCAAATTTATTTGAGCGTTAAATTAGTAGTGTATCATTTCATAGCATCGAATTATTGTAACGAGGGTAGTAAAAAGAATTTAACATAAGTTTTTTTTAAATCAAATGGGTTGGTGTGTGATTTGAACATCTCCGGCTATGTAGCTTACATAAAAAGATTTATTATTTTTGATTGGTTTTTTTTACTAGTCATGGTTGAATGTAATTATTATTAGATTATTATTTTGATCATCTCTCCATCACCGATTTTACATTGAAAGTAAGGTAATG